>CM019745.1:20800878-21397941 GCA_009761775.1 Ficus carica
AAATCTTGGTAAGCACATTTATTCATCCCACTAATATTACTAATTATAATGCTTGACATTGATTTTTATGCTTATTCTTTCATACCACTAACTGTTTTTGTTACTTTTTTGTGATTAATAAGGGATGATAATACGGATAAGTTGAATGATATAATAACTACAAAAAGTTACTTAACATCAGTACCAAAACTCTCTGCTCCTCCTCAAGATCAATTAGCAACATTAAATAAAATTCAAGACATGTTGTTAATGGTAATTAACTCTCATTGCTTATTTTATTGAACTTTATTATTTGTGTCAAAGAGACTTACAGCAAATACGTGAAATAGACTAATATATAACTTATTTCTCGTTTACAGCAAACAATTTTCTGGGTCAAGGTTAAAGTCAATGTCAAAATTCTAGATCAACCATTTTGGTACATGTCGTGTGACAAATGCAACAAGATTTCAAATTCAAATTACAATGAATGCATTTACTGCAAAAGTGCTCAAGCAAGATCAACACCAAGGTCAAGTTCTTTTATTTTACGTTTTTTCTTTTATTTTACTTTCAAATTTAACTCATGCTACCAAATATAGATCAATTTATATTAATATCTCCTTATCAAATTATCTAATGTGCTAGATTATAAGTCTTGTTGTAGAATGCTCTGTACAACGCTCTGCAACTCGCTGAATGATTTATTAACCAATAAAAATAACTGTTGTTCTTTTTTTCTTTTATCATGTATTTATGAATCATTCTACTCCACTATTGTTATAGAGCTAGAGCAGATGTTGAATTACAAGATTCTTCAAGCTCAATCAAAGCAACAGTTGTTGGACAACCAGCTGAAAAACTTCTTCATTGTAGTGCAAAAACATTGATGGAGAAAACAACCATGGTATGATACATAATAGTTTTTTCTCATCTTTTTTTTTTCCCCCTTCTATTTTCTTCTATATTTCACTATCTTTACTTTCTTTCTTTTTCTTTCTTTTTTTTTTCCTTTTCAGAACAAAGCTATGAAACTTGATAAAATTGTTCAAGTATCATCTGACAATGAGGTCATACTTTATCTAAAAGCGACAAAAAGGGTTGAGTACAACACCTACGACTATAAATATAACATTATTTCAGTCTTGAATTCAACCCTCCACAGTGAAGAGAGTACTTCAATCAGCAATCTTGAGCTGGTTCTTCCTCAAACAAATACTCAAGTAGAAGAACAATTTCAAACCAAAGCAAAAAGAGCTCTATTTCTGCCAAGTCACTCTGATAAGAAACCAAATCAACTACCGCTCAAAGGAGTTTCCATGGAAGATGATTTGCCAAAGGATAATTAAAGTTGGCAACTAATTAAAGCAATTTTATTAAGAAATGAAGAGATTGCTTTATTTTTTGGCTAATTATTATCTAATATATCTATCAACAATAGACTCTTCTTAATATGAGACAACAATGGGATTAAAATCTTTTTTAGATAACAAAATGCAACTCTATATGTCTTCAAAAAAAAAACAAAAAAAAAAAAAAAAAAAAAAAAAAAAAAAACCAAATGAGTTGTGTTGTTTTCTTATTTATTAGAATGTTTGATTTTGTTATTATTGTATATATTATGATTGTATCATGAAGTTTAACTCTTTAACTTTCTTTATTAATCTATATTTTTTTATAATCTTTAGAAAATATTTATTCATATTAAACGCTATGAAAATTTTTATCACGATTCAACACGTGAAACGCACATGCTCAAACTAATTATAAGTGTGAATAGTTTGAAAACTTTTTGTACTTCAACATTTGATCCAATGGTCCAAATTTTGCACTTTTTCAGTCATTTGAATCTAATAAATTAGCTTTAACCATATGTCACGTTTATTCTCTTACACCTCAATGTCAATTTGAGTAAACTTGATTGGTTTCAAGTTTTTCTTTTAAATTATTTTTTTACTTTATTTTTGACGTGTAGATTATTCTAGCCAATAATTGTGGTAAGGAAATGGGATAGACAAGGTTGTTGTCTACTGAAGTCTAAACATTGATGCAAAAATTACTTTAGATACCTGTTTTTTTTTTTTAATTGGTTGTGACATGTTAACTTACTCAATTTGACTAATTAATTATTTGTGTTAACTTATATTGACTTGGCCGCATGTAAAAGTTTTCAAATACATACTTTTCATACAGTTTTTTAAAATATCTATTTTAAAATATAATGCTAATAATTACCTTTTTAATAAATTGCTACATTGAGATCATTTTTATTCAATGTGTCCGATTTTTTTTTCTTTTTGAAATATAATATTATTGTTAATCTGTTTTGATCAAAACATAATGGTTCATTATTCAACTTTTGAAGTTTTTTTTTTTTTTAATTAGTACAATCTTTGAAGTTCAAAATATGCTTATTTGTCTTTTTTTTTTTTTTCTTTCTTTTTCTTAATTAAAAATATTTATGTCCTATTTAAATATTTTTTTTAGTCCACCAAATTGTTACCGTACAAGATACCTTTTTTCAACAATTGCACACTAAAATAGTTTTCTTAAATTTCTCAAAACTATATAATGAAAATCTTATATTTACTATTCAAGTATATATTCAAAATTCACATTTCGGCTTTTAATAATAAAACTTAAATTATTTAAGTCAGTCTTAGATTATTTAACCCATTCTAAATGGAGTTGAGTTGATATTTTGTGCACCCAAATTTTGAAAATCATATAATTGAGAAGCTCTTCTTATGAATAGCTGATGAGTTAATTAAATATAATATATCTTTTATGGCTTTTGAATTGATAGTAGATTTATATTATTCAGTATTCACCAATATATACATGAATTTGTCTTTCATTCTCAAATGAGGTCTTTAATTTACCAGGGCAAATAAAATTGATCAGTTACAAGTTAAAACATTTTCCTCACCTGACAAAAGAAAAAAAAAAAACAATATAATGAAAAACATAGGACTATATTTAAGTCTTTTCACAACAAGACTTACCAGCACTTTGACATATATATATATATATATATATAATATATATATATCTTTGAGGTTTATAAAAAACGATAAATAGGATTTTATTTTTGTTAGTCCCATGTCAATTATTCTGCATTATATGAATTTCCATTAAGTTTTTATTTGCATGAATTGTATCTACTTTTTTTATTTTTAAAGTTTTTAAAGTTTTGTAAATTTTCTTTACATATCTTCTTTTACTATATTTTTATCCCTTCAATAATAAAAGATTATGTTCCTTTAAAAAAAAAAGGCACACAAGTGCCGTAGGCACTATCACAAACTAGTAATATAGAAGTGAGAATAGCTTTAAAGGTTTTTGCACTTCAACCTTTTGATCCAAAGCTTACATGTATAGTTTTTTTCTCTCTCTTTCTTTATTATATTTATATATATATATATATATATATATATATTGGAAAACGTTTGCATAAATCACCTAAATCTTGAATTCTTTTATGGAAAATGTCTGCAAAAAATTTTTCCCTTTTGTTTTTATATTTACTTTCTTTGTAATTTGTTATTTTATTAAGGTAAATTATTGTTTCTTATTTTTCTAACCAAAATGAAAAAAAAAAATTATTGATAAATAACCAACTGAAAGGGACAAAATAATTAACACTAATTTTTTCTTTTTTTTTTTTGTTTTGTTTTTTTGGTGCTTTCAGGCTAGGAAGTTGGACAAAGCAAATTATGGCAAGGAAGAGAGCTCAAATTTTTATCAATTCCTTTGGCAGCTTCTTTTGTCTGAATTTGTTGCATTTCCTTTCATTTAATCATGAGTTGGCTGCAGATTAATCTCTTTTCACTTACACAATAGTGGAGAGGGAGGAACAAAAGAGTGTTGTTTGTGATACTGTTACATTATCTCTTCTTCCTCTTTCTTTTTTTGTGCAACGAGCTAGTTTTCACTTTGTCCGTCAGAGATTGAAGATCTACAAGTTCAGAGCAGTCTGGCGTTTGAGATCTTGACTTCATCGTCGGCGAGTTGGCATTGGAGATTGGAGATCTCAACCAACGTGGCCTCGCAAGCATATCGTGATCACGATCTCTTGAGCAGATCTCGACTGATGGCCTCATTCTCTCTCCAATTGCTCGTGAGCAAATTGCAATTGATGCCTCTCTCTCTTCCTTACCACAAGTATTTTTCTTCACTTCACGGTGGTGTGGGCAGAACTGGAACATCTCCAGTGTACTTATGGTGTTCGAAAGTATTTTGTGAATAATTTTGTCAATTTTGGTTTTTTTGTTGACAAATTCGTGGCAACTCGATTTTAGGCTTTAAATTATTTTGTTTACTTTTGTTTTTTTAATGATTATCTTTATATTCTAACAAGATCATTGTAATTTGGTAAGATCACAGTATTTAATCCGATGGAATATAAAAAAAAATCTAGTGAAATATAAAAAAAACAACAGGTTGAATACCAAATATAATTAGGTAGTATCCGAAAAATAATTTAGTTGAATATCAAAAGTAATCTACCAGATTGCCCTTCGACACCTAGAGCTGGAGACAACCAACAATTTTGTTTGGAGAATAAAGAGTAATCCGATAGATTACTATAAGTATTCTACCAGAATACTCTCCGACGACCGAAAACTGGCAATAGCTATTGGAGACCATTTTGATTGCCAAAAGTAGTCTGGTAGATTACCAAAAGCATTTTACCAGAATACTCTGTGGCAATTAGAAAACGGCTTAGGCGGAATAGAAGAAAAGAGCTACTAGATGAATAGCCGTCCCAAGTTGAGTCAACCACCATCACTAGACTGTATCTTGACCCCCATCCAATTTTTTGGCCAATTCCCCCTTTGTGATACCAAAAAATGTGATTCTTGCCCAACCTCTGTGGACGAACCTTGCAGAGGAACCCTTAGGTTTTCAAGGCATTGGACTCTCACCAATATTTACGTTATAACTCACCACTTCTTGAACAACCTATTCCAATTCATGCTTCATGGACCTTTTCTTCTTTTTCATTTCCATTTAGTTCTTTTTTTCTTTTTTCTTTTTTTTTTTTCGGACGTTAATTAGATGCTAATTTTATTGTATTAACCTTCCCATGCTACATAATTATCAAACAGCGGACTATGTTTATTCCATCCTGGTAGTTCAAAGACAAGGATCAAGTGGTTCATCCCTAATATAGAACAGGTGGAGTGAGTTTTTATGGAGAAGCCAGTTTGAGATATGGTCAATTCATTGGAGGGGACCGCCCTCCCAATTCAAATATTTTTCCTGAAATAATATTATCCAATTTAAATTGAATTATCAAATTAGATTATTTATTTTAAAATCTAAACAACACTCATTTTATTTTGTACTTGTAAGAATTCGAAATTTCAGATTAAATTAAAAAAATTTCAAACGTTCCTATCCTAATCTATTTGCCAAGCAGTAATAATCGTGACAAGAACCTTACTGTTGTTGCCCATCCAATTCTCAATTGAGTCAACAAGGTGTACGGGCATCAAAACAATTTGTATCATAAAGGGAATTAAATAATTAAGGCTATTCATATTAATACTCCATGAACTTTGTGGTCATTATCATTTTACCTCTTAAATTTTAAATAATTCTGTTTTATTATTACAAATTTATTTGAGTTTCTTCCCCTTTGTCCTATTTGTTTCATTTCCAATTAAATCCAAAAAATGGAAAAAACAGTATCTCCACTCCTGCTTTTGACGGGAAATGAAATGGAGAAGACAAAGCTAGGGAAAATTCAAATTTTAAAATGTAGTGAGAATTTTAAAGTTTTGAGGATAAAGTGGAAACGACTCCAAAACTTAATAGGCACTAGTCAAGTAGTCTAACTATTAATGCTGAAGTTGATAGGTTCCCGGAGGAAAAAAAAAAAAAAAAAAAAAAAAAAAAAAAAGATAATTTGGGTAAGGTTCGTATTATTTGTATTTAGGTTCTAGGAGGGAAAAAAAAAGATAAAGATAAAGTGGGTAAGGTTCGTATTATTTGTATTTAAGTTCTTGTCTGTCGTAAAAACATAATTAATTATCATAGAAGTTCGACTATTGTAAAGCTTCACTATTGTTTTTAGCTGAAGTAGATGTGTTTTTAGTGAAGTGTGGGTGTGTGACACTTTAAGCCCGTAGAAGGATGAAATTGTGTTGCACTTCTCCCATCGATGCCTCAATGATACAAATGGATTCTAGATTATTTTGTTTTTTTTTTTAAATCTTTTTATAGTATGACACAAGTTGATTAATCGTGATATAGTGAAAATTCTTTTTGAAAAATTCATATTGTTGATCCGATGATTTATTTTGGTAATAATTTTGTAGCCTGTCATTCTTTTATCATTGTTTATTATTCTAGTGGCCGGCGGCACCAATGAACAACGTCAGAGACGATCAATGATTTGTGTTGAAAAAATGCAACATATTAATCAAGTAGTCACCATTTATTCTCGCAGCGTAATCTGGTAGATTACTCAAGATATGGCATGGAGTATTTCTAGAAGAAAAAAACAAAAAAAACATATTTTGCTAACATTAAACCAATCTTATGTAGTGGCAAAAATCTAAGCCCTTTATTGGAGTGGAAAAATTCTAAACATGACATATTCTTGTTTCAGAATGACAATTTTTCCTTGTGAATCCATTAATCTATGAGGATCCGTCTTAAATGAGACCGAAATTCAGATTATAAACAGATCAAAAATTTAACCGTCACAAGTTACAGGCGGGGGATGGATTTGGGAATCCCCTACCCTATTCCCTATTAACACACTCTATTTAGTAAGATATAAGTTGCATATGTTTTCTATATATATGATATTGAATATTAAACTTTAACATAATTGACATGAAAAATTGAATATCATAATTTCTTTTTATTTTAACTTAAGGTCTAATATATATGCATCTCTATTTTTTATTTTTTATTATTTTTTATATGATGAAGATACATAATCGGGTAAATGAGATACCTTACGAGTACCTGAAACTGGTGACAGGTAAAACTCTATACCCGCCAATTTAAACGGGTTGTGAAAAGTGTTCTGATTCACAAGAAGGATTGGTCAGAGGACTGCTCCGCACCAAACTCGCCAGTTGCCATGCTCAAGGTTATTCTTGAAGATTTTGTCTAAAGCCCAAATATGGTTCAGCCTGCAGCCAGCTATAATTTGGGTCCATATAGGCGTGTTGATGCGGAATAATAGTGGGTGCATAGCTTTTAAGTTTTTTTAAATCCCAATCACCATTTAAAAGGTTTTAAAAATCCAAATTCAAAACAAGGCAATAAGTCTAGCCGTCTGGTGCCGTTTGAAACGTTTGATTTAGGGACGTTTGAAAATTAACTGATATTAGGATTGCTAAAGGGTGGATCAAAATTCTAATCGTATCAATGAAATGATAAAAATGTCCAAATTTTTTTGTCTATATTTTGCAGCGGCTGTATTATTCAACAAACTTTAGGCATACATAGAGACCCTTTGGGTTGATTTTATTGAGCCTTAACATATTATAATCCTTTTGCAGTTTTTTGCTAAATAAAAAGTTTATTACGAGAGATGATAATTGATAATAGATCAAGATCACGAAAGACCATCAGGTGAAGAGGGAAAAGAGACTTCACAAGGCTGGTAAACATCAGCTTGTTCACCAAACCATTGATTTAGATTAGCAAGCAATTGTGGGATATCACAACTTCGGCGCCACGGAAAATTTAATATGGCATTTCGCGCACATCCGGAGCACTAACATCACACCAAAGAGCAAGAAGTGTTTCCTTTCAAATTGGAAAGGCTAGAATGCAACTAGACACTGTGGCTAAGAAAGGCGTTCAAGAGGTCCGTAGGTTCGAGTACTGGACGAGCCTCCCATTTGACACGCCAATGCAACCAAACCACAATTGACCAGTGAGTACAAGGCACTCAAACAAGAGATTAACCAGTTTTTTCCTCAGCACTAGAGCAAAGAGCACAAGGAGACTCTTGTTGCATAACCAAACACCTTAATATGGATTAGGTTTTAATCCACTCGCAGCCCAGTAGACCTCTTTTGCTGAAAAAAAAAATATTAAATATAAGAAAAAACTCATTTCGTAGACGGCTTCCAACAAATTACATTTGTGCCCTCATGTAGAAAACATTTGGGGCCCGTTAGGATAATATATAAGTTTGAAAAGCAAATTTGAATACTTACTTTTTTTCTCCATGAGAGAAAAAAATTAATGCGTGATTTGTATTTTCCACCGTGGATGTCTTGTTGGCCGGAACCTTTGCTCCACGTGGACCTGCATCACGATAATAAAGATAGCTATGGAGTGGCGACACTGAGGAGGTGTTCCCTAAAGAGACTCTAATGCTTAAGTCAGACACGGGTACTAGGGACAAGTGAGCCTAATCGGCTAAACAAATATGAAAAGCATAACGAAGGTACATTAGTGCTTTGTGCTGGTGAGATTCATGTGGAAAGTTCGCTGGAGTAGATGTAGAGAGAAAGAGGATAGTAATTGTAGGAGAGAGAGAGTACTGGGAAAAATCCCGAGGTGTTGGTCCCTTGTAGAGTGTGAGCCCTTCTAGAGAGAATAAGCTTTCATATCTTCTCTACTTGAGAGATAATTGTACAGAGTAAAGGAGTGGGTTGTGGCTAGAGAGTCAAAAAGATTGGAACCCCTTCATCTTATACATGACGTGTATTTATAAAGTGGAGCCCAATTGTTGAGGCTCATTGTCCCATGGTTAGGATTTTTACCCTTTGGCAACGTCAAATAACAAATGATTTCAAGTTGGGCCCGTTTGACATTAAGGTTTAACTCAAGTTAAATTGTACTTTTTTTTGTCTTTTTCTGAAAAAAGTTTTTGTCTTTTCTGAAAAAGTAAAAAAAAAATTACTATTCAAACTTAAAAATTTCAACTCAACTCAAACTCAACTCATTCACCAAACATCTCATAAATAAATAAATCATGAGACAAAAATCCTAAACATATGCATTAAAGGGATATTCACACACAATTTCCTCTTAATAGATATTATGAGGGTATAACAAAAATGCTGTATAAATTTTTTTAAATAATGTCTAAAATATATATATCATGATAAAATGTTAAACAAACCATCAATCTTTATAATCATCTCATCAAAAACACTCGGAAAAAAGATCTCTAAAAATTTGTGCTTGTCGCAAACTCTAATTAACGTGCAATCTAGAAACATTGGAACAAGGACAAAACATATAATTCGCTAGCTAGAGTGTGGGGTAACTTTGTTTCCATCTTTTCAAACAAAAGTCCAAAAATCCACACTGTTTGGCACACCAACTCAAAGTATCCAATTCTAATTTTTTTTTTTTTCGAAATAATCAACTCAATTTCATTATTTATAATTTCAACTCTAACTTCAAATTCAAACTTTAAACAGTCAATAATAATGCTATTCCAAATCAAAATGAGTTTATTTTTTTATTCCAAGATCTATATTGGTATATTTTTTTTCGAACACAATTCAAGTTTTTATAATTTTTAACTCCAATAAACCAAATGCATAATTTCAAAGCCTAACTCAACTACAATTAAGATGACTCCAATTTTTCAACTCAAACGAACCAACCAAATGCATGCTTAGTACCTAAATGAAAGAGTTCTAATATATTCCATAATCGATTAGGTTAGTAGCTAACAAGAAATTGCCATGTTAATCGCACGAGCTACATTAATTACATCTCTTAACACAACGCACAACCATGTTCTCCCCGTGAATACAAATGGCAATTACCACTTTTTTAGGAGATTTTTATGATATGACTTGAAAAAAATTATATTATCAGTAGATTTCATTTTTAACCTTAAGATATTTATGAGTTGTTGGTGGTGTGGGTTAAGATTGTTTTAATTTTTTTTTTTTCCTTTTTAAAAGATCCTAAAACAAAATATATATTTCAAAATCACTTATGTCATGTGATGTGTTTCCATGAATTTATTTTAATAAATAGACTATTTACTTAACAATACAAAAATTAAGAATAATTTAATGTTCTTAAAATAAAAATTAAGGATTAATAAGGAATTAGGCAAATAATTGCTATTTGTAAAAATTAATAGAAGGCGGCTCCGGAAGCCAAAGAAATCAGCAAGCCCGAGATGATAAGAAGGCCATCAACAGCATGATCTAGTCTTTGATGGAATATTAATTCACAACTTGCCGCATCAATTTCCAAAATTAATTGTAGTGACATAAAATAAAAGAAAAAAAAATCAATTTTTATATTGTCGCTTCCCATTATTGTACTAGTACACTAAAACATCAACTTATAAAATGGAGAATTCTATTGAAAAATTAAAAAAATACATGAATAAAGCTATATGACAGCAGAGGTAATTCCTCTTGCCATCATTCATAAAAAATAAAAATAAAAAACATGTAAAATAAGATGTGAAGCAGGGGATAACTGCTTTTGAGAAAATCAAACACGGTAGAAAAATATATATTTATGCAAAGAGACATCATTAAATGGTCAAGGCCAGAAAACGAATTATTTTTAGACATATTGTCGCTTTTATGAAAATTTGGTTCCACTGGGCTTGATTAATTTTCTATTCGCTTATTTAATTATATAATTACCTATGACTTGGTATTTGCAGCCTTAATTTTTTATAAACAAATTAACAGCCATAAATTAATTTTAATTTCCTTGCTTAAAAAAGGGTTAAATGTGAACTAGCTTTGCTAGCTTCAATTCCAAAAATCATTCATGTTGACTACTTATAGATTTGCGTAATCAATATTAACATCACTTCCATTGTACTACTAAATATATTATTTTTAGAATTCTATTATTCAGCCATCGGTTTCATATTAGACACAAAACCATGCACAAAAAAGAACTTCCATATTTATTATTTAATATTCAATATTCATAGAAAAGTCAGCGAAAGCACATGTAAGAATAGCACATGTAATCCCAGAAGAGAATCAAATCAAGCAAAGAGGAATAAAGAAATTTAAAGTTTGACAAGAAAATTAAGTAGACTTTGTAAAATTAAGCAAATTAATTTTTCTATAATTGTCATTCTCGAGTTCAGATGTGCTTTCTATTCTTTTGTTTCAATGATTGTCTCTACAATAGCATCATGACAATTCACCAAATTATTTAAGAAATTAAGTATTTAACTATTTTTATATGGCTAAATTATTAAATTTAGATGATATAACACAAATTATTGAGGTGGCTGTCAATAAAATAACGAAAAATTTGGAACAACAAATCTTGATTCGTCATTCTCTCCTATAAATGTTAAATTAGTTCTTCAAGCATTTGTTTTCGAATTCAACAACTAATGTTCTCTCTCTCTTTCTCTCTCTTTCTCTCATTCTCTTTGTTTTCGTGGTTGTAACATTAATATTTGAGTTCAGAAACATTCAATATGGAGTTTTCAATGTCATACTCTTCTCTTAGGCTACCAGCAACCATCCCATCTCAACGTTACATGAAGGCCATCTCTAGTTTCATTAGGTCAATTCCAGTTAAGGCAACAAAATCCTCCAACCTTCCTTCAAAATGCTCCACCAATATTAATTTGAACCTGCCAGTGGGGCTCTATGGGGAGAACAAGCTCTCGAAATCCTTGTTGTTCGGCCAAAATAAGCGTGATTCTAATCGGGTACACTTAATTTCTCCACGACTTAAGTTAAACATGATATGATATCCGCAAGCCTCTCCCCTCGCAAATCCTTCGCAGGATGTTGCTGAGGGGCTTGCTTGCAGATTCGTTTTAGTAATTCTTTATGAGTTAAACGTACCATGATTAATTACTCCTGGCCTTAAATTCAACTTATAAATTGAAACTTATGGCCTTATAGGCTTGCGCTCAAGCTGAATCGGCGGACTCCAAACCAGTGTATACCAAAGCTGATGCTGAATTAGCTAGTTCTGATGATTCAGTATTTGCCAGAGCTTCACGTTTTGGAGCTGCTTGCTATACGTTCATAAGGCCCTATGCAATTCGGCAAACACTTATTTCATCCATGTAAGTATACCTTTACCAAAAAAAAAAAAAAAAAGGAAAAAGAACAACTGGTTTGCAGTGCAAGAAATTAATACATGCTCACTTTTTTCTTTTTTTCCTTTTCTTTCTCGGCAGGTGTTTGTATGCAAGAGTGTTGAATGAAAACCAACTAATACTTCAGTGGCCTCTATGGCTTAAGGCGTTCCCGGGCTTAATTGCTATATTTTTTGTGAACACTTATGCTAATGGTATCAATCAGGTTTTCGATATTGATATTGATAGGTAAGCTTTCCAAGTATTTCAAATACCCTTTCATTATTTTTTGGCTAAAAAAAATTTATTTAATTTTGCTTAATTTATCTTTATATGTTATATTTTTAGGGTGAACAAACCTTATTTATCTTTAGTATCCGGAGAACTTTCACTAAAACACATATGGTTTATGATGTCGTTTTGTGTAATTTTTGGCCTGTTGATTTTTCGGTTGTGCAACGCCAATCTCATCTCTACTGCTCTCTACTGTTTTGGTCTTTTCCTGTCCACCTCCTACTCTGCTCCGCCCTTTAGATTCAAGGGATCTGCTCTTGCAACCACTATGCTGCTTCCTACGGTAATAATTCTTTTACCTTCCAATCCCTGTATCTTGAAATGAAATTGTGTTTTGTTTGTAAAATTATGGGGTCATTGGAATGTTCCTCTGAAAACCAGTTTAAAAAAATACATGAAAAATTAATTTTACAATGATCTGAAAAAAATAATTAAGGAGAAAATATGATATTTGATTAATAAATAAAGCAACTTGTATATGCAGGTTAATTTTGTTTAAAGTGTGGGTATATTTTATACCGCCAACGCTTCTCGTGGACGTCCATTTGTGTAGAGGTACGTGTGTAATATTTTTCGAAAGCAAAATTTTTTTATAATTTTTCATCTCTTGCTCCTTTTTTTTTATTATTTATTTATTTATTTTCGTTTCAAACTATTAACGTGTTATCTTTATCTTCAGTTTTTTTTTTTTTTTTTTTTTTTTTTTTTTTTTCGGTTTGAAAATCTTTATCTTTAGTTTGCTCATATGACGTGTAGCTTAAGTATTTCCATCTATATAGTACTCCACTATTATAATTTATCATCATCATCATCATTAATGCTGAAGTTGATAAAGTGGAAACGACTCCAAAATTTAATAAGCACTAGTCAAGTAGTCTAATTATTAATGCTGAAGTTGATAGGTTCCAGGAGGAAAAAAAAAAAAAAAAAAAAAAAAAAGATAAAGATAAAGTGGGTAAGGTTCGAATTATTTATATTTAAGTTCTTGTCTGTCATAAAGACATAATTAATTATAATAGAAGTTCTACTATAATAAAGCTTCACTATTGTTTTTAGCTGAAGTAATGTGTTTTTAGTGAAGTAATGTGTTTTTAGTGAAGTGACGCTTTAAGCCCGCAGAGGGGTGAAATTGTGTTGCACTTCTCACATCAATGCCTCAATTATGCAAATGGATTTTAGATTTTTTTTCAAAAAAATCTTTTTATAGTATGACACAAGTTGATTAATCGTGATATTGTGAAAAATCTTTTTGAAAAATTCATATTGTTGATCCGATGATTTATTTTGGTTATAATTTTGTTATCTGTCTTTTTTTTATCATTGTTTATTATTCCGGTGGCTGGCGGCACCAGTGAATAACGTCAGAGACGATCAATGATTTGTGCTGAAAAAATGCAACATATTAATCATGTAGTCACCATTTATTCTCGCGGCGTAACTTGGTAGATTACTCAACATCTGGCATGGAGTATTTCTAGAAAAAAAAAAATTTTTGCTAACATTAAACCAATCTCATGTAGTGGCAAAAATCTTAGCCCTTTATTGGAGTGGAAAAATTCTACATATGACATATTCTTGTTTCAGGATGACATTTTTCCTTGTCAATCTATTATTCTGCGGGGGATCCGCCTTAAATGGGACCGAAATTCAGAATGAAAACAGATCAAAAATTTAACCGTCACGAGTTACAGGGTGGGGATGGATTTGAGGATCCCCGACCTATTTCCTATTAACACACTCTATTTAGTAAGAAGAAAGTTGCATATGTTTTCTAATATATGATATTGAATTTTAAACTTTAACATGTTTGACATGAAAAATTGAATATCATGATTTCGCTTTATTTTAACTTAAGGTTATTACTTTTTATATGATGAAAATACATAATCGGGTAAATGAGGTATCTTACAAGTACCTCAAACCGGTGATAAGAAAAACCCTATACCCGTCAATTTAAACAGGTCGTGAGAAGTGTTCTTATTCACTGGGATGGTTGGTCAGAGGACTGCTCCGTACCAAACCCGCCGGTTGCCATGCACAAGGTTAATCTTTGAAGATTTTTTCTAAAGCCCAAATATGCTTGAGCCCGCAAGCTATAATTTGGGTCCATATAGGCGTGTTGATTCGGAATAATAGTGGGTGTATCATGTGCAAAGCTTTAAAGTTTTTTTCAATCCCAATCACCATTTAAAGGTTTTAAAAATCCAAATTCAAAACAAGGCAATAAATCTAGCGGTCCGGTGCGGTTTGAAACGTTTGATTTAGGGACGTTTGAAAATTAACTGATACTAGGATGGCTAAAGGGTGGATCAAAATTCTAAATCATCGTATCAATGAAATAATAAAAATGTCCATATTTTTTTCTCTATATTTTGTAGCGGCTATAATATTCAACGAACGAACTTTAGGCATATATAGAGACCCTTTGGGTTGATTTTTTTGAACCTTAACATATTATAATCCTTTTGCGGTTTTTTTGCAGAATAAAATGTTTATAACGAGAGCTGATTTAGATCAAGATCATGAAAGACCATTAGGCGAAGAGGGAAAAGAGACTTCACAAGGCTTGTAAAAATCAGCATGTTCACCAAACTGTTGATTTAGATTAGCAAGCAGTTGTGGGATATCACAACTTCGGCGTCACGAAAAATTAAATATGGCATTTCGCACAAATCCGGGCCACTAACAGCACACTGAAGAGCAGGAAGTGTTTCCTTTCTAATTGGAAAGGCTAGAATGTAACTAGGCACTGTGGCCAAGAAAGGCATTCAAGAGATCTGTAGGTTCGAGTACTGAACGAGCCTCCGATTTGACACGCCAATGCAACCAAACCACAATTGACCAGTGAGTACAAGGCACTCAAACAAGAGATTAAACATTTTTTTCCTCAGCACTAGAGCACAGAGCACAAGGAGACTCTTGTTGCATAACCAAACACCTTAATATGGATTGGGTTTTAATCCACTCACAGCCCAGTAGACCCCTTTTACTGAAAAAATAAAATAAAATAAAATATTAAGAAAAACCACCTTTCTTACACGGCTTCCAATAAATTACATATGTGCTCTCCTGTAGAAAACATTTTGGGGCCATTTGGATAACATATAAGTTTGAAAAGTAAATTTGAATAGTTATTTTTTTTTCTCTATGAGAGAAAAATATTAATGCGCGATTTGTATTTTCCACTGTAGATGTCTTGTTGGCCGGAACCTTTGCCCCACGTGGACCTGCATCACGATAATAAAGATAGCTATGGAGTGGGGATACCGAGGAGGTGTTCTCTAAAGAGACTCCAATGCTTAAGTCAGACACAGGCACTAGGGACAAGTGAGCCTGATCGGCTAAACAAATATCAAAAGTATAACGAAGGTACATTAGTGCTTTGTGCGGGTGAGATTCTTGTGGAAAGTTCACTGGAGTAGATGTAGAGAGAATGAGGATAGTAATAGTAGGAGAGAGAGAGTACTGGGAAAAATCCCGAGGTGTTAGTCCCTTGTAGAATGTGAGGCCTTCTAGAGAGAATAAGCTTTCATATCTTCTCTACTTGAGAGATAATTGTAGAGAGTAAAGGAGTGGGTTGAGGCTAGAGAGTCAAAAATGTTGGAACCCCTTCATCTTATGCATAACGCGTATTTATAAAGTGAAGCCCAATTGTTGAGGCTCATTGTCCTATTGTTAGGATTTTACCCTTTGGCAATGTCAAATAACAAACGATTTCAAGTTAAATATCCAAATCATGAGACAAAAATCCTAAACATATGCATTAAAGGGGTATTCACACAATTTCCTTTTAATATATATTATGAGGGTTTAACAAAAATACTGTATAAAATTTTTTAAATAATGTCTAAAATATATATATATATATATAATAATGAAATGTTAAACAAACCATCAATCTTTATAATCATCTTATCAAAAACAATCGGAGCAAAGATCTCTAAAAATTTGTGCTTGTTGCAAACTCTGATTAACGTGCAATCTAGAAACATTGGAACAAGGACAAAACATATAATTCGCTAGCTAGAGTGTGGGGTAACTTTGTTTCCATCTTTTGAAACAAAAGTCCAAAAATCCACGCTGTTTGGCACACCAACTCAAAGTATCCAATTCTAATTTATTTTTTTTTTTGAAATAATCAACTCAATTTCATTATTTATAATTTCAATTCTAACTTCAAATTCAAACTTTAAACAGTCTATAATAATGCTATTCCAAATCTAATGAGATTAATTTTTTATTCCTAGATCTATATTGGTATTTTTTTTTTCGAACACAATTTAAGTTTTTATAATTTTTAACTCCAATAAACCAAACATAATTTCAAAGCCTAACTCAACTACAATTAAGATGACTCCAATTTTTCAACTCAAACAAACTAACCAAATGCATGCTTAGTACCTAAATGAAAGAGTTCTAATATATTCCATAATCGATTAGGTCAGCAGCTAACAAGAAATTATCATGTTAATCGCACGAGCTACATTAATTACATCTCTTAACACAACGTACAACCATGTTCTCCCCGTGAATACAAATGGCAATTACCACTTTTTTAGGAGATTTTTATGATATGACTTGAAAAAATTATATTATCAATAGAGTTAATTTTTAATCGTAAGATATTTATGAGTTGTTAGTGGTCTGGGTTAAGACTGTTTTAATTTTTTTTTTTCCTTTTTAAACGATCCTAAAACACAGTATACATATATTTCAAAATCACTTATGTCATGTGATGTGTTTCCATGAATTTATTTTAATAAATAGACTATTTACTTAACAATACAAAAATTAATAATAATTTGATGTTTTTTTAAAAAAAAATATTAAGGATTAATAAGGAATTAGGCAAATAATTGTTATTTGTAAAAATTACCAGAAGGCGGCTCCAGAAGCCAAAGAAATCAGCAAGCCCGAGATGATAAGAAGGCCATCAATAGCATGATCTAGTCGTCTTTGATGGAATATTAATTCACAACTTGCCGCATCAATTTCCAAAATTAATTGTAGTGACATAAAATAAAGGAAAAAAATCAATTTTTATATTGTCGCTTCCCATTATTGTACTAGTAAACTAAAACATCAACTTATAAAATGGAGAATTCTATTGAAAAAGAAAAAAATATGAATAAAGCTATATGACAGCAGAGGTAATTCCTCTTGCCATCATTCATAAAAAATAAAAATAAAAAACATGTAAAATAAGATGTGAAGCAGGGGATGACTGCTTTTGAGAAAATCAAACACGGTAGAAAATTATATATTTATGCAAAGAGACTTCATTAAATGGTCAAGGCCAGAAAACGAATTATTTTGAGACATATTGTCGCTTTTATGAAAATTTGGTTCCACTTGGCTTGATTAATTTTCTATTCGCTTATTTAATTATATAATTACCTATGACTTGGTATTTGCAGCCTTAATTTTTTATAAACAAATTAACAGCCATAAATTAATTTTACTTTCCTTGCTTAAAAAAGGGTTAAATGTGAACTAGCTGTAATACCAAGTATTTCCGTAATAATACAATTTCTTTTGTTTTAAGAAATTTGGACAAAATATGAAGATATGCATGAAAAAGCCCGGTTAAGGGTTTTTATTACGTTTTGTGAGTTTTATGATTTTATAAGACTCGAAAATAATTGCTTAGTCAAGAAAATAACCTTTTAGGCAAAAAGGAGCAAAATCGTCAAAATTTTTATGTTGGTCAAAGTTTGACCGAAAAACGCCGACGGTTGACCAAAAAGTCAACTATTGACACGGGAGTCAAAATTTGGCGGGAAAGTCAGCGGTTGACAAGAAAGTCAATGGCGGACGAGAAAGCCAAAGATTGACCCAAAAAGTTAAAGAAAAAGGCTGTACGACTTAATAATTCGCAGTATAGAATTGTACTGCATAAAGTCGTTTTTATGATTAAAACGATATGTTTAGGATTCAAAACCACCATAGAAAATCAAGCACATTAATTAGAACCTCTTTGGCCAAGTGGTTTCAAGTTATGAGAAATTTTTATACAGTTCGGTTTTACACAGATGAATTTTGGACTGCAGTTCAATTAATCAATACTAAGTATAAGTAAATCCAGTATTGGAAATACCTGTGTTAATTCAAAAGTGGACTGTATAATAAGAAAAGGAGCCAAACAAGCCTAAAGGTGGATGACGTCACCTTACTTTTATTAATGACATCATTTTTTATTTATAGAAAAAAAATTGGAAAAGATTTCCTTGCTCACCAAGCCAAGGTAGCCGCCACATACCCCCCCCCCCCCCTAGGCTACAATTTCTGATTTTTGAGGGACTAAATGTTGCAATTACAAAGAGTTCCAACCTCTATAAATAGGGGTTGTCATAATTCAAGAAAAAAATTAGAGAAAAGCAACCTTATTATGCCAAAATTTCTCCACCAAAAACCGTGAGTGTGAAGGAAGGAAAAGGAAGAAATCCAAGCTAGGATCAAGGAGAAGAAAGTGTGTGAGGGTCGGTTCTTGAAGGAGAAGCAAGCAAGAAGTAAGAAAAAAGTTTTGGTACCTATTTTCCTACCTAGGGCCGGTTATGGGAGCCAAGGGGGAAACCAAGAAAAAAAAATTGTGAAACTAAGGGGAAATTAGGGTCTTGAGTGTTGGATTTCTACCTTGAATACCACCCAAGAACCCAAGAAAATTTGGTGCCCAATCTTGGCCAAGGGGCCGGTTATGGTGGGGAAGAAACAAGGAAGAATCTAAGCTTGGGAGACCAGATTTTTGAGCCAAGGTGTGGCTGGATTTTAAGCAGGTTGGTGACTGCAATTTAGGGCAAGAAAGCTGGAAATTTTGGGAGCCAACCAACCTTGGTAAGCCGGCTGTGGTGAAGGAGAAAGGGGAAAGAAAAACAAGCCAAATTCTTGGTCTTATGTGAGGTATAACCCCTTAAACTTTAAGCTTTTCATTTAAATTTCATTTGGTGAAATTTAAATGTATTTTATGCAAGGTTTGTAAGAGCATAAGCTCACTTTAATTTGCTGCCTTAAATAGGAAATTAGAGCATGTGCTTGATTTAATTATGGTTAGGGTTTGGTGGTTTCAATTTTTGCATACTAAGTGTTTGATTGTTTGATTAGGGTTTTCTAAGTTTATGTTTGATGCGTATGTTGATGTGTATGATGAATGTTGAACATTAGAAATGTAATGCATGTTTGATTTAGGCTCCCGCTGTGTTCGGTTGAGGTAGGGTGAACGTAATGGGACGTAAAACGAAATCGAAACCGAAAACTGCCAATTCGGGTAGGAATTGGCCAGTCTCTGGAAAAGCCGATTTTGGGGCCTTTAGAGGCCGAATTTGGAAAAACGTAAAACATGAAAGTTGTTCGGAAGAGGTTTTCCTAGAGGGAAACGTGAACCGTTTCCAAAAATGAGACCCCAATGGCCTCCGTTTACCCCAAAACCCGTGGCTGATCCCCAGACCCAGTTTTCACTCAGTTTTCGGGGTCAGCCAGTTTCAAACAAAAACTGGGACAAATCTAGGCCGAATTGGAATTTTTGTAAAACACGAAAGTTTTAGTATTTTTTGAGAGCTACAACTTTCGTGAAGAAAACTTTTTAAGATTACGAACCGGTTTTTAAACTGGGATCGTTTTTCGAAGGGTGCGCAGGGAATCCGAAAATTCCTGCACCACTAGCTTTACAAATGTTTCTAGAAAACTGATTTCTACTACAAACTATTGTTTTGATTATGGAAAGCTGTTCCAAAGGCAGTTTCCAATAGTCAATAATTTTTACTAATCTAATTTTATGATTTCCAGTTTTTAAGTTAAACAAAAGATTTAACAAAGAATTTACATAAGGTTTTACAAGAAAATAGGATTTTGAAACCTAAAGTTAAAAACCATCCGATTAGAATAGATTTAAACCATAGGGTTACTCAAATGTAACCAAGTAGGATAACGTAAAATTAAGTAAGGGATATATAACTAAAGTTATATAAGAGTGTTGGTTACACTACCAACATTTCTAACCCTTACTTTTATTTGAAAACAGAGTATAGCACGCAGCAGTGTTCCGGCGGAATCAAGCTAGATATCGGACACAGTGAACAAAAACAAGGTAAGTACAACTCCGCCTACAGCATAGGCTTTGTTGTGTATACTTGCCTAAGTATGATAATGTTATGTGACGTAAATGTTACATGCTAAGTGATAGAAATTGTTATACTTTATATTTTAAGTGCTATAATAGGGTAGGAAATGTCATGAAAGATGCTATGAAATATGAACGCTATGTTATATGTTATGTTACGCCATGTGCTATAAAATGTTATATGCTATGTGCTATAAAATAAGGTAAGTGCTATGAAATATTACATGCAATGTGCTATGGAATATGCTAAGTGCTATGAAGTGTTATATGCTATGGGTTACGGAATGTTATGAAAAGTGTTATGTTATATGCTATATGCTAGAATCATGTTATGATAGGATATAAGATATGTTATGGCTATGGTATGGTTAAGATAGGATCATGATTTAATTGTGTGACACATCACGAAACATGTTCACCAATTAATAAGAATAAGATCAAAATATGAAACGATGAAAGTTATGATAGCAAACGAACTTACCTGTGTCGTACCGACCCGCGTGAGGTCGGGTTGAGCTATGGCAAGAGTAAGTCCATAGTTGTGCACCCGGTACGGACACTTATGTTATGGGGCCCATAAGTAAAGATAAGTTAAGAAAGAATGTTATGAAGAAATAAGAAAGCATAATGAAGCATAAATGGTTCATGCATATGCTATAATAAGTTATGTTATGCTATGATAAGTTATGAGATGCTATGAAAGATTATGTTATGATAGGTTATAATATGTTAGGATATGTGGTGTTTGTGATGTTGCGGTAATTAGTAGTTATACTTGCTGAGCGAAAGCTCACTGTTTTATGTCTATGCTGTAGGTAAACAACCTGTCAGCAACTGTTGATGCAAGATGGAGGGGCGTGGTCTGGCAACTGTGAAATGTGGGGATCAAGCCGCTACGCGTTTTGAATTATTAAGTAATTATATTATGAGTTTCATGTTATGCTCGAACGACTTTATTTAAAGTTCGTTATGTTTACGTACGTATCTGTATGTGCGAATCACGTCGTATAAAAAAAAAAAAAAAATATTCCACTGTTTACGATATAAGTACGAGAAGTATGTATGTATGTACGGTAACGGCCTGTGCTAGGCGGGTCGTTACACTAGCTTTGCTAGCTTCCAAAATCATTCATGTTGACTACTTATAGATTTGCGTAATCAATATCAACATCACTTCCATTGTACTACTAAATATATTATTTTTAGGATTCTTTTATTCAGCCATCGATTTCATATTAGACACAAAACCATGCACAAAAAAGAACTTCCATATTTATTATTTAATATTCAATATTCATAGAAAAGTCAGCGAAGCACATGTAAGAATAGCACATGTAATCCCAGAAGAGAATCAAATCAAGCAAAGAGGAACAAAGAAATTTAAAGTTTGACAAGAAAATTAAGTAGACTTTATCAAATTAAGCAAAATAATTTTTCTATACTTGTCATTCTCGAGTTCAGATCTGCCTTTTATTCTTCTGTTTCAATAACTGTCCCTACAATAGTATCATGACAACTCATCAAATTGTTTAAGAAATTTAGTATTTAACTATTTTTATATGGCTAAATTATTAAATTTAAATGATATAACATTAATTATTGAGGTGGCTGTCAATAAAACGAAAAATTTAGAACATAAGATCTTGATTCGTCATTCTCTCCTATAAATGTTAAATTAGTTCTTCAAGCATTTGTTTTCGAATTCAACAACTAATATTTATGTTCTCTCTCTCTCTCTCATCCTCTTTGTTTTCGTGGTTGCAACATTAATATTTGAGTTCGGAAACATTCAATATGGAGTTTTCAATCTCATACTCTTCTCTTAGGCTACCAGCAACCATCCCATCTCAACGTTACATGAAGGCCATCTCTAGTTTCACTAAGTCAATTCCTGTCAAGGCAACAAAATCCTCCAACCTTCCTTCAAAATGCTCCACCAATATTAATTTGAACCTGCCAGTGGGGCTCTATGGGGAGAACAAGCTCTCGAAATCCTTGTTGTTCAGCCAAAAGAAGCGTGATTCTAACCGGGTACACTTAATTTCTCCACGACTTACGTTAAACATGATATGATCCGCAAGCCTCTCCCGTCGCAAATCCTTCGCAGGATGTTGCTGAGGGGCTTGCTTGCAGATTAGTTTTAGTAATTCTTTATGAGTTAAATGTGCCATGATTAATTACTCCTGGTCTTAAATTCAACTTATAAATTGAAACTTATGGTCTTATAGGCATGCGCTCAAGCTGAACCGGCGGACTCCAAACCGGTGTATACCAAAGCTGATACTGAATTAGCTAGTTCTGATGATTCAGTATTTGCCAGAGCTTCACGTTTTGGAGCTGCTTGCTATACGTTCATAAGGCCCTATTCAATTCGGCAAACACTTATTTCATCCATGCAAGTATACCTTTACCAAAAAAAAAAAAAAAAAAGGAAAAAGAAAAACTGGTTTGCAGTGCAAGAAATTAATACATGTTCACTTTTTTTTTTTTTTTTTTTGGCAGGTGTTTGTATGCAAGAGTGTTGAATGAAAACCAACTAATACTTCAGTGGCCTCTATGGCTTAAGGCATTCCCGGGCTTAATTGCTATATTTTTTGTGAACGCTTATGCTAATGGTATCAATCAGGTTTTCGATATTGATATTGATAGGTAAGCTTTCCAAGTATTTCAAATACCCTTTCATTATTTTTTGGCAAAAAAAAATTTAATTATTTTTCCTTAATTTATCCTTATATGTTATATTTTCAGGGTGAACAAACCTTATTTACCTTTAGTATCTGGAGAACTTTCACTAAAACACGTATGGCTTATGATGTCGTTTTGTGTAATTTCTGGCCTGTTGATTTTTGGTTGTGCAACGCCGACCTCATCTTTACTGCTCTCTACTGTTTTGGTCTTTTCCTGGCCACCTCCTACTCTGCTCCGCCCTTTAGATTCAAGGGATCTGCTCTTGCAACCACTATGTTGCTTCCTACGGTAATAATTCTTTTACCTTCCAATCCCTGTATCTTGAAATGAAATTGTGTTTTGTTTGTAAAATTTTATGGGGTCATTGGAATGTTCCTCTGAAAACCAGTTAAAAAAATACATGAAAAATTAATTTTACAATGATCTGAAAAAAAAAATTAAGGAGAAATATGATATTTGATTAATAAATAAAGCAACTTGTATATGCAGGTTAATTTTGTTTAAAGTGTGGGTATATTTTATACCGCCAACGCTTCTCTTGGACGTCCATTTGTGTAGAGGTACGTGTGTAATATTTTTTCGAAAGCAAAAATTTTCTATAATTTTTCATCTCTTGCTCCTTGTTTATATTATTTATTATTATTTTTCCATTCAAACTATTAACGTGTTATCTTTATCTTCAGTTTTTTTTTTTTTTTTTTTTTCTGTTGAAAATCTTTATCTTTAGTTTGCTCATATGACGTGTAGCTTAAGTATTTCCATCTATATAGTACTCCACTATTATATATTATCATCATCATCACCACCACTATTATAATTGTTATTCATATTATTATTATTACTATTATTGCAGGGTAATGATTTTACTATATATTAATTTGTAGTTTTACTTTTTATATTATATTTTTGCCTCAAGTTGTGGTTACTTAAATAATTATTCGACCAATAGATAGATGCCATGAGGAGCGAGATTTCTTAATTATTAACGTTGCAAGTTGATGGTCAACAGGACAGTGTCAAACAAAACCCATGAAAATTGACAAATAAATTAACTAGAATGTTACATTGAAAAAACTTTTGATTAAAGATGGGGCAGTGATGTAATCCATCTTTTATTAGTAGGTCGTGTTTAATTAACAACACAATACCGCTTAGTATTATTCTTATTGTTAACCTACACATGATTTAACTCTTTATAGAAATCTAACGTTCGGCTTTGAATTTGTTCTACAGTCCCCAAACTATTTTCATCCTGGCTTTTTCCATAATATTTTTTATGGTCATTTCCATCACAAAAGATATCCCAGATGTAGAAGGTGACATGAAGTAAGTTGCAGTTTTTACATCTTATCACATTTATCGAACTTAAAATATTTTTTTATTTCATTTGTTCACTTTTTTAATCTCGAAATATTTTATTTATTATAGGTACAACATTCGAACGTTTCCAGCGAGGTTCGGAGGTAAAAATGTTTCTTAATTTGCCGTTGGGTTGTTGCTGTTAAATTATATTGGTGCTATAGCGGCTGCCATTCTCTTGCCTCAGGTACTTTTAATTTTTCCTCTTCAAAGCTTACATATATAGTTGACATAAATCTTGAATTCTTTTATGGAAAATATATGCAAAAAATTTTCCCTTTTATTTTTATGTTTAATTTCTTTGTAATTTGTTGATTAATTAAGGTAAATTATTGTTTCTTATTTTGCTAACCAAAAAGAATATATATATTTATATATATATATATATATATATTGATAAATAACAAACTGAATGGAACAAAATAATAAACCTACCCTACTAAAATGTTAATCAACTATACAAAAAAGAGACGTGGAATAAGATATCTTTTAATACGTTTTTTTTAACATATATATATATATATATATATATATTCATTAAAGTTTAACTTTCTCTCTATTAAGAACCAATAATAAACAAGTTCTTTTTTTCCCCCTATTTACAGGCATTCAAGCGTTCTGTAATGTTGCCAGGTCATATAGTCCCTCCCTTGGTGTTACTTTTTCAGGTTTGTCGTACACAAATTATCTGGAAAAAAATAATGAATAGAAAGTAAAACTGTAAAAGTAAATTACGTCAAAAAAAACACACAAAAAAAAAACTGTAAAAGTAAAAAAAAAACTCCAACAATTATTATTATTAAATTTTTTTTTGGGGTTCTTTCAGGCTAGGAAGTTGGACAAAGCAAATTATGGCAAGGAAGAGAGCGCAAATTTCTATCAATTCCTTTGGCAGCTTCTTTTGTCTGAATATGTCTCATTCCTTTCATGTAATTATGAGTTAGTGCAAACTAATCGCTTTTCATTTACATAATAGTGGAGAGGGAGGAACAAAAGAGAGTTGTTTGTCATATTACATTATGTTTGCTTTCTTTCGCTTTTTTTAAAGGCACTCACAATAAATTAATTATATATATTCTATTATAAGAGTGTAATAAAACAGGCATATGTATTCTTAATTTTTGTTTCTGTATATGCTGTCGTTATTTATTTATTATTTTTTACTCATTTGAATTTCGGTAATGTCTAAAAAAAGACAAAAAAAAAATCGTGGAAACAATCTTGCAAATAGATATGTTTATGCTTTTAACCGTCTATACATATACAATCTCATTTGATTAGAGATCCAAAAAACTAAAACATATACATAGTTGGGGTAAGAATCAACAAATATCCTTTGTAAGGGGCAATCTTATAAATCAACCAAAAAAATATCATGGCAATGAGGTCCTATTAACAGACTGGAAATATAGATTGAACCATATTCTGTATACTTTGATTCGTGGACACTGCATCTTTAAGATAAAACCAATGGCCTCTTCTCAATTAGAGAACGGCGCAGGCGCCTAGATAAAAAGAGCTACTAGATGAATAGCCGCTCCAAGTTGAGTCAACTGTCATCGTTAGACTGCATCTTGACCCCCATCCAATTTTTGGGCCAATTGCCGCTTCGTAGTACCAAAAAATTAGATTCTTGCCCAACCTCCATGGACGAATCTTGTAGAGGAACCCTTAGATTTTCAGGACATTGTATTCTCTCCAATATTTGCGTTATAACTCACCACTTCTTGAACAACCTATTCCTATTCATGCTTCATACCTTTTCTTAATTTCCATTTCCATTAGTTTTTTTTTTTTTTTTTCGGACGTTAATTTGATGGTAATTTTGTTGTATTACCCTTGCCATGCTATGTAATTATCAAACAGCTGACTATGTTTATTCCATCCCAATAGTTCAAAGACAAGGATACAGTGGTTCATGCCTGATCATAAAATTACCTCGCAAGATTCAATTTCCCACCATCCGATCTGCCATTACTGGTCAAAAATACACTTATGCATACAGCACACACCATGGACTCTCCCACCCATTCTCCATACTGAACAGGAGTGCTTGAATCTTTTTTTTTTTTTTTTTTTGCGAGAGAAGGACAATAATGTAGTGCTCAGCACTTCAGCTAATGCACGAGCAGATGAGGAAGTGGCAGGAAGATCTTTTGATGTGGATGGACCACAGAATATTGAACAGGTTGAGTGAGTTTCTATCGGGAAGAGGCACCTATGCCAGTTTGGGGTATGGTCAGATTACCGGAGGGGATCCCTATCCCAATTCGAAGTTTTTTTCTGAAATAATATTATACAGTTTGAATTGAATTATCTAATAAGATAATTTATTTTGAAATCTGAACCACGTGCATTTTATTTTATACTTATAAGAATCTGTAATCATATCAAATTCGAAATTTCCTATCCTGATCTATTTGCCAAGTAGTAATAATCTTGACAAGAATCTTATTGTTTTTGACAAGGGCCCATCCAATTTTCAGTTGAGTCAACAAGGTGTATGGGCAACAAAACAATTTGTATGATAAAGGGAATTAAATAATTAAAGCTATTCGTATTAATGCTCCGCGAACTTTGTGGTTTACCTCTTAAATTTTAGATAATTCCATTTTGTTACAACAAATTTTGAGTTTTTTCCCCCTTTGACAAGAATTGAAAGAACACTTTTTGTATGCATGGTTGTGAGCTTTGCAAATGGTGCAAAAGTTTCTTGATAATCAATCCCCTCCTATTGGTTATATCCCTTAGCCACTAAACGAGCCTTGTAATGTTCAATTGAGCCATCTTGTTTGTGATTAATTTTGTAGACCCATTCACATCCTATTGCCTGTTTGTTTGGAGGCAAAGGTGCAAGAGTCCACGTTTGATTAGCTTCCAAGGCTTTGATCTCCTCTGCCATTGCTTTTCGGGTTTTCCTGAATAGTTATTTCCCTTGACAGCGAATGCAGCATTATCAGGTGACGATGGCCGTACCCCAGAGATTCCTCGCCGCCTCTCTTCTTGAAGTAGCAAAGAAAACACCTTTCCAACAGCCGGAATTGGGTCCATCGACAATATTTGACCTCGTACAACTGTATATGTCTCATTTAGACCCATCAAAAACTGCATGGTACGATCCCTATCTTTATGGGCTTCTACAGTTTGTTAGAATCACATGTGCATGATGGTATAGGAGAATAAAGATTCAACTCATCCCACAAAGCCTTTACCTTGGAATAATAAACAGTCATAGAATCATGACCATGTGATATCGAACTAATGCTTTTTTGTAGTTCAAATATACGAGGTCCGTTGATTTGTGAAAACCTTTCTTCAAGATCCTCCCACAAATCTCTTGTTATTTATGCATAGATTGCATCTCCTGCAAGTTCTGGGATGATGACGTTCATGATCCATGATGCGACCATGTCATCACATTGCTTCCAGAGAACATAACTTTCATCAGTTGTGGAAGGTTTGGTGACAGTTCCATTGACAAATCCGGACTTGTTTTTGACGCTAAAAGCTTTGATCATCGCTCTGCTCCACATGGTGTAGTTATCTCCATTTAAAGGAGAGGACACAAATATAGCTCCAAAATTGTCTGAAGAATGCAAAGTGAAGGCAGCGTTCTTTGCATTTTTTCCCGTATCACTCTTTTCGGTATCTGTTTTGCCAGCCATAAGAACAAATACCAAAGGAATAGATATCAAAAAATGGAACAAGAACGAATTAACTTTACGAGGTCTCAAGAGTGCCTTTACTCTGATACCATGACAAGAATCGAAAGAATACCTTTTGTATTGTATTCATATATGTTCAAAATGGTACAAGGGTATTACATATAAAGGCAATCGTTGAAAAAAAAAAAAATAAATAAATTTAAAAAAAAAAAAGGGAAACAATCTTATATATAATTGAAGGCAATAAAATTGAATAATAAATCAGAGAGAATGATGCCAAGAATATCTCCCCCAGTAGCACCAGTTTAAGGAAGATCAAGTGCTGATTGGCCTAATTTCTTCAATTCTCCAACACCCATTTGTTTCATTTCCCGTTAAACCTAGATCAGGAAAAAAAGATAAAGTGGGTGAGGTTTGTATTGTTTGTTTTTAAGTTCTTGTCTGTCATAAAAACGTAATTAATTATTATAGAAGTTCGACTAAAAAAGCTTTGCTTAATTTGTTTTTAGCTGAAGTTGATGTGTTCTTAATCAAGTGTGAGTGTGAGACTCTTTAAGCTCGCAGAGGGATGAAATTGTGTTGCACTTCCCACATTGAAACCTCAATGAATCAAATGGATTTCAGTTTCTTTTTTTAATCTTTTTATAGTATGGTGCAAGTTGATTGATCGTAATGTCAGAGACGACTAGTGATTTGTGTTGAAAAAAATGCAACTTAATCAAGTAGTCACCATTTATTCTTGCGGAGTAATCTGGTAGATTACTCTACATCTGGCAGGGAGTACTTTTAGCAAAACATATTTTGCTAACATTTAACCACTCCTACTATGCATACCCACAAAAAAAAAAAATGATTTTTGAAAAAAGTAATAGTAAATTATAACATAAAATTTTAAATGTAAAATAGTATAATCAAATTTATGATTATATAAAAAATAAAAAAAAATTAAAAACCTCCTATCTCTCTCACACACACTCCTCATATCTTTTTCTTTATCTAACATGAAACTATGCACATAAACTTGTTACTAAAAATTAACCGTAAATCGGTTATTTTCTAAAAAAAATCTAAGAATTTTTCAGAAAAATACATACTATAATACATCATCTTTTAAAAAACTTGCTTTAAAAGTACCTAAAAAATATGCTCGTTATTTGCTACAATTTCCCCGTATATTCTTGTTGCGCTCCTAGGTTGTTCTTTGAAGATTTTGTCTAAAGCCCAAATATGCTTAAGCCCGTCTACCACTTGGGATCTATATTTGATTCGGAAAAATATAGTAGGTGTATGTGCATGGTGCAGCCTTTCTCGTCAATTTATCACCATGTTTCCCTTCCGATTGTCCTTTCTCGTCAAAGATGACTTCAATTCGTTCACCTCTTTTCCTTACCATATGGACTCGTTTCATTAGAGTTGCCCTTTGTTTACCATCGACATTGGGATTAAATGGGTTTTTTCTTCGTGGTCTTCCCTTTTTGCATACTCTAGCTCTATTTTGTGTCATTTTTTATTGCAACACTCACATATATTTATTGCAACACAAATACACAAAACAAACAAATAATCTGTTCAATTTAATCAAATCAAATTCACATTCACCAAGAACATTAAAAAATCCGTGCATATTATACTAGAAACTAATTCCATATGATTAACCAAACGAAATTCTATTTTGACATTTCATCGAGCATGTGGTGGGCGGGAAAAAATATGCACAAAATATAGTCTACAAAGATCTTCGTGATCTTCCCTTTTTGCATACTCCAGCTCTATTTTGTGTCATTTTTTATTACAACACTCACCTATATTTATTACAACACAAATACACAAAACAAACAAATAATCAGTCCAATTTAATTAAATCAAATTCACATTCACCAAGAACGTTAAAAAATCTGAGCATACTACACTAGAAACTAATTTCATATGATTAACCAAACGAAATTCCATTTTGACATTTCATCGAGCATGTAGTGGGCGGAAAAAAAAATACACAGAATATAGTCTACAAAGATCTTAAACTGCCAAAAAATTGCACAAACCGTCTGTCTATAGAGAGCAACAATAAAAAAAAAGTTGAACAACAATAACTACACAAATTACACTCCAAGAAAGTTACTAAAGATGTGTGTGTTTGTATTTTTGTTAGAAAACAAGAAATTGAGCAATATGGAAGTCACCTTGCCTTTCTTTGATGCAAAATAGTCACAGCCTTGAAGGAAACACAGGGTGGCAGTAGAGGTGGTGACGGCGGCGGTGGAAAAAGGAGAGAGAGGGGAGGGCGGCGTTGAGGGCAACGGCGGCATCACCGGGAGAATGAGAGAGAGGGGACGGAATCAGCCGGGAGGGCGGCGACACTGTCGGCGGGCGAGCAAAGGAGATAGTGGGTAGGAGAAATCTTTGAGTGGTCGAGAGGGAGAAAGACGAAAATGAGGAGAGAGGATGAGGAAAGTGGATTTAAGTTAAGGGTTTACGCACGAATTTCAAAGCACAAAATTTCAAATTTTAAGTTTATTTTCGGAAGATTACACAACGGTTTTGGCCGAAACCATCGTGTTAAGGTTTTACGCGCGAATTTCAAACACAAAATTTCAAATTTTAAGTTTATTTTCGAAAGATTACACGACAGTTTTGGCCAGAAACCGTCGTGTAATCTTTATTTATTTTGTGCACATACGACAATGGACCGTCGCCATATATATGGATTACACGGCGGTTTTGGCAGAAACCATCGTGTAATCTCATGACATTTTTCCTATTCTTTTTTTTTTTTTTTTTTTTTTTTTTTTTTTTTTTTTTTTTGTCATCCCACAACCAACTACCCCGTGTGTTATTTAAACAGTGACCCAAACTGCCATAGTATTGATCCATGTTCAACATTAATGTTCAAAATAAACTCTAATACATAGCGAATTAAAATAATATGGTAATCAAAAGGAGTTAATAAATAGTAATGATATACAAATGACAAAATGTTCAAGTTTTACTCTTTTTTTTTTCTTTGCTTTCTCAACACGTATCCACTCAATATTAAGTCGAAGCAAGTGAGAAACATCATCATCGAAATCATCAATCTCCTCAACCAGTGGCAATCCCTTTGTGAATGATGGAATGTTGGTGCAATCTTCCTCATCTTCTTGACCATCACGAATCATTCTTTGCTTCATCGACACAACTAAGGACAACTTTAAATTTTTGGGATCCGCTATTTAAAATACTTGGATTGCTTGTGATGTCATATTGAATGGATCATTTTTGTATTACAATCGTCTAAAGTCCACCACTGTGATGCCATCACTGTCAATCCTGACATATTTATTATCAGCCCACTTGCACTTAAAAAGTGCTACTTGTAATCCACAGTAATCAAGTTCTCAAATGTCTTCAATGAAACCGAAGTAATTCATGGTTCCATATACTGGATTCTTGTCCTTTGCGGATGAAAAATGCATAGCCTCCGCACGGATACCTCGCACCACTATTTTGAACAGGATGCTTCACATCTCTTTCGCGAGTGTAGAATGTATAACCATTGACAAAGTATGATTTATACCGTGTAACTAACATCGACGGTCCTCTAGCTAGGTCATTAAGTCTTGCGAAATGCCAATCTTCTTAAACACATGTCTTCGTATCCACAGACGAAAGGTCCGATTATGTTCATCTTGCAACCACTTTTCATTTCTTCCTCTTCTTGGATTTGCATCTTTTAATTCATTTAGGTGAACCTCAATAAAAGGCTCCATTTTAACCCTATTATGTAAGACAAGCTTGCTCCCATTCACCTCGATTTACCGAAGAAGGAACGCCAACGGATAATCCTTTCGAGTCAATATTGTTTGTAGTCTTTGGCAACCCAATTACTTTCGTATTAGACAAATACTCAGAGCAAAATTCAACCGATTCCTCTACTATGTAGCTTTCTACTATACATCATTCCGGCCTATTTCGGTTCTTGACATTACCCTTCAAAACCTTCATGTACCTTTTAAAAGGATACTTTCATCTCAAGTACACCGGTCCACATAGCTTAACTTCCCATACTAAATACACCGTTAGATGAATCATTAGTCAAAAAAGAATGTAAAAAATACTTCTTAAGCAAGCACAATGTCTTAACCAACTCTGATTGTAGCAAATCTAGCATAAATGGATCAATTACCTTTGAGCATATCGAATTGAAAAATGAGCATAACTTTGTAATTGCGAATCTCACATCTTTTGTTAAAACTCCTCCCAAGGCAAGCGGTAATAATTATTGCATTAAGATATGACAATCATGTGTTTTCATTCCAATGAGCCTCAAATCCTTAATAGACACCTACCTTTTGAAGTTGGAAGAAAACCCGCTGGGCACTTTTATAGAAGCGAGTCATTCACAAAGCTTTTTGTTTTCTTGTCTAGATAATGTGTACTTTGTCGGAGGTGAGTAAGTGACATTCCCTCTTTTCGTAGGGAGCAAATTAATTCTAACTTTCAAATCCTTAAGATCCAACCGTGCTTTTTCACCATCTTTGGTATTATTAGGAATGTCAAGTAACGTGCCCACAATTGATTTACAAACATATTTCTTAATATGCATAACATTCAAGCAATGACGAACGAAAAGTGACCTCTTTTTTCAAGGTCCATCAACCACTGGATCCTTCTTACTTCGTTTTCTTTTCCCGGGCACTACTTTCAAATCTTTAACCACCCATCAAAATCCGGGGAGGGATTATTTCTTCGGTATTACGATCGAAAGCCTTTTTTTTGTTTGCGGTATCCATGATTTGTTGGTAAGAATCTCCTATGACCAAGGTAAAAGGTTTTCTTACCATTCTTCAACCGGATGAAAGATGTTTCTTTCATACAAACGAGACAATCCATAGAATTCTTTACTGAATAATCAGATAGGTTTCCATCAGCGGAAAGTCATTAATTGTCCACATCAACATTGCACGAAGTGTGAATGTCTCTTGACGGTAAGCATCTCTAACTTCGATCCCCTTTTCCCATAAGCTCTTTAGATCATCGATTAGCGGTGTCAAGTATACATCAATGTCATTCCCTGGTTGTTGAGGACCAGAGATTGATAAAGTTAACATCAAGATCCTCCGCTTCATGCTCAATTTCGGAGGGAGATTATATTTGACAAGTATGACGGGCCAAGTACTATGCCTACTACTCATATTACCATGTGGGTTCATTCTGTCCGCTAATAAACCAAGACGTAGATTTTGTGGTTCCGTTTGAAATTCAGGATGATCGTCATCAAAGGTCTTCTATTGTGGTGCATCGGCTGAATGTCTAAGAATGCCATCTTTAACACATTTATCATGGTGTCGAGTCAAATTCTTATCATGATCAGCATTACGGAATAAACACCTCAGATGTGGCGCCGGAAGAATGTACCATAACACCTTTGTCGACACTCATTTACTACCATTCATTGACTTCTTGTCCTTCTTCCATTTTGACTCTTTCAAATCGGGCATTCATCTAAATCCTCATACTCATTTCAGTAAATGACACAATCATTTGAACATGCATGAATTTGTTCATATTACATTCCCAAAGTGCTCAATGTCTTCTTGGCTTCGTACGTACTAGCCGGTATTTTATTATCAACCGGTAGAAACTCTCTTAGAAATTCTAAAAGAGTCGTGAAACTAGAATTTGTCCACCCTTCCGATGCCTTCATGTTCCATAATTTGACCAATGCGGACAATTTCGTATATTTAGTGCACCTGTCATACAAGGGCATCTCGACATCATTAATCATGGCATCAAATAACTCCAGACGGTGCACAAAGTGTTCTTTCAAATCATTAATCATATCAAAAAAATTATCTCCTACATCTTCCTCAACAATAGGTTATTTTTCTCTGTTCTTCGATGTTGGATTCAAACAAATTTCACTGTGTAAATACCATATTTGGTATGAACAAATAATCTCACGTCCAAGCGAATGTCTTCTAATTTCATCAACTGAATGAAACCTATGATTTTCATAATCCACATAAGGACACCAAATCTTATCATTTTTTAAGTGAGTTTTGACAAATGACAAAAAATCTGCAACACCATCTTGATATTTTCTAGTCAATCTATTAGCCCACATCCATTTTCGATCCATTTGCAAGAACCCGGCCTAAATCCAAATTAAAAATCATAAAATTCATTCAATAATCAAGTTTTTGCAATTAAAATAATACATATTAAGTTTTTGACATAATTTAACAAATCATACTTTCAAAAAAAAAAAAACGAGAATATACGGTTTTAGATATCTAAAATATCTACAATGAATTAGTACAAAATAACTCAAAAGAGTAAGTAATAATCATTTACAAATAATGACTATAAGTGAGTGTTGGTATCGTGGACGGTGGTAACGACGTTAAACGACAGCGGAGGATCTGGTTTTGCAGGTCTCCGTAATGTTTTTCGCAGCTGCGGAACTGTTCTGCAAAATAAAAATCATGGCTGGTAAGGATTTATAAAACTGAAAGATTACAGGACGGTTTTACAAAATCATCGTGTAAACCGGCGATTACACGATGGTTTTAATAAACCATGGTTTAATTACCTTTTAGATGACGGTTTTTGTAAAACCGTCGTGTAATCTCCGTCGTCTAAGCCAACTTTTGTAATAATGAATATTGAACAGGTAGAGTGAGTTTTTATCGAGAAGCCAGTTTGTGGTATGGTCACCGAAAGGGATTGCCCTCCCAATTTGAATTTTTTTTCTGAAATAATATTATCCAGTTTAAATTGAATTATCAAATTTCAACACTCATTTTATTTTATACTTATAAGAATTAGTAATTTCAGATTGAATTAAAAATTTTCAAACTTTCCTATCCTAATCTATTTGCCAAGCAGTAATAATCTTGACAAGAACCTTACTGTTGTTGCCCATCCAATTCTCAATTGAGTCAACAAGGTGTACGGGCAACAAAACAATTTGTATCATAAAGGGAATTAAATAATTAAGGCTATTCATATTCATGCTCCATGAAATTTGTAGGCGTTATCATTTTACCTATTAAATTTTAAATAATTCCGTTTTGTTATTACAAATTTTGAGTTTCTTCCCCTTTGTCCCATTTGTTTCATTTCCAATTAAATCCAAATTATGGAAAAAACAGTATGTCCACTCCTGCTTTTGAAGGGAAAATAAATGGAGAAGACAAAGTAGGGAAAATTCAAATTTTAAAGTGATGTGGTGTGAATTTTAAAGTTTCGCTGATAAAGTAGAAATGACCCAAAATTTAATAGGTACTAGTCAAGTAGTCTAATTATTAATGCTGAAGTTGAAAGGTTCCAGGAGGGAAAAAAATAAAAGATAAAAAAAAAGATAAAGTGGGTAAGGTTCGTATTATTTGTATTTAAGTCATAAAAACATAATTATAATAGAAGTTCGACTATAATAAAGCTTCACTATTGTTTTTAGCTGAAGTAGCTGTCTTTTTAGTGAAGTGTGAGTGTGTGACACTCTAAGCCCGCAGAGGGATGTAATTGTGTTGCATTTTTCACATCGATGCCTCAATGATGCAAATGGATTTTAGATTTTTTTTTTTTTTTTTAAATCTTGTTATAGTATAACACTAGTTGATTAATTGTGATATAGTGAAAACTCTTTTTGAAAAATTCATATTGTTGATCCGATGATTTATTTTGGTTATAATTTTGTAGTCTATCTTTCTTTTATCATTGTTTATTATTCTGGTGACCGGTGGCACCAGTGAACAACGTCAGAGACGATCAATGATTTGTGCTGAAAAACTGCAGCATATTCATCAAGTAGTCACCATTTATTCTCGCGACGTAATCTGGTAGATTACTCAATATCTGGCATGGAATATTTCTAGAAAAAAAAAAAAAAAAAAAAAAAAACATACTTTGCTAACAGTTTACCAATCTTATGTAGTGGCAAAAATCTAAGCCCTTTTATTGGAGTGGAAAAATTCTAAACATGACATATTCTTGTTTCAGGATGACAATTTTCCTTATCAATTCGTTAATTTGTGGGGATCCGCCTTAAATGGGACCGAAATTCGGGTTGTAAATAGATAAAAAATTTAACCGTCACGAGTTACAGAACGGGAATGGATTTGGGAATTCCCGACCCTATTCCCTATTAACACACTCTATTTAGTAAGATGAAAGTTGCATATGTTTTCTAATATGTGTGATATTGAATATTAAACTTTTATACATGAAAAATTGAATATTATAATTTCGCTTTATTTTAACTTAAGGTCTAATATATATGCATCTCTATTTTTTATTTTTTATTATTTATTATATGGTATATGAGATACTTACGAGTACCTCAAACCAGTGATAGGATAAACCCTATACCCGCCAATTCACAGGAAGGGTTGGTCAGAGGACTTGCTCCGCATCAAACCCGCCAGTTGCCATGCTCAAGGTTCTTTGAAGATTTTGTGTAAAGCCCAAATATGCTTGAGCCCGCCAGCTGTAATTTGGGTCCATATTGGCTTGTTGATTTGGAATAATAGTGGGTGTATCATGTGCACAGCTTTGAAGTTTTTTTAAATCCCCATCACCATTTAAAGGTTTTAAAAATCCAAATTCAAAACAAGGCAATAAGTCTAGCGGTCTGATATTCTAATCGTATCAATGAAATGATAAAAATGTCCAAATTTCTTTGTCTATATTTTGCAGCGGCTATAATATTCAACAAACTTTAGGCATACATAGAGACCCTTTGGGTTGATTTTATTGAACCTTAACATATTATAATCCTTTTGCGGTTGTTTGCTAAATAAAAAGTTTATTACGGAGAGCTGATATAGATCAAGATCATGAAAGATCATTAGGCGAAAAGGGAAAAGAGACTTCACAAGGCTGGTAAACATCAGCATTTTCACCAAACCGTTGATTTAGATTAGCAAGTAGTTGCAGGATATCACAACTTCGGCCCCACGAAAAATTTAATATGGCATTTCGCGTAAATCCGGGCCACTAACAGCACACCGAAGAGCAAGAAGTGTTTCCTTTCAAATTGGAAAGGCTAGAATGCAACTAGGCACTGTGGCCAAGAAAGGCATTCAAGATGTAACGCCCCGACTTCCCACGCCGGGTCGTCACCTTACTTACATACTTAACTTAAACTTGCGGAAAATTTGGAAGAAATTTTTTTTTTCTTTTAAACTTTATTTTAAAACTTTCAATTTGAACTTCATCCTCAAACTCATACTTACTGATAGATACTTTCTCGAGTACCGAACTTTCAAACCCTCCTTGAAGGCCATCATAATCAAATTGTAGACTAAACCCGACTTAATGTGGATTGGTACCACAAGAGGCAACTTGCTTGCCATACATACATAAACTTTGTCATTCATACTTAAAACATCATGAAAATTTGAAAACCCTTTTTCATTACAACACATTTTATAGAGTATATATATATATATATATATTTTTTTTTTTCAAAAGCCGTGGCAGTGTCCATCCCACATTTCACAGTCCGCAGCACTAACCCTCCACAGTATTGCATCAGAGATTGCTGGCAGGTTGCTTACCTACAGCATAGACGTAAGACGTGAGCTTTCGCTCAGCAAGTACAACTGTTACATCCGCGACACAAAACATATCATTATGCATGAACCAATTATGATCTCTTATGAATCAATTATGGGTTCATAACTTAATTTAGTTCTATTCCTTTACTTATCATGTGTGCTCGTACCGTGGTACATAGCCAAGGAATGGTTGAAGGCGGCAGTCCATTTTAACTTAAACCATGAAACACAAAGTTTAACATGGAGTAGTTTAGGTAGCCATCCAATCCAACTCAAACCATGAACCATACCATTTAAACCCGCCTTTGTGGCAAGTCGGCACGACACAACATCCTACTTGTCTTGTTCTTACCAGGAGGTTTAACTTTAGTGAACATGCTTCATGATGTCACAATATTACAACATATAACATAACATAACCTCATTCATAACATGCCATACATACCATAACATATCATATCATAACATTACACGCCATAACATATCATCACAAACCATCACATTAGGCAAGTAACAACAAAGGGCCTATGCTGTAGGCGGAGTTGTACTTACTTGGTTAGCTGTGTCCTATTTCGTGCGACTCCAAGCTGAGGCACAAGAACAGGCTATCTCCTATTATGTCAAAGGACATAGTATAAGGCTTCATAATTATAATTATAACCTTAAGATGCTGGTGACCTAACCAACACCCATTCATAGTCTTAGTTATATGTCCCCTCCTATACTCATGATAGCTTACTTGGTTACATAAGGTAACATTGGGTATTAATCTCAATCATACATGAATAGGGTTAGGTTATCATCCTAACCTTGGCCTATGCCTGGTTATCTATCCATAATCTTTGGGTTTTAGATCCAAACCCAATCTTAACACCTTGTTGGGTTACCTTGAGTAATCCTTGAGGTAGTCAATCTTAGTTCAATTATCCTAAGCTAACATTGGGCTTTGAACCCCGTTCAGTAACTCGGGTATCCTTCCCGGTTATCGTCCATCATTGTCTTGTTACCGAAAGAAAGATAACTTGGAGTTCAAAAACTTGTTTTTCTCTTTGCTTTGGAAAAACTTGGTTCTCTTTGTTCATTTCTTATAAAAACCCTTGAAAAATTGTAATTCTTTGAGAAAGGTTTGTAAAAATTATTAACTGTTGAAAACTACCTTTGGAACAGTTCCTACAGTCAAAACATTGGTGTTGGTGCAAAAATACAGTTTTCCTGTATTGTTTTAGAAAATCCTGTGCAGGAATTTACTGTTTTCGGCACAGTTTTTTTTTTAGAAATCCGTGTCAGTTTAAAAATCCATTCCGATTTTGAAAAAGTTGTCTTCATGAAAATTCTAGCTCTCAAAAAATCCTAAAACTTTCATGTTTTGCGAAAATTCCAGTTCCGCTTGTATCCTTGTCAGTTTTCATTTGAACTGGTTAGTCGTGTAAACTAGGTCTGGGCAGACTAGGCTCGGATTTTTATAAAAACTAAGGCCTTCGGAGCCTTATTTTGAAAAATGTTTGCGATGTCCCCTAGGAAAATCCCTTCTAAACAACTTTCATGTTTTAACTTTTATCAAATTCGGCCTCTAATGGCCTCAAATCCAGCTTTCCAGAAAACTGGCCAGTTTTACCCGAACTGGCAGTTTTTGGGTTTAAATTCGTTTTACGCCCTAACACGTGCACACTACCTCAACTGGCAGCAGCCGAGAGCCTACAATCATCATGCAGTATTTTCTAACGTAAAACATACATTCATACATCATTCAAACATCTTTATGCAAGGCAAAACCCTTGGGTGTTCTTGCACCAAACTAGGGTTTGCAAAACATTTGATTTGTATCACCAATCATCAACCAAGCTTCTAATCTAGCTCAAACATAAACATGCATGACCTATAACTTCTTAGGCATGTTGGGGACATATATCAAATACCTTATGTGCATGCATGAAACCCTAAAAATCATGCAAGCATAATTACCAAACCATGCACCATAATCATAATTGAGACCTTAGCACCCTAATCAAGCACAAAACTTATTGCATGGCATAAGAAAATGAGCTTATGCTCTTACATTCCAAACATGGAAATACACTTAAATTTCCCAAATTTAAGCTCAAATTAAAAAGGTTTAGGGCCAAGGGTTACCTCTAGAGTTTGGATATTGGTTCACAAGCTTGGATTCCAACTTTTTCCTCACTCCCCCTTGGCTGCCATTGCAGCCGATTCTCCTCCCCCAAATGGGTTCCAATTTTCGGCCATTCCTCATGAAAACAACCACATGAGTATCTAGTTTCAAGCTCAATATAAAAACTTAAGGGTTTTAGAGATTTACCTAGATCAATCCAAGAGGTTGGCTTGATTGATTCCAACTTTTCTCTCCCTTTTTCCTTGGCTCCGCACAACCGGCCTCCCCTCCAATTGGGGTTCCAAAAATTTTGGCCAATTAAATTGAGCCTCACACACTCACACAAGGTCTTGCCATTACCAAAAATCCAGCCAACCAATTTTTTTTTCTCTTCTTAGGGTCGGTTTTAGAGAGAAAATGAGTATGGGAGAATTTTGTCATAGTTTGGCTTGTTTTTCCAATTTTTCCACCCAAAAATCCGCCCCCTTCACCCCTATTTATAGTTGGTTTTAAACTTTCAAAATTGCTAAAAAATCCTTGAATTTGGATTTAATTACTTTTTTAAAATTACACTTTAGTCCTTGAAGCAAAAATATTTGCACTTTGACCCCTACAAGTGTTGGCCGGCCATTGCATGACTTGGTGCCCAAGTTTTGCTTACCTCACCATGATGACATCATGTGCTTACCTCATGCTTACATCATCATATTTTTTAAAATTACACTTTTTGCCCATAAAGACAAAATCTTTGTAAATTGATCCCTCTTAGGTGGCCGGCCCTTGTTCACTCCTTGGAGGCCAAGTTTCCTTGCTTACGTCATCATGATGACATCATCTTGATGACATCATTTGCTTACATCACTATTTTCTAAAAATTACACTTTTGCCCCAAAAGGCAAAATTTTTACATTTTTACCCTCCAAGTGGCCGGCCTTTGGGAGGTTCTAGAGCCATCAAATACTTTCCAATTTTCTTTAATCAAGAAATGATGTCATAATTCCAAAATAGGGTGACATCATCATAAGGCCTTGTTTGGCTTTTTCCTTAAAATGCAGTCTATTTTCTTGCTAACACAGATATTTCCAATACTGTGTTTACTAATACACAGTATAATTCAGTACTGTTATACTTGACTGTAGTTCAAAATTTATCTGCGTAAAAATGGACTGTAAAAATTTTCTTCTTATTTCTGAAAGTCATTAGGACTTTGATATCCAACTTAGTGTGCTTGATTTTTCTAGGGTGGTCTCATAGCTTATTCTTGTTATTTTGTCCAAAAAGACAATTTTAGCAGTATATTTCTCATACTTCTTATCCTAATACTGTACAGTCATACCTTTGACTGTTCTTGGTCAACCCTTTAACTTTTTGGTCAACTTTGACTTTTTTGGTCAAATTTTGACCAACATGAAATCATGAAATTTCATCACGTCATTTTCCTTAAAATGCCTTATACTAGGCTAAGTAATCCATCGTTGAGTCTCGTAGCTAATTAACCGAGAACTCAAACTTATACCGATATTCTATTCCAAACATGATCTAGACTTAAGTTTTCCTCATTCAAAGGAAATCTAGAGTCATCAAAATTCGGGTTATTACACAAGAGGTCCGTAGGAACCACAATTGACCAGTGAGTACAAGGCACTCAAACAAGAGATTAACCATTTTTTTCCTCAGCACTAGAGCACAGAGCACAAGGAGACTTTTGTTGCATAACTAAACACCTTAATATGGATTAGGTTTTAATCCACTCGCAGCCCAGCAGACCCCTTTTACTGAAAAAATAAATAAATAAATATAAAGAAAAAACACCTTTCTTAGACAGCTTCCAACAAATTACATATGTGCTCTCATGAAGAAAACATTTTGGGGCCATTTGGATAACATATAAGTTTGAAAAGTAAATTTGAATAGTTACTATTTTTCTCTATGAGAGAAAAATATTGATGCGCGATTTGTATTTTCCACCGTGGATGTCTTGTTGGCCATAACCTTCGCTCCACGTGGACCTGCAGCACGATAATAAAGATAGCTATGGAGTGGTGACACCGAGGAGGTGTTCCCTAAAGAGACTCCAATGGTTAAGTTAGACACAGGCACTGGGGACAAGTGAGCCTAACTGGCTAAACAAATATTAAAAGCATAACAAAGGTACATTAGTGCTTTATGCTGGTGAGATTCCTGTAGAAAGTTCGCCGGAGTTGATATAGAGAGAAAGAGGATGGTAATAGTAGGAGAGAGAGAGTACCGGGAAAAATCCCAAGGTGTTGGTCCCATGTAGAGTGTGAGCCTTTCTAGAGAGAATAAGCTTTCATATCTTCCCTACTTGAGAGATAATTGTAGAGAGTAAAGGAGTGGGTTATGGCTAGAGAGTTAAAAATGTTGGAATCCCTTTATCTTATGCATGATGCGTATTTATAAAGTGGAGCCCAGTTGTTGAGGTTCATTGTTTTATGGTTCGGATTTTTATGCTTTGACAATATAAAATTAAAAATGGTTTCAAGACAAAAATCCGAATTATGAGACAAAAATCTTAAATATATGCACTAAAGAGGTATTCACACAATTTCCTCTTAATAGATATCATGAGGGTATAACAAAAATACTATATAAAATTTTTTAAATAATATCTAAAATATATATATATATATATATATATATCTTGATGAAATGTAAACGAATCATCAATCTTTATAATCATCTCATAAAAAACACTCGGAGAAAAGACCTCTAAAAATTTGTGCCTGTCGCAAACTCTGATTAACTTGCAATCTAGAAACATCGGAACAAGGACAAAACATATAATACGCTAGCTAGAGTGTGGGGTAACTTTGCTTCCATCTTTTGAAACAAAAGTCCAAAAAGCCACACTGTTTGGCACACCAATTCAAAGTATCCAATTCTAATTTTTTTCTTTCTAAGCGTGTGTTTGGGACACCAGTTCAAGTGGTGTTTTCGAAGTTCCATCCCAGCTAATGGTGTTTGGCTTTCTCGTTCATCTTCAGTGGCCATTTGACCCGTTATACAGTAACCCCAACGAGGTTTACTGTTCACGGAATCTTGCCTGCAAATCTGAAGCTTCAGTGCCTGGCTCCTGTGGCCGAATCTCACGCCTCCCCTCTCAGCGCCCATGTGCTGGTCTCAGTGGGTCTGTTGGCTGTGCCCCCATCCCATCGAGCATCTGCTGAGTAGCAGGAGCTCTGGTTTGTGGCCGTCCTTCTTCTCTCCTCGCTGAGTTTAAACTTTGAGGTATTGCCCTCGCCCACTCCCGTCAAGCAGATGCGGCGCCAAGGGAGGGTTGGGAAATGCAGGCGAAACATTGGCCGGATTACCCAGTATTTCCAAGTTCGGAAAGCTGCTCGCCGACCTGTCAATTCCTGCCCTAATCCGACATTCGATAGTGGGTACTCGTCCTCGGGCTCCAATTCAGTAACCCTAGTATAAAATCTTCCTCTAATTCGATAAATTTATGGTTGCATTCTCATATTTGTTTGTGTGCGTGTTGTCCGTGGGTGTATCGGGTATTTTAGTTTCCTTGTCTTGGGAGAGCTTCCTTTGTGTAGGTAGAGTAAAGTAAGTTAAACTTGGTACTTCAAAAGTTCAGAAAGTGTTTTTGTGGCTTTGGAAATTGGTTGCTGTTAAATTTAGTTGTTTCTTCTCGGTTCATACATGGGTTTGGTTCTGCTAATCTATTTCAGTTGCTCTCTTGTGTTTTTCACCTCATTAGTTGAACTGGGTCTTCTTGTTTTCTTCTCTTCTCTTCTTGTAAGCTGTGTTTTTCCTGGGTTAGTTACTACTTACTAGTTTAGCTTCAGATCATACATTTTGTTTTCTTTTGTTTTTTTGGACCAGTTTGTTGATTCTTTCTGCTTTTGTAACTCTCAAATTTATAAACAACATCTTATGTTTTCTTGTTTTAATGTTGTTTGAGCTACTAGGGAGCAACTGAGGGTGGTCAATTTTGGTGGCTTTTATTGGATTTTGTGTAAACAGACAGATAGATAGATATTTGGCTCACTTTGATCAAAGATCAGTTGTGAAAGAAGGAACTAGTTTGGTGTTCTTGTTGTTGTTGGGGAAATGGATAATTTGGGAGAAAAAGATAAATTTGAGTTAGATAATAAGAATGAAGATCCTTTTAGTTTCTCACCTGGTATGTCTATGTCCTCAGACTGGAGATTTGATGGCTCTTCTAGCCTTACAAACACATCTATGGGTTTGGTTAGCAAATGTGATCTAGTTGGTTCTTCTTCTTGTTCTTCTGCTCAATTGGTGGACTCATTTGTCCCAACAACACTTTGGGACCACCACACCAGTTCACAAAACTTAGGGTTTTGTGACCTGGGTGTTCAGAACAATTTTAGCGCTTTAAACCCGTTAGGATTTCAAAAGGGAAGCCCCGCACCGTTGAGGAACGGCATTGATTGAACGCTTGATATGTTTGAGGTACTAGAATCCCCATTTGCTGCCATTGCCATGTTTTGATCTCCATTTTGTCATTTTTGGCACTTATTAATCCTGTTTGAGGTACTAGAAACCTCCTTTTTGGCCATTGACCTGTTTTGATCCCCAATTAGCCACAGTTTGCACTTGTAAATGATGTTTGAGGTACTAGAATCCCCATTTGCTGCCATTGCCATGTTTTGATCTCCATTTTGTCATTTTTTTCACTTGTAAATGCTGTTTGAGGTACTAGATTCCCCATTTGTTGCCATTGCCATGTTTTGATCTCCATTTTGTCATTTTTTTCACTTGTTAATGCTGTTTGAGGTACTAGAAACCTCATTTTTGGCCATTGATCTGTTTTGATCCCCAATTAGCCACGGTTTGCACTTGTAAATTATGCTTGAGGTACTAGAATCCCCATTTGCTGCCATTGCCATGTTTTGATCTCCATTTTGTCATTTTTTGCACTTGTAAATGATGTTTGAGGTACGAGAATCCTCATTTTATGCCATGGACTTGTTTTGATCTCTATTTACACACGTTTTGCACTTGTAAAGGTGTTCTTTCACCTTTACACCTTATTGGCGATGATGTATACAACAATACATAAAATTGTATTATAGTCTGACTGGTGAGTCATTTACTCGATATGCATTGTCAGTTACCGGTATATAAGCATATGTTTGGTGTTAAGGGCCTTAACTATGGGTTGTGCTAGTCATGAACAAGTAAAAACCCGAACCCATGGTTTATATGCCATGGTAGCCGATTCTGTATCGGGTATTTGATATGCCTCAGATTAAACGTGTCAATCAATTTATACTGAGCCAATTAATCGACCGTCAGACCGTTTGTTAAAATTCTTTTCCTATGTTTGGTTTTCTCTTTCCTAAGGAGATGCCGCGCAAAGCATCAGGGGATCATTACTTTTGGGATGCCGCTAAAGAAAAAAAAAATTTGGAGCAACTTGATGAGTACCTGGCCTGCAGTGGCGACAAACATCCCCCCAAAGCAACTCTTGAACTTTGGGCCGCCCAGTTTAATGCTGAGTACGGTGGGGTAGCAGCACATGGAATGACATTATATCAAAAGAAAGAGAGGATGAAGAGAATATATAGGGGCTGGAAGGCGATGCAAAAACAAACCGGTCTAGGCTACGATCCATCGACGGATCGTGTGATATGCTCTGACGACGCGTGGCAAAACTTTATAGGGTTAACTGCGTAGTCTAATATAAGGGCCTACGTTATATTGTTCATTAACGCGATCATTATACTTGTACTAAGCTAAAATTTCATTTGCAGGTTAATAAAGAGTGCAACCATCTACGCTACGAAGGGCTGCGTAACAAGGAGCTTTATTATAACGTGTTCGAGAAAAATCACGCTGTCGGTGCATCGGGATATGGATCAGTAACCATGCCAGGTGCTAGTACTCCGTACGGCGACGTTGAAGCTTCAATGGACTACTCTGAAGCCCGGGTGGATTTAGAAGAGCATCTAACGCCAAACACCGGTGCGCACCATTGTAGCAACATACGTTCGGGAGCCGATGCAGGTCCGTCGCGGTCAAGGGTAAGTTCTGGTAAGAGGAAGCAAAGAGACGAAACAGATTAGATAACATTTGTAGCAATGCAGGAATTAGTGAGTCATTTACGTGGCCAGTCGCAATCGGGCCCAAGTAACGAAACCTCAAACCGAACGGATCACATGCTCATGTGTATGAGCATTATGACAGAGATGGGTATTTCACCAAAGCAACGGTGTCAAATGTGGCACTACCTGGACGCTCATCCACGGCTCCAACGTACGTTCCATCAGCTGCCCGATGTCGATAGGCGAGAAATTATTTCATCTGTTGTTGACTCCCAGCGGCCCCCCACCGATTGATTTTCTTGTTCGAGTCATTTTTTATTTCTAGTATTTGCTTATGGATATTTGAGGTGTTAATCTTCTTAGTGGATTAACTTTTATTTATTTATTTATTTTCATGTTTGAAAATGTAGATGAGACTGTAAGTTTCGCTATTTTATGTTATTTTATATCTGATATTTTATGTTACACTGCTAATGTTTTGTACCGGCTAAAGAAAAAATACAAGTTAACATTCACTTCGAAACGAATAGTTGCGGTGACATGATGGTATTGGGAAATAATTTTTTATAGTTTGCTAACAAATTTCTTATACCAGGTAAACATCAAATTTTAGAGCGAATATAAAAATATTCTCAAATGAACGAGTATAGTTCCGCATCCGATGAGGAACAAGATGATGTGTACTCCGAAAACGAGAATAGCGACCATAACATTTATCTGATGAGGGCAGTGGTAGCCCTCACTGCCAGCAGGCGTAACAGGCGACGACAGCCACAACCAATGCATAACTCAACACTAACTGGGAGCATGCGTGTGGAAGAGATTTTAAATGGTCATGCATAAATAATTCAAGGTTTGATAAGTATGAAAGCTGAAACATTCAGATCACTAAGTAACCTGTTAGCTAGTCGGGAGTTATTGAAGCCAACTCGCAACATGAATGTGAACGAGCAGTTGTTTATATTTTTATCCATTTGTGCACGAGGCGCTACGAACCGGCACATTTCTTATTTGTTCCAACATTCGATAGAGACAACTTCACGTTGGTTCGATAAAGTGTTGAAGCTTATTTGTTCGCTAAAGGATGAATTCATCAGACCATCCGACTACACATCGGTTCAAAATTTGATTCTGGAGCATTTGGACAAATATCGGCCATGGTTTGATGTACGTTATCGATGTTATATAATCACATTATCGTACGCAAGAGCTTAAATAAAAATCTGTTATTGTTAATGCCGGTATGCATATTATGTAACGACCCGCCTAGCACAGGCCGTTACCATACATACTTACATATAATTCATACATAAAATATAGTAAATAATAGGCAATAGTTATTTAGCATATCTCAATTTAATAAACATAACTAAAATAAATTCAAAACGCATAGCGGATCAACATTTCCCACGGTTCACAGTCCGCCAAGCCTCGTCTCTCCATCTTGCATCAACAATGGCTGGCAGGTTGCTTACCTACAGCATAAACGTAAGACAGTGAGCTTTCGCTCAGCAAGTACAACCATCCTATACCGCGACACAACACAAAACAATATATCTAACTAACATAGACTAAGCATAGCATAGCATTACTTAGCTTAACTTAACGTATCTTATCCTACATATGCATGAACCAATTATGCTTTCTTATTCTTTCTTATTGTACATAACTTACTTACTTATCTTAACTTAACATATGGGCCCTATTGTGTTCGTACCGGGCGCGCAACTATGAATTGGTTGGGGTGGCCAATCTTTTTCCAACTCAATCCATAGTCCAACCCGACCTTACGCGGGTCGGTACGACACAGATAACTTACTTATTTTCATGTCATTCCTTATCTTATACTTGATTTCATTCTTATTAGTGGTGAACATACTTCATGATGTTTCACATAACTAAATCATAGCATGCTTAATCTTAACATGTTTCTAACATTTCATGACATATACTTAAACATAGCATTTTACACATAACATAGCATTTACACATAAAACATAGCATTTTACACATAAAACATAGCATAAAACTTTTCTTAACACCTAATCTAAAACATGTAATTAACATGGCATATAATTACATAGCAAAACAACACTACAAAACACACAATAAAGCGTACATTTAAAGCATACTTAGGCAAGTATCAAATCAAAGCCTATGCTGTAGGCGGTGGTTGTACTTACCTCCTTTAAAACTGCTGTGTCCAGTTATCAGCTCAAACTTGCTGGGTCACCGTCGCGTATCGTATGCTGTTATCGACAAAAAGAGTAAGGATTAGAACTGTTGGTAAACCAACATTCTTATATAACCGTAGTTATATTTCCTTACTTTGCGTTACGTGAACCTACTTGGTTACTTTAAGTAACCCTAAGGTTTAAATCTATCCTACTCGGGTTATTATATCTGACTTTAAATCTCAAAAATTCATTTGTGTTTTCTTTTTAGAAAACCTTATGTTTTTTGCACAAAATCCCCTTTTTTTTTTAATTTAATTTTAAAAATTTAGAAAATCATGAGGTAAAATTGTAAAAATCATCGACTATTAAAACTGCCTTTGGAACAGTTTTATAATGCCAATTAATCATTTAAAACACAAAAAACACCATTTTCTGAACCATTTCTAAATATTTTGTACAGAAATCTCCCCATTTCTGTACCGTTTTCGAAATCCATTTTCATTTTAAAATCAAAGCTGATTCTGAACAACTTGTCTTCACGAAAGTTTTAGATATTAAAAATTTCTACAACTTTTGTGTTTTAGGTAAAACCTAGTTCGGACGTTTTCTTTGTCAAATACCCTGTGGAACCAATCCTGGCCCAACAGGGGTACTGGGCACTTCAGGCTCGGTTTTTATTAAAAACAGAGGCCATTGGAGCCTCATTTTGCAAATCCGTCCACGATGTCCACTAGGAAAAACTCTTCCTAACAACTTTCGTGTTTTGAGTTTTTCCAGATTCGGCCTCTAAGGGCCTCAGAAACTGTTTTTCCCGAAACTGGCCAATTCTACCCGAGTTGTCAGTTTTCGGTTTCGATTTCGCTTACGTCCTATAACGTTCACCCTACCTCAACCGAACACGTCGGGAGCCTAATTCAAACATGCAGGAATGTCTCTATCGTTCAACATTCAACAAACACATTAACATGAACATTTTGCACAAATATACAAAAACTAAACAAAACAACAATACCTAGCATGCATATTAACAACCACCAACATAACCCTAAATTTTCAAGCACAAACCCTAATTTTTAAGCTAGGGCAGCAAGAGAAACCAATGAGCTTATGCTCAATACAACCAAGGCTTTAATACATTTAAATTTCTCCAATTGAAATTTAAACTAAAAGCTTGGAATCAAGGGTTTGGTACCTTGTTTTGGATCAAGAATTTGACTTGGTTGATCTTCCCTTTGCTCCTCCCTTAGCTGCCGGTTTTTCTTGCCAAATTGGTCCAACCTTTGCAGCCTCCTTTGCCTTGAAAATTAGCCACCAAAGCTCCCCAAAAACTGGCCAAAACAGCTCCCAAAACTGGCCAAAACCTTGGCTTGTTCCCTTGCTCTTCTTCCCCCTATTTTCGGCCTTCTTGGCTAAGATAGGTACCAAATTTTTTTGAGCTCTTGTTGGCTGCTCAAAGTAGTAGGACTAAACCCTAAAAACCCTAATCCCTCTTGGTTCCACAAACTTTTCCTCTCTTCCTCCTTAGCTCACAAAACCGACTCTAGGAACAAAAATGGGTATCCAACCTTCCAAACTTTTCTTTCCTTGCTTTCCTTCCACCAAAAGCCGATCCTTCCACTCAATTTCCTCTTCAATCTTGGCTGCAATTCTTCCTCTTTTACACACTCAAAAACCGGTTTTGGGTTCAAGCAAGAGATTGGCAAGAGTTTGGTTGTGTTTTGTGAATTTTCTCTTGAATTTCCTCACCCCTATTTATAGAGGTTGAACTTCTTGAAATTGCACAATGAGGTCCCTAAAAAAAATCAGATTTTGCAAGGGGAGGGGGTGAGGTGGTCGGCTGTGCTTGGGTGGAACCAAAGGAATCTTCCAAACTTACTTTCTAACTAACTAATTCTAATTAAATGATGTAATAAATATAAAGTTAGTGAGGTAAGCCTCACTAAGGCTTGTTTGCCACCAATCCTCTTTAAATAATCCATTTTTCAATTACCACAGGTAATTCCAATACTGGTTTCTCTTATACGCAGTATTAGTTAATTGAACCGCAGTCCAAAATTCACCTGTTTTTAAATGGACAGTATAAAAACTTTTTCTTAACTTGGAACCACTTGGCCCAAAATATTCTAATTATTGTGCTTGACTTTCTATGGTGGTTTTGAATCCTAAACATATCATTTTAATCATAAAAAAAATAGCTTTATGCAGTACAATATTATACTGCGAACTATTAAGTCGTACAGCCTTTTTCTTAACTTTTTCGGGTCAATCTTTGGCTTTCTCGTCCGTCATTGACTTTCTTGTCAACTGCTGACTTTCCCGCCAAATTTTGACTCCCGTGGTCAACAGTTGACTTTTTGGTCAACCGTCGGCGTTTTCGATCAAACTTTGACCAACATGCAAATTTTGGCGATTTCGCTCCTTTTCGCCTAAAAGGTCATTTACTTGACTAAGCAATCATTTTTGAGTCTTAGAATATCATAAAACTCACAAAAACGAAATAAAAACCCTTAACCGGGCTTTTTCATGTGTATCTTAAAAATTGTACAAATTTCTTAAAATAAAAGAAGTCGTATAAATACAGAAATACTTGATATTATATATTAAATGCTTCTTTGGTTTCTTGCAGGGTTGTATTGGTGCTATAGACGGTACGCACGTACCATGTGTCCCTAAGCGCGAAAATGCTGACGCTTGGATAAATCGCAAGGGATATCACTCGCAAAATGTATTAGCAGCATGTTCATTTGACATGAAATTCACTTATATATTGGCCGGGTATGAGGGATCTTGTCATGATGCCAGAATGTTGGAAGAGGCGATAGCATTCCATGGTTTCCCAATACCTCCACCAGGTAAGCAGACTTATCAATTTGCTTGAGGCAGAATTTACATATAATAAATAGGTTAAATAAATGATAATTGTCTTGATATTGCAATTTTTATTGTGTAGGAAAATTCTACTTAGTAGATTCGGGCTACGCCAATAAGGATTGTTTTCTGAGCCCATATCGACGGGAGACGTATCATTTACCAGAATTTCGAAGACGTCGTGACGGGCTAGGCAACCGTCGTGAAGTTTTTAACTACACACATTCATCACTACGGAATTGTATTGAGCGCACATTTGGTGTCTGGAAGGAAAGATTTAAAATACTAAAAGGCATCAATAGCTATCCAATGGACAAACAAAAAATGATCCCCGTGGCGTGTGCGGTCGTGCATAATTTCATAAGGATGGTGCAGGTTGGGGATCCCTTTCTCGAACAGTATGCGGCAGATTGTGTGCCTGTAGGGGAAATGTCGACGTTAACGCAGATTACGTGTTTCACGACGGGATCGATGGAAATGGCCCAAGTACAGGACTGCAGCAACATGACTCGAGTAGGGAAACAATGAATCAGATGAGAGACCACGTAGCTGATGATATGTGGGAAAGATATCAAGCATCTCCATGGTATAAATCAACATGAATGCAAGACCCGTTTTATCTACACAAGCGCCAGATAACGATTGTAATTATTAATTTTTTATTATCAAATTTTTAATGACAAACAACGTACTGTTTGTTCGCTATTTTTGTGGACTATGTAGATGTTAAAGTAACAATCACAATGATGTCTCAAGTTGATAGGTGTTATTAAACTGAGTGTATTTTAATTTATCAGTTTTTCTTCATGCGATTAGTTCATGAGTTTGAGCTGAAATTCAGGATTTTCAATGGTACCATTTTTGGAATTTTCAGAAAAGACAAAAATTTTTTGGGCAAAAGACAACAACTTTTTGGGAAAAAGACCAAAAAAAGTTTGAAAATTATGGTTTAAAGTTTGTGAATCAAACAAGCACTCAAAAATACAATAGAATGTTATATGCAAACAAAAAAATTTGTTAAACTCACTTTTTGTACATCCAAACAGGGCCCTTGTTTTTTTAAAACTTTTATCTCAAACTTTTTTACATCCAAACACTCAACTCAAACTCAACTTTTCAACTCATACTTTTTCCCAAACACAAAACTTTTAAACTCAACTTAACTTAACTCAAACTCAACTTCAAAATATCAACTCAAGCTTGCAAACCAAACGAACCCTAAATAATCAACTTAGTTTCACTATTTATTATTTATAATTTCTAACTCTAAGTTAAAATTCAAATTTAAACGGTCTATAATATTGATATTTCAAGTCTAAATGAGATTATTTTTTTATTCTAAGATCCATATTTATATTATTTTTCAAACATAATTTAAGTTTTTATAATTTTTAACTCCAAACCAAATGCATAATTTCAAAACCTGACTCAACTATAATTAAGATGACTCTAATTTTTCAACTCAAACGAACCAACCAAGTGCATGCTTAATATTTGAATGAAAGAGTTCTAATATATTCTATAATCTATTAGGTCAGCAGCTAACAAGAAATTGCCATATTAATCGCACGAGCTACATTAATTACATCTTTTAACACAACTTGCCGCATCAATTTCCAAAATTAAATGTAGTGACATAAAATAAAGGAAAAAAATCAATTTTTATGAGTCGCTTCCCATTTTTGTACCAGTAAACTAAAACATTAACTTATAAAATGGAGAATTCTATTGAAAAAGAAAAAAATATGAATAAAGCTATATGACAGCATAGGTGTCCCTTCCCGCCTTACGTGGGTAGTCAAATAGGATAACAACTTTAAAAAGTGGGACCCACATGATATTTCCAATTTTTTTTTCCAATTAAATGTCCTGCTTTTCTTCCTTGCTTTCCCACCGTACCAAAGTCAAACAAAAAACCAGTACTCTGGTTCCGGCGACCCTCTAACGAACGACATGAATGTGATCTTCATCTTTCATAAAATATCTCTCTTTTACAACTAATCTTCCTTTCTCTTTTCTCTCTATTTGTTTGGTTTAAATATGCATTCGGTATTAGTAGAAATCGTTTAAATTTATCCTTATTTCTAGACCTAAAACACTCTTCTTTTCACCCACTGACGCAACCATCTCTAGCCACCACCGTCTTCTTGGTTATCGGCAAGCTCTGACCCCTTTGTTACCATCTTTCAGATCTTCGTTACCGGAGATGCTTCCTTCGCCGCGCAAAGGCTTCCTTCGTTATGATTCTCAATCCCCATAGTTGAAGGATGGCAGCATGACGTTGGGGTCGAGGCGGAGGAGGGCGGCTAAACAGTTAACGGAGATATGCATATCCTTTTTTTTTTTTTTTTTTTGGGTAAAAACAGCATATATGTGTTTGAACTTTGAAGAGAAAATAAACCAGATGAAAGCAAAATTTTGTAAAATTAATTTGTGGGTCCAGTAGAATAAAAAACTAAAAACATTGCAACACTTACATCCTAAAAGCAGCCACCTAAGAGATCACCTTAGATGATGTAACACAACAGAAGTGTTCTTTAACAATGCTCAAAAAATATATATATTTATGCATTACCCGTTTTACATGTGTCCGTTTAATATATAATTTTTGATAGAATTTTACGTTTGAAAGTACGCACTCTTCATAAAAAAAATACTTATGATGAAAGAAAAACCTACACAAAACATGGAAATGAACATTTTTATAATGAGTATCAATACATCTAACAAAAATACATATACATTTATATATATTTTTATAAAAAAAAATTACATGTATTTTCCATCAGGTAAGGAAAGAGAGAAAAATGATTTTTTTAAGGAGTTACGAGTTTAAGACCCGTGCTACGCTCGGGAATGTTTTTAGTTGTTATTTATTTTTAGTACCATGACTTAATTGTATTAATATGATATTTTTTGTTAATTAAATTTTTTTTGCAGAAACTATTTTAACAGTTCTGTAAATTGATTTTTTTTTTTTTTACAACTATAAGTTAAAGTTAATTGTGGTAATTCTGTTTTTGTTTTGAGTCATAATTTTTTGTTAGTCAATATTTTATCAGTTTTGTTTATTATTTAAAATATTAGGTAAATAAAATTTGATAATTTTATTTTTCAGTTTAGTAGTCAATTATTCATAGCCAAATAGTTATTAAGTTTTTTATATACTTATCTTTTTTTCTTGTTACTAATATTTTGAAACAATTTTACTTTTTTATATAATTATGAAATTTTGAATCTCAATAATTTGTGAAAACTATCTAAGAAATATGATAAATCTTCTAAGGTAAAAATTAATTATCCTACTACAATATAACATAGTATAAAAAATTAAATCATACAACAAAAATTACAGAAAATACAAAATACTGCAAAAAATTGAACTATACATTAAAAATTACAAACATTTGTAAGTATAAAAACATTTATACAAATAAATTCTCCTATTAAATCTAAATAATTTATAATCTTAAAAAAAAAAAAAAAAAGAGTCCCCCTCATCTAATAAAAATGGTGGAAAAAAGTTGAGTGAAATCAGTAAAAAAAAAAATTAATGAACAAAAAAAATAGTAACATGGCAGGATAATAAAAAGTATAAATGAACATTCAAAATGCAGAATCAATACAAAATGAATATATAGATACTAATGTAAATAAATAATTCAATATATTTACATTATAGAAAATATTAAAAAAGTTTATGGATACTGTTTTGTAGAAAAACAGAAGAAAATTAAGATTTATTATACTAAGCCCAGATCTCATATATCATAAAATTATTTATGAAGAGTAAGTAAAATGTTATTCAACCTTGTCTTCAATAGCTACCAGGTGAGATATTTGGGAATATAACTATAGTATGAAAAAAATTATTAAGCAGAAAAGGAAGATAACCAAAAAAAAAAAAAAATAGTGAGAAAACACCAAGTAGTAAAAACAGTAAGAGATGGAATAATCGGTAAATACAGAAAAGAGAGCCGAAAATTGATCTCTGGAAAACAAAAATAAAAGAATAAGAGGAGATAAAATATAGTTACAATACAAAACTGCAAATGTAAAAAAATTAACAAAATACTAAAAACTCAAGAAACTAAGTGAAACAGTAATATATTCAATATGATTTTATATCAGGATAGAGATTATAATTCCCAAATATTCACAACAACAATAAAAACTATCAAATAACATATAACAATTATTCAACATACACTTTGACTAATATCAAATTCAGCAACATATACCAATATAAGTAATATATTTAGTATATGGATTATATTATAAATAAATGGAGATCATCACAGCATGTTATAATTTGTGGTAAAAAATTTTGTAAAAAAAACATTTAAAGTATGAACAAAACAAAACAAAAACAGAAAAGGGACGGAAAAAAAAAAAACAAACATTTATCACAACTACAGTAACATTCACAGCAGTTAATAAAAATTGTAAATCATATAATATAATCATCTAACTTATAATAAGAATAATAATTAAAAAATTTTACACAAAACTAACATTAATATTATAGTCAGAAACGGGAGGAGAAGGGGAGAGGCAGAAACGGAGTATAAAAAAAAAACTAAATACAATAACAAAACTATTTCTCGTATAGCATCATTATAATACTAATAACAATAATTATAAAACAGATAATACTTATATAATAAAGGAAAAATAAATTCCAATTAATAGAGATGAATATGAATAGTATCTTATTAAAAACAACAATTTTGCACAGAAATAAAGATGTCAAGATGATTAATTTTCAGTAAAGAGCAGAACAGATGGATTCGGATGACAATTAAGGAAGGTTCAGAGGAGAGCAATTAAGAAGCTATTAGAGAGAGTAATGGTAAGATATGGGAATGAACTAATAAATAAGCAGAAAAGTATTTATAAGAGGAAATACGGTAAAAAATTTATTTCCAAAAAGTTTTATAGAAAAAGTTGATCAAAAAGAGATACAATAAATTTTCCATAGATAAAAAAAAAAAAAAAACAAAAATACATTAAGTCACAATAAATCAGAAAATAACGAAAATTCAAAATATTAATGACAGATTTAAAGATATGAAAAATCTGAGTTAAAATAATGATTAGTCTGTAAATAAAAGACGTAAAACAAATAGCAACATTCCAACCAAAGCAAATTGATAAAGAAGCATTAAATGCTCATGACAGATCAGCAAAAACAGCAGATAACATCAAAAGTTAGAAACTATATGAATAGCCTAGAAAATCAGTAATCAGAAAATCTAACAATGCATTCAATCCTAACTAAATCATAAAATTGAAGCATCAAATATGAAAGAAAATCAGAAACGGCAAAAAATTTGCATGCAAAATCAGGAGACTATTAACTGAGGGGAAAAAGAACAAAAACTAAACAAATACAAACATTACAGAAACAAAATCTTCAATCTCTTGCTCCATATTCCCAAGTAGCCATGTCCATAGCATAGTCGATACAATCTTCACAAAAAAATAGCAGAAATGAAAAACTGCAAATTAAGTAGTATATATGAGGAAAAAAAAAAGGAAACAAAATATTACTAAAATAAATACAACAAAAACAAAAACATACCTAAATTTTTTATTTCACTCCTCGTATACCAAAAAAACATCGAAAAAAAAAATCAAAACTTAAACTTGTAAAAGAAAAACTGAACAACAATAAAAAAAATAACATAATTATAGAAAAGCTAAATCAGTGATAAAAAAACAATACCGAGAATGAAAATTAAGAGGGAAAAAATTTAACATTCAAATGACAAAAGAAAAAAAATGAACAATTGACAGAAACATAAAATGCTAAACTTTTAAATCAAAAATACATCAACAATAGAGGAGGGGAAAATATTACACAACTTAACTAAAAAATACCCAAAAAAAGCCCAAAATGAAAACCTAGATTTTTTTTAAAAAATTTCATACCCGGACAAAAAAAAATTACCATCAACAGTTGATCAACAAACTGAAAAATGCAAAAAAATCAAGAAGAAGGGGGAGAATATAATTAAAGAAGGTAATCTAGGATTTAAAAAATATAATCATATTCGGACTAAAAAATAAATTCCAATCAACATTACATCCACATACTGAAAAATGATCAAACATTAAGAAAGCAATAAGAGGAAGAAACGAAGAAAAAAAAAATCGGAAAATAAGATATGTAAAACCCAGATTCCAAAAAATAATAATAATAATAATAATTTACCAATCAACATTAAATATGCTCAAAACCCAAGAAGAACAAAGAGGGCAACCAAGAGAAAGAAAAAAAAAAACAAAATTGAGAGAGAATGGAGTAAATGAGAGGGAGACAATAACCAACCCAAGAAAACCCAAAAAAATTTGAAAATCAAAATCTAGAGTTTTATTCGGGAAAAAAAATTTAATCATATTCTGGCCCAAAAAAAAAATCCGATCAACATTAGATGCATATACTGAAAAATGATGAAAGATTAAGAGAGAAATAAGAGGAAAAGAGAAGGAAAAAAAATTCGGAAAATAACAAAAAAAAAAAAAAAAACCGATCAACATTAGATACACATACTCAAAAATAATTAAATATCAACAGAGAAGGGAGGGGAAGGAGCAAACATAAGAAATCCGGGCAAAAAAAAAAACCGAAAACAACAAATAAACAACAAACAAAAACACAAAAAAAGATGAAAAACATACAACCAAAAATCATAGGAGACCGGCAGAGGAAGCATGAAGAAGCGAAAATAGGGTTTGAACACCAAAGAAAGAGAAGAACAGAGAGACGAAGAAAGAGAGAGGAAAAATTCAAAAAATGAGAGAGAATGCACCAAAAGAGTGGAGGCGGCAACCAACCCAACACCAAACTAATGTTAGGGTTTCGGGGGCAAAAATGGCACATCACTGTGCACATACAGCCGATAGAAACAAACAGGAAGGCAAAACCGTCAAGACACAAAGGAAAGGGTAAAATCGGCATTTTACTGTGCAGCCGAGATTCCAAGAGTGATCTGCAGTGGCAAAAATGTAAATGCACTGTACTAAACACTGTTTAGTCCATAGAATGGGGTGTTTGGCATTTACACTCATTTTAAACTAAACTGTACTTTTTTCATCATGTTTTTTGTCTTTTCTGAAAAAAAATTTTGTCTTTTCTGAAAAAGTCAACAAAAATTACTATTCAAACTTAAAAATCTCAACTCAACTCAAACTGAACTTGTGCACCAAACGGGCCTGTATAATATCTAAATGACTTTTTTAGTATATGACCCAAATTTTTAAAAATTAATTAAAAAGCTTAAGTTTTTTAAAATTAATTAAAGGGCCTTTTTCTCCTTAGAATGATTAATCAATTTTGTAAATTATCAATCACTTATTGACCATATTATATAGTTAATCATTAGTTGATCATTGATTGATCACTGATTGATTATCGGTAAATCTTAACAAATCTATAATCTTAACAAATCTCACACCAAACTCCTAACTCAATTTAGTAAAATAAAAAAGAAAGATTATAAAAAATTAAAGAAAAGAAAATCAAGATATTATAATCCCAACGGAAATTTCCACCTAAATTAAAAATACATTAGACTTTCTGAATCCGAACTATATCGATCTTTGATATTTCAACACACATGCATACATATACATGATATTCTGTAATATTTTGTGGGCTTACGATGATTGCACGCAATAATATGGATTAAAATCTTCGTCAAGCAAGAGATTATACAAAATCGTCAAATGTGGAACGTTTATTGTCTTTCGTAACGACTAGCTTCCTATTTCAACAGCTCGTTTTGGCTTTTATGGAAAATTTGATAAAAATTTGCAGCAATTAAATAATATATAAATTAAAATAGGAAGAATATGTGATAAACTCTTTTTATAGACAGTGGAGTTCATTTTTAAATTATTAATATATAATCAAACAATTAAGATATTATTTATGTATAATAATTATAATACATTTTACTTCATAATATATAAATTAAAAAATTAAAAAATAATATATATAAAAAAAAAGAAATTGAAAAACAAAAATCAACTTACAGGCACGACATCAGAAAGGGGGGACTTGTCGCCGGTTTCTAGGCGGGCGTGCGGAGTGGGGGGTTCCGTCGTCGGGGAAAGGCTGCTGGAGGTCGGGGGTGTGTGGATCTGGCACGAGGGGGGGGGGTGCTCATCGCTGAAGTCGGTGGCGGGGGGTGTGGGGGTGCTGTCGCGGTCTGGGCGCAGGGCACGGGGCACGGGGACTCGACATCGCGGGGGGGCTGGGTCGGGCTGATCTGCCGCCTCCCGTGGGGGGTTGTCGACGGGTCTGGGCGGGGGGGATCTGGACAGTTCTCGACCCGAGGGGGGGAAGGGGTAGGTACTCGATGTTGGGGAAGGGGGATGGTCGCCTGGAAGGAGATTTCCAGGGATGGGGGTAGTTGCCTGGGAAAAGGCAATTTCCGTGGGGGAGAGATCACGGGTCCGGGGCCAATAGGAAGAATTTGCCAAAATGACTTAAACACAAAGTGAAATTAGCAAAATGACTTTCTATTTCTTTTTTATTTATTTTATTACCAAAAAAGCTGATGTGTAATTAAAATTTTTTTTAATTAATAAAATTATTTAAAGTCATTTTGGCACAACTCCTTCGAGCTCCTTCTTCTGAACTTCTTCCAAAAGAACAAAAGAACAACTCCTTCTTCTTCGAGTCTGAACTTCTTCCAAAAGAACAAAAGAACAACTCCTTCTGAACTTATTCCAAAGAGGCTCCCCAAATCCGCCGACGCCGCCGCCCTAAACGACGCCGTTGAAGATCCGGAGACCGTGCCACAAGCTCCGACCACGCCTTCTTCTTCCTCTTCTTCCCCTTCGACCACCACAAGCTCTGCCGCCACCTCCACCACGCCTTCTCCTTTACCGAAAAAGCCCCTGCTATTCGTGCCGATTTTCTCGCCGGCCTCTCCTCCTACATCCAGTCCCCCAGAAATCTCCTTATAAAGGTCAGTTGAACTTTCCATTTGTAGGAACAGTACTTCTCTGCCTTAGTCTCTTTAATACACATTTATGCATTATCATAGCACCAATCAATATTGCACAGTCTAGCATTTCCATTCATGGCACTCAGAATCATAAGTCCATGGCAATAGAGGATATGCACTTGAAAGAGTAAATTTCCACTGAAATGTTGTTTAAAAAAATAAAAACGCTTGAAATATATATATATATATATATATATTTGGTTTCATATCTATTCCTCTAAGTTTTGAAGTTTTTCATTTTAGATCCCAGAATATCTTATTCCAGTGTGTCTAGACGGTAAAGTTAGCTCTGAGTCTGGGGTTGCGCAATTCCACATTGCTATAGTGTTGGGGGTGAGAGCTTTTGTATGTAATACTTGTTTAGTGTTTGCTTTACATGGATTAGACTCTATGTGTTCATAATCAATTTTCCTGGTAATCATAAAGGAATATGGGCTAGTATGTTTCCCCTGATATGGCCATCCCGTCTCAGGTGTCCGAGTTTAATAGAAATTTGTGGTATTTGTGTTTTTTGATAAGTAATTTTATGGTACTTCTTCGACAAGAACAATTTGCCAAAATGACCCTAACAAGAAAGTTTTATTAGGGAAATGATTTTCCCTTTTATTTTGAATTATTTTTATTCCCAAAAATGCTGATTTTTAATTAAAAGTTTTTTAAATAGATAAAATTATTAAAAAGGAGAAGGGGACTTCGGAGCACCAACAGAAACGAACCCGGGCACCCAAATTCTTCAAATTTTCTCCTCTTCCTTCCTGAATTTTTCTTTTCCCCTTGTTGATTGCCCTTTTTGGTTATGATACTCATTTCTTTCTCAATTTCACTATGTATTGCTCATAATTTATGGTAGTTTGATGCAACCTTTCATGTTGTCCATAATTTATGGTGTATCTGATCTATTTTTGTTTTCCTCAGGATTCTTGCTCTTTCGAAGAGCCACAGTGAGACTTCTGAATGCCAACCTGTCACTGTTCTTCCCCATTTCCAACTTTCCTCATACTCCCTACAGCCAACACTTGAAGCTCAGGATGTCGGAGTCGGATGTTCCATCGTCGCCGCCTTTGATTATGCCGTCGGCTTCGTCATCGCAGGCAACCACGTCGTTGCTATCGTCTTCACCTCCGGGGTTCGGTAGGAATGATAGAGAGGTAATATGGGAGTTGTAATTAAATGTAAATTTTTCGTAGTTACTCTTTATAAAAATTATGATGATATTCCGGTGTTGTCCGTAAAGAGGTAGATGTCTCGGTGATGAAATAATAAGCGACTTGTTTTATTTATGATTATTTTGCAATGGATCCATTTTGTTTTTTGTTTTCTTTTTTAATATATCTAAACGACATATATTTGTATGTTTTAGGAAACAAATGAGATGAATATAAATTCGAGTAATGAGGAGGTTGATGAGGAAGAGCCCGACATGTCTAGGATGGTCCTCACATCAGAGATCAAAGAATTGCCTCCACTTATCCTGGCAGAATACTTCAGTGCTAAAGTCACAATCAGATCGAAAATGGCAATCCTCGAAGAAATTCAGATATGGCTAACTGAGGAAGAGAAGACCGTTTTTCGAAGTTATCCTCAATTAGGCCAATTCATAGACTTGCCCATCGGAGGGGCATTTTCCGATGCGTTGGCTCATTATTTGCTGTTGAAAAAAACAGTATGTCAAAAGGACCATGAAGTATGGTTCTTAATTGAGGGAAAACCATTGAGGTTTTCTCTCAATGAGTTCGTCTTGATTTCAGGTTTATACACGGGTGGTGGACCTTCTGAGGATGAAATCAAAGCTCAAGAACAAAATGACGAGTTGAAAAACAAATATTGGCCAACAAAGAAAGGTGTTTCGTTAGCGGATGTTGCCCAAAAACTAAAAGAGTTGAGCGTTACAAAGGTTAGGACCGACGATAGGGTAAAGTTAGCCTTTCTGTACATGGTAGCAGGGTTCTTGATGTCTTCTGACAGTAAAAAGGTGGTTAATCCTTCTTGGCTCCAATATGCGAACGATCTAAACTTCTTCACTCAATATCCATGGGGGAATGTTTGTTACAATCAGACATTGGATTACATAAAAACTGATCTGGTGGCAAAGTTTAACAAATCTTCAACAACCTACAACTTCTATGGTTGCCCATGGATATTTCAAGTAAGCTTGTCTTCAATACTTTTGTTAAATATATTTTATAAGTTGGCAAAGTTTAACAAGTGTTGTGTTGTGACACTTTTTCAAACATGTTATTGTTGTATGCTATAAATGGACATTATTCTTGCAGTGTAATTTTAACCATAATTAATTTTGTACTACAGATATGGGCTTTTGAGGCTATGCCGAAGTTAGGTGAGATGCTGGCTAACAAATTAGCCTTGAATGAGAAGAACAAAAATGGGCCACGGTGTCTTCGTTGGCAGATTGTTAAGAACCCTATTGGCACCTCATTTGAACGTTGCTTGGAGGCCATGAGATATCCTCAGGTATTAACCAACTCGTTAAATTGTTTGTTTTTTTGTTTAGATCTAAAATTTGAGTTTTTTCATTATTTTTCACTTGTGTTCATTCAGTTTACAGTCCGTCCTACTTTGAATTCTACATCCAAGGAGAGGCAACGAGATTATTATTTGCGAATGGAAAGACGAGAGGACTGCAGTGATAATGTCATTGATGGCCTGACGAAGTTATTAGAGGGAGATGTCATCCTATGTAGTGTTGCCGATTGCGACCAGAGATATAATGAACTTAGATCAAGTCACATCACACGTGATCCTGCTATGCACTCAAGGTCTTTCCCCGTCAGTTCGGCACATGAGCAGATGATTAGATCCTCTACTCCCGTGGTCTACCACCGACAACACCCGATGCCTACAAGTCCCACCTTTCTTGATCCTGCTACAGCCTCGACGTCCTTCCCAACCATACCGACTATGTTTGAACCAATTCGAGCCTCTCCCCCCAGGGACGAGCAAACACATGGCCCGACACCTACATTCTTAACCCATTTTGGCCCCCAGACGGACGACGCGATGCCCACAGCCTCAACTCCTACTTTAGAGTCATTGATGCATTATATTGACCGTCGTATAGGAGAGCACGAAACACATATCAAATCAATGTTGGCCAATCACGAGGCGGCAATGATGCAGAAGATGGAGGAAATTAATAAGGCGATGGAGGAAAATAATAAGACGATTATGGAAAAAATAGAGGCTGCTATGGCCATGCATAAGGAGCCACGTAGTGGTGGGGTGAATGTAGAGTTTGAGCGGGTGTTCTCACCAGGTGTAGGTACTAGATACAGTGGAGGGGATAATTTCGATTGCCAGCAACATCTCTTACAAGACGAACAAATAAGAGAAGGTGCCGAATATACCCATGACAGGGTGGTTGATATGCAAGTCGATGCCAATATCGAAAATGTTCAAAAGAGCGCGGGCCGGCCTGAGAGGCTGCGGAAAAGAGCGGCGGTCTTGCGCTCACCTTATGTGGTACAGTTGCCAAACAAGATGCAGCACTCGAGTTATGATGCTGAAAAAAGGTTGCAAGCTGCTTCTAAGCCCACAAAAACACTTTAAAGAATCAAGAAATTTAGTACTATGTTTCCGTTGACTGCCAATATGTTTATATATGAATTTGTAACCACAATATTTGGATACTATTTTAATTTTTCATTTTCGGAATAATGTTAACTGTAGTTATTTTATTCATTAATCAAAAAATTGAATGTGTATAGTCAAGAAGTGCTACAAATATGTTGGTTTTTTTTTTTATTTTCGCTTCATTGAAAATTTTAAAAAATACAGTTATTGGCTATTGGTTATTGTTTGACAAATATGTTTTTTTTTTTTTAGGCAAATCTTACATTACGGAACGGTGATTATTGGTTATTATTTTTTTCGTTCAAAGGGAAAAATATAAAAAAGTCAATGTTTTTTACGGAACGACCACACGGTCGTTCCGTAAAATTCCGTGGTCGTTCATTGGGTTTTGTGCTCGTTCCATGGGATTGGAGGCCAATAATACGGAACATTATGTGAAGAAATGGTTCTTTTTTTTTTTTCCGTTAATTTAAAAAAAATTAAATTAAGTCTATGTTTCGACGAATGATAGTAATTTGTGTAATTCATTAAGTATTTTCGAAGAATTCATTAGCTTAGTGTTTAGTTTTTTGTTTTTGGTTTAAGAGAAAAAAATTTAGAAAACTCAATAAGTCAGCATCCATAGACATGATTTATGATTGATATTCATTAAGTGTTGTGAGCGACGCATATCTTCCGTGGTTGTTCCGTGGTCGTTCCGGAAATGTTGTGGTCGATCCGTAGGTTTTTAGGCCAATAATACATGTAGTTAGGTGAAGGAATGACTTTTTTTAATTTTCGCTTAAGTGGAAAAAATTAAAAAAATTTAACTCTATGTACCACAGGAACGACCACACGGTTGTTCCGTCCAAAAACCCGGTCGTTCCTCAACTTCCGTGGTCGTTCCTTCAGAAAAAAGTTCACAATTACTTTTTCACATTTTCTGGTGTGGTTATTTTTCATTTTCGGAAAGAAAAAAAAAACCATTTTTACTATATGTACCACAGGAACGACCACACGGTTGTTCTGTCCAAAAACCCGGCTGTTCCTCAACTTCCGTGGTCGTTCCTTCAGAAAAAAGTCCACAATTACTTTTTCAAATTTTCTGGTGTGGTTATTTTTCATTTTCGGGAAAAAAAATTTTAACTCTATGTACCACTGGAACGACCACACGGTCGTTCCGTCCAAAAACCCGGTCGTTCCTGTGGTCCTGTGGTCGTTCCGAAGGTTTTTAGTCCTCTAATACATGTGGGCAGGGTGTGGTGTGGTTATTTTTCATTTTCGGAAGAAAAATTTAAAGGTTTTTCCCAAAATAGAGATGACTCAATGTGTCACAAGGTTTTTCCCAAATTTTTCATTAGGCATGTGGTTAGGTTATTGAGTCATCTCTATTTTGGGAAAAACCTTTAAATTTTTTTTTCCGAAAATGAAAAATAACCACACCACACCCTGCCCACATGTATTAGAGGACTAAAAACCTTCGGAACGACCACGAGACCACAGGAACGACCGGGTTTTTGGACGGAACGACCGTGTGGTCGTTCATGTGGTACATAGAGTTAAACATTTTTTTTCCCGAAAATGAAAAATAACCACACCAGAAAATGTGAAAAAGTAATTGTGGACTTTTTTCTGAAGGAACGACCACGGAAGTTGAGGAACGACCGGGTTTTTGGACGGAACAACCGTGTGGTCGTTCCTGTGGTACATATAGTAAAAATGGTTTTTTTTTCTTTCCGAAAATGAAAAATAACCACACCAGAAAATGTGAAAAAGTAATTGTGGACTTTTTTCTGAAGGAACGACCACGGAAGTTGAGGAACGACCGGGTTTTTGGACGGAACAACCGTGTGGTCGTTCCTGTGGTACATATAGAAAAAATGGTTTTTTTTTTTCTTTCCGAAAATGAAAAATAACCACACCAGAAAATGTGAAAAAGTAATTGTGGACTTTTTTCTGAAGGAACGACCACGGAAGTTGAGGAACGACCGGGTTTTTGGACGGAACAACCGTGTGGTCGTTCCTGTGGTACATATAGTAAAAATGGTTTTTTTTTCTTTCCGAAAATGAAAAATAACCACACCAGAAAATGTGAAAAAGTAATTGTGGACTTTTTCTGAAGGAACGACCACGGAAGTTGAGGAACGACCGGGTTTTTGGACGGAACAACCGTGTGGTCGTTCCTGTGGTACATATAGTAAAAATGGTTTTTTTTCTTTCCGAAAATGAAAAAAAACCACACGAGAAAATGTGAAAAAGTAATTGTGGACTTTTTTCTGAAGGAACGACCACGGAAGTTGAGGAACGACCGGGTTTTTGGACGGAACAACCGTGTGGTCGTTCCTGTGGTACATATAGTAAAAATGGTTTTTTTTTTCTTTCCGAAAATGAAAAATAACCACACCAGAAAATGTGAAAAAGTAATTGTGGACTTTTTTCTGAAGGAACGACCACGGAAGTTGAGGAACAACCGGGTTTTTGGACGGAACAACCGTGTGGTCGTTCCTGTGGTACATATAGTAAAAATGGTTTTTTTTCTTCCCGAAAATGAAAAATAACCACACCAGAAAATGTGAAAAAGTAATTGTGGACTTTTTTCTGAAGGAACGACCACAAAAGTTGAGGAACGACCGGGTTTTTGGACGGAACAACCGTGTGGTCGTTCCTGTGGTACATATAGTAAAAATGGTTTTTTTTTCTTCCCGAAAATGAAAAATAACCACACCAGAAAATGTGAAAATGTAATTGTGGACTTTTTCCTGAAGGAACGACCACGGAAGTTGAGGAACGACCGGGTTTTTGGACGGAACAACCGTGTGGTCGTTCCTGTGGTACATATAGTAAAAATGGTTTTTTTTCTTTCCGAAAATGAAAAATAACCACACCAGAAAATGTGAAAAAGTAATTGTGGACTTTTTTTCTGAAGGAACGACCACGGAAGTTGAGGAACGACCGGGTTTTTGGACGGAACAACCGTGTGGTCGTTCCTGTGGTACATATAGTAAAAATGGTTTTTTTCTTCCCGAAAATGAAAAATAACCACACCAGAAAATGTGAAAAAGTAATTGTGGACTTTTTTCTGAAGGAACGACCACGGAAGTTAAGGAACGACCGGGTTTTTGGACGGAACAACCGTGTGGTCGTTCCTGTGTTACATAAACTTTTTTTAATTTTTTCCATTTAAGCGAAAATTAAAAAAAGTCATTCATTCACCTAACTACATGTATTATTGGCCTAAAAACCTACGGATCGACCACAACACGTAATGAATATCATTCAAGAACAACATCACTTGTTCGTTGCTTTCGAACCGTCAGATTTTTGGCTCTTCAAACAAACTAATAACTGATATAGCAAACATTTCACATTAAACAAAAACCAAAAACCATAAACAAAAACCAAAAAACAACAAACAAAAAACAAAATACAAAAAACAAAACACATAGTACATGAATTCCTCGAACATAATACATGAATTTCACAAATTACAAGCATTCGTAAAACAGAATTAATGAAAAATAAACTGTCAAACAAATAATTGTCATTATTAGGTGTTGCTGCTAACATCGGAAGGATTTGCTAAGTAGGGACATTTTTTTGAATTATGGCCAATCTGACTGCATGACGCGCATTTATACTTCTTGACTATACATTCTCCTTGTGAAGGAAAGCGAGTTAATCTTGGCCTCCCTCTAAACATCCCCTTATATTTGCTTTTGATCCAAGTCCCATCTATGCCAATAACTTTTCTCATGTTCCTAAACCCCCGTATGACTGCTCCTAAAGCCATAAAAAAATACTTGAACTTATTCTCCGAATCAACTTCAATGTGTGTAACTGTACCCTTATTAACCTGTTTGAGCATGTAACAATACGAGGGGAGCATGGCGAAACTGTGTTCTGGCGTCCCTCTGATCAAATTTTGAGCATATTGCCTTCCTTTCCATGCCTTCCAATAACTAACTTGAACATTCAGCTCCTGACTCATGTATCCCATGAGAACTTTTGGATTGGGGGGTTGCTTACAATCGATGAAGTGTCCTTTCATGCGAGCTCCAATTACACGACTGGATGCTTGTCTGTGATTGATCGATCTATTCACCAACGAGCAAGTGTGGATACCATTATATTGTCGAATCACAAAAAAATTCGAACCCGGCATTTTTGTAGCTCGCACCCGCCACAAGCAATTTGGTTCTTCTACACACACGACTTCCTTCAACGACTTGTTTGACTTCTTTACCTTCATTTCAAACTTTCCTTCAAAGGCGACGAGGTTTAACTTTGTATTTAATTCTTCCTTGCTCTCAAAATGTTGACCCACCATTAAATCCGAACCATCATTTCTGCCGCTATTAGAACTTATCAGTGGAACAAATCTTGTATCTTCTGATTCAGCCTGTTGCCAACGCCTATCATCTTCTTCTGGTACACCATCGTCTTCTTTACGCGAATCATCACCTCCTTCGGATACATCATCACCTCCGTTATCTACACCACAATCTTCATTAGCTACTTCCCCAAGCACTGTCTCTTCTGGTGTTGGATTGGAACCGGTGATTGGAGTTGGATTGAAACCAGTGATCCCTTCATTGATTGGTGTACTAGTTGCACAAATCTGTAGCGGATGCTCATAATTACCAACTAATTCAGTTGGAATAAACCTTGCAACAAATGAGATTTCTTCATTTATTTGACACCCAAAGTAGTCATCATGAAAGCCCAGTGCATAACCACCATTACTGTTCATATCATCATCACCACGAACACATATTGCTTTTCCTTTATCGCATTTCTCTATTTTTGTAACATGTAAAGTCATTCCTCGTTTTTCATTGTAAAAAAACATAAGATCTATGATATCTGAATCGTTGCAAATGAGAGTTGGTGAAGTAGTGTCACCAAAAATGTCACCGACAGGTTTATGTGTTATCTCAATTGCATACATACTTCGATCAATACTTGTTTTGTTGTAGATTGTCTCTTCCAATTCCAAAAACTTGATACTCCTATCAACCACAAAGCCCTTGCTTATACCAGCTCCGAACCACCTCCAAAATCTGCCATCCACGTTTTCCCACTTTCCATTATACTCCACGACAATGTAGATCTGATTCATACCTATCATAGATTTTGACATTATCAATTAACAAACAATATAAAGCATACAACTACAAATTTTACATCAATCAATACAAAAAAAAAAAAAAAACATTTCAGATAATTATCATATATGAACATTCGTTAGTATTTCACACTATAAATAGATCAGAAATCAAACCACATAATTAGCCAAAGTTCACATTCTTCAACGGTAACTACCACCAACTAAAAGTTTTTATTTGATTCATAGTTGAAAGTTAGCAATTCATTATCGTCGTCTCAACTTTGGGCAAAATAAAATTTATAAAAAACCCACCACAACCTCATCGGTGACCACCTCCCATAATCAAACACAGCAAATCTCAAAGATAAGTTTTGTGGAAAAATGTGACCATAATTACCTATGAACTTGCTGGATCAACGCCGAAGAGGAATCTCAAACTCGTAATCGAAATGAGTTTTGACGCGTCGCCAGCGACGGAGGTCACGTGCCGGGCGGAACGAGGCTGGGAGAAACCTCGTTCTCTGCTGGTGGGGTTTGGGGTTTGGCAGAGTGGAAATGGGAGCGAAGAACCTCTGAATATTTTTTTTTGGTTTGGACGAAGAAGAACGGGCGAAGAATTTGGTTTGGACGAAGAAGAAGAAGAACGGTCGAAGAAGAACCTCCAAAGATTTTGTTTGGTTTCGACTAAGAAGAAGAAGAAGAAGAATGGTCCAAGATTGAACAATTTGGGCGAATAAGCAGTGAAAGAAGAACGAGAAGAACAATGGAACAATGCACAATATCTTTTTTTTCTTTTTAAGTTTTTTTTAAGAAGAATGGTCGAAGATTGAACTATTTGGGCGAAGCAGCAGTGAAAGAAGAACGAGAAGAACAATGGAACAATGCCCAAGATTTTTTTTTTCATTTTCAGTTTTTTTTAAGAACAATGGTCGACTCACAATTTGGGCAAAGAAAGAAGGAGGCAGTGAAAGAAGAAGAAGTTCGAACGAGAAGAAGAAGAACAATGTCCAATGCCCAAGATTTTTTTTTAAGAAGAAGAATCACAATGAACTTGGGCGAAGAAGAAGGAGGCACTGAGAAGAAGAGGTTCGAACGAGAAGAAGAAGAACATCACCACAATGTCACTCTGTCTAATGCCCAAGCTTTTTTTTAAGAAGAAGACTCACAATGAACTTGGGCGAAGAAAGAAGGAGGCACTGAGAAGAGAAGAAGAAGTTCGAATAAGAAGAAGCGAAGAAGAAGAACATCAGAAGAAGAACGAACTCAAGAAGAACAGAACAATGTCACTCCTCCTCCTCTGTTCAGTCTCTGTCACTCCTGTCCGATTGTGCCCAAGAAGGTTTTTTTTCTTTTTAAGTTTTTTTTTATTCCCTTATATTAATTTCTTTTCTTTTTACATTATTTTTTTCAAGAAAGGTTATTTTGCTAATTAAAATTTTTTAAAGGTTATTTTACTAATAAAAAAATGTTGAAAGTCCATTTTACTAAAGCACTCTGGAACAATGCACAATATCTTTTTTTTCTTTTTAAGTTTTTTTTAAGAAGAATGGTCGAAGATTGAACTATTTGGGCGAAGCAGCAGTGAAAGAAGAACGAGAAGAACAATGGAACAATGCCCAAGATTTTTTTTTTCTTTTTCAGTTTTTTTTAAGAACAATGGTCGACTCACAATTTGGGCAAAGAAAGAAGGAGGCAGTGAAAGAAGAAGAAGTTCGAACGAGAAGAAGAAGAACAATGTCCAATGCCCAAGATTTTTTTTTAAGAAGAAGAATCACAATGAACTTGGGCGAAGAAGAAGGAGGCACTGAGAAGAAGAGGTTCGAACGAGAAGAAGAAGAACATCACCACAATGTCACTCTGTCTAATGCCCAAGCTTTTTTTTAAGAAGAAGACTCACAATGAACTTGGGCGAAGAAAGAAGGAGGCACTGAGAAGAGAAGAAGAAGTTCGAACAAGAAGAAGCGAAGAAGAAGAACATCAGAAGAAGAACAAACTCAAGAAGAACAGAACAATGTCACTCCTCCTCCTCTGTTCAGTCTCTGTCACTCCTGTCCGATTGTGCCCAATAAGTTTTTTTTCTTTTTAAGTTTTTTTTATTCCCTTATATTAATTTCTTTTCTTTTTACATTATTTTTTTTCAAGAAAGGTTATTTTGCTAATTAAAATTTTTTAAAGGTTATTTTACTAATAAAAAAATGTTGAAAGTCCATTTTACTAAAGCACTCGGGCCAATAGATGCCAGTGCAAATAGAAAAGTTAGTTCGGTGGAACAAAATAAAGACTGAATAATCAGCCATTTTTCAAGATTTGGCGAGCCAAGACCCATGACTAAAACGCAATTACTTTTTTCTTTGCACGAGTTTTTGGTTAATGAATACTTAAAATAAAAAATAAAAAAAATCCAAGTTGGTCCAAAATTATCAATGAGGAAGCCACGTTGTACTGAGTGGGAACACGTGTCCCATCAATTTTCGAAATTCTAAGTCAAAAATTAATTTCAGGAAACATAGTAAGTTTAAATGAAATTTTGTCTAATACAAAATGCATGCAAAAAAGATGTTAAAGAAACATTATATTCAAATAAATGATGCAATGATAGTATGAGTAGGGCGAGATAAATCCAAAAAAAAAAAATAATAATAATAATAATAATAATATCACTGTGAAGTACTTGTGCAATAATAATACATAAATTATACTATAATTATATATAGTTGAAATGATATCTAAAAGATTACGTATGATTAAATTAAAATTATCACTCCCTTTACATAGCAATATGTAATAGGAAACGATAAAATACCACGAATTGGACACATTTTTAATAGTTATGCGTATTTATAAAGAGATATAAGCATTATATTATCTTATGCGAATATGATCGAGGAAAATATGTGCTTTTAAATAAGCTATACAAATTTTTAACAAAACAAAAAATACAAAAAAAAGCTGTTTTCAAGATAAGGAACAATCGTTATAACAATCAAAAGGTTTTTTTTTTCCTAAACTTATAGAACAAATATATATATATATATATATATTTGCTAGAAATTATAGCACAATTTGCCTCTTGAATTTTTAGTCTTTAATAATTTATCTTCTAAACTTCAAAATATGTACCAAAACACCCACAAACTAATAACAATGTTAAGTTTTCAATTTTTCGATGAAAACTAACCTATGACTTACATGTTCATGATTATTAGACTTTTTTAATTAATGTTAACCCAAATTTATATTAAAATAAAATTTTAATCAGAATCTTCAATTTTTGATAAACCTTAATTGAAGTTTTAAACCCCAAAAAAAAAAAAAAAAAAGTTTCAAATAGATTAAAATGACTATTTATGTTAGTAGTTGACTACTTAAATGACATGTCAATTTCCTTCAAAGAGTTAACGGCACCGTCACTTGGGGTCTTTTGCCACACAATCTTAAATCAGGGGAAAGTTGTCAAAAATTAAAAGTTTAATTGAAGAATTGTAATTGCGAGATAAATTTAAGGAACGCCAATGCAAAAAAGTGTAATCAATAAAAAAGACAATCATTATAGTCAGATCAATTATTAGGACTTAAATTATATGATAAAAGTATAAAAATAGTATAAAGAAAACTTTTTTTTTTTTTTTTTATAGAGTTTTGGATTCCATAGTTTTTAGAGTGTTAACTTACATGAAATTTGATGGATCTAATAAACGATGAAATTGGAACTTTTTACCAAAGTAGTTAGAGTTTGTTTTATTTAACATTCAAATAAAACATTTTATAAGAATCTAAGTGTGTGTGTGTATATATACATATGAGAAATTCTCAAAAATTAAGAGGGCAGAAGATAAATTCTCAAAAATTTGGGTGGGGGATTAAAAAAATCTCAAAAATTCAGGAGAGGCATATTCCCCACCGGGACCTCACCACCCTCCGCCTGCATTGTGCTTCTATTTCACAAGAAAAATTATAGTTACCTGATTTACGCTGAAGGATGAACTCATTAAGTGGTCGATTGAAGTATATATTAGACAGTCATATCCACATGAAAGCGACAATAAAAACAAATAATATTAGTAGAGATAAACGTTAAAAAGAGAAAGAAATAAAATAATAAAAAGTGAAGATATTTTTGGTGGAGTTTTTATGGTAAAGAAGATAAATAAAATATGAAAAGGAGAAGATTTAAGTAGAGGAAAACTCAATAATAAATTAGGTGAGGCGTCGTGAATCCTTCATATGCTTCGTTTTTCAATTTGAATCCAACCTTCAATTTATGATTTAATTGCAAATTTCACATCCCAAACAAGCAACCGGAAAATATGGAATTAAAAATCAATAAAAATAAATGAATGTGTTTCAGTGGATTAAATCTCAAATGTTGAATCAAACGGATTTATCGTCACAAGCCATTCAAAATCGACAAAGTACTGTTTTTAGCAAATTACAATCATGTCAAACTAGAATGTGACAATATTACATAAACAAAGCATGATTGAATTTATATAAAAGATTGGTACAAAATATTTTGAATAGAAAAATGAGATGAAAAGATTCAATCGACCAAAACATATAATCTTTACAAATCAAAAGAAAATCAAACTCAAATCGGATTACTCAACATACGAATTCATCACTAGTCTCACCAAAATGCCTAGCTTAACTTATAATTCATCTCACGGAATTTTAAAAAGAAAACATGAGATCAATAATGCAAGAAGAAAAGAAAATGCAAAAGAAACACTCTGAAAACTTAGCCAAAAGACTTCAGGGAAAAAACGTCCCCAAAGTTGCTGAGGTGCTGGGTTATATAGGCATGGGTCCAACAAGTTTGAGAGATTTTTGCTGACAAAATTATCCTCGCAGCTGGTAAATCAACTGCATACGCGTGGAGACAAGGGCTGGAATTTGGGCCCAATATTCGCGTGGCTTAGCTGGGAGAAGAGATTGTGGCCCAAGTCACGCGAGCAGGTTTGGAGCTCGCGGTGAAACAGACCAGCTGAAGAAAAGGAAGGAAAAGAAAAGAAAGAAACAGAGAAAAAAGAAAAAAAAAATGAAAAGAAAAATAAAATAAACCAAAATACATAGAATATTAAATAAATTAAATTAAAATTAAGTATTTACAAACTAAAATATTTTGAATTAATATCATTAAAATACTCAATTAAAACTTAAATTATTTACTAAATTATATAAACAAAAGTGTATTTTTGTGCACTTATCTTTACACCCTCACTTATTTATATTTGAAATAATATTGTGAATGTCTTCACACAACAAGATATTATAATCTCTAGTTTTCTTTACCGTGCCCGACCAAAGAATAATCACGACTCCATTGTTAGATCCAATTAGGATACCTGCATATAATTATAAAGGTTTTTTTTCTGCTAGCACCCTCTAAACTTATTATATAATTACAATTTACACTCTTAACTTTAAGAATTTGCCCCTGAACTTAAAAATTATTGCAAAACACCCAAAATTGATAACAATGTTAATTTTAGGACGTTAATTAGCCTGTAACTTGTGCATGGTTATTAATTAAGAGTACAAAAATGTTTTTAATTAATATTAATCCAATTTGTACATCACACCAAGTTAATTTAAAATTTTCAATTTTAATAAAACTTTACAAAAATGATAATTCATGTCATTAGTTAATGATCTAAGTGCTAGTTACATGTTTATCAATCGATAAATTTTGCTACACATTTTTAAATTTAGAAAGTACAATTTTAAAATTAAAAATTCAAAGATAAAATATAATTATATAATAAGTTCACGAGACACTAACAAAAAGAAAAAATCCTTATTTTTTAATAAGGATAAACAAAATGACAAAGTCAAAGAGATTAATATTTTCCTTTCTCTTTACTCAAAAGACTAATGTAAAAAAGACCACTGTAAATTTTTAATCCATAATAATTTCCTAATCATGGCATGGTAGCTAATGTTTATACATCAAATGTGACTATTTTGAGGTAGTTGCACGTGTTGATTCCTAACGTATAACTAAGGGTGAGTTTGGATGTCATGTTCAAACTCATAGATTTAAACTCAATTTTTATCTTTTTCTAAAATAGTTTTATCTTTTCTGAAAAAGTCAATAAAAATTATTATTGAAACTTAAAAATCTTAACTCAAACTCATACACCAAACATGCCCTAATATAAAATATATAAAAATATGAGATCTATTTATGTGTTTATTTAATTCTTCTACTGAAAGTTTTTAAGGGGGTGTTTGGTGAATGAGTTTGAGTTGAAATTTGTAAGTTTAAATAGTGATTTTGGTTGACTTTTTCAGAAAAGACAAAAAAAATTTGAGAAAAAAAAACAAAAATTAAATTGATGATGATGAGTTTAAATTCATCACCTAAATACCCTCTTCTAAGTCTTGTGATCCATCTATTTATTAGAAATGTGTTTTCTTGTCCATGGTGTTTTATCAAAATTTATGACAGACATTTTGATGACTTTTGTGTAAGTAGACAAGTCTTCCTGACTTGTTTAGTCATAGATATCTTGGTCATTGTCGGCAGGAGACTAGTGAAAAAGAAAGACAAGTGCAAATTTTTGAAAAAATGTAAAGATGTATCGACTATTATGAACTTTTTAGAGAGACAGTCTCCAAATTTCGTTATTTTTGACTTTTGACTTTTGGAGGCCGGCGCCTCCACCACCCCACTTCATTATTTTTTCATTAAAAAAGGAAAGTGTATAAAAAAAAAATTTGTTTTGTCTACTGACTAGTTCGAGTTAATACGGAGTCATTATTGAATTGTAAATTATTTATTTACCATTTCAAAAAAAGGAGGAATTCTACCTTGAAATCATGTTGCTTTTCTTATCAATTAGTTAAAAAATTTTTACCATCCGATTGATTTGAATGATTAAAATAAAAAAAATACATCAATAAAGTATAAAACCTATCACACCTGATTATTATTTAACAAAGCATTAAAAAAAAAAAAAAAATCTCTGGCAATGTCTGCCGCCATCTCCGACCATTCCTCACCCTCGTCCGTCAACAACATGCCCTGTAGGTCCCTCATCCTCACCCTCGACAAATTGGCTACTTCCGTGGTCGATGCATCTTCCACTGGGTGAACCGACGCATGGCTCGCATTCATCTCCTCAGCAAAACAAACCCTCGCCTTCTATTCATACCAAACACAGCGATCTACTCTTCAAACTAGAAAAATCCCATACAAGTCAACACGAAATTAAGGCAAGAAAGATTAAAAAGACAGTGTTCGGAATTCTGATTCTTGCGGTGTTGTAAAAAAAAATTTCCTCGCCTTTTTCTCGGGAACCAAACTAACACCAAACTGATTTCAAGATCCCTAATTGAAGGAATGCTAGATTTCGGGGATGAATATCCCTCTGATGATCCGTTCTCCGTGGTCGGTGAGGTTTGTTTCCTCCGGCGGTAAGCTCGCGTGTGGGTTGCTTGCGTTGGGTAACGGAGGGGAAGAAGTATTCGCCAACGCCGGAGGGGAAGGCAGGGGCGGCGGGGGTGGTGTGGGAAGGGCTGCTAGATGTTCGACCCACGAAGCAGGCCCGGTGAGGAGGCGGCGGCGTCGGGGGAGAGAGAGGATGTGGGAGACGTCGGAGTTGGGGAAGAAGAAGGCTAGAAGGAGGTATTTTTTTTATTTTTTATTTTTTATTTTTTTATTTTATATAAATTAGTGATTGTCTTTTAATCACATGTAGTTTAGCACATAATAGATTTCTTGTGCACAAAATATCTAGACCGTTGAGATCTAACGGGTAAAATTTTTTTCTTCATCAATGAGGTAAAATGAGGGGTTCTTATTTTAGAATTCCCCTAAAAAAAAATGTTGATCTATTAATTTCTTTTAAAGGAGAATTCTATGGTGAAGTAAACCTCCTTTATCCCATGAATGAGATAAGATCCAAAGGCTCGATCTTTGTGGATGGATTAATTATGACGTTCATCAATTATAACATATAGAATAATTAAAGTGTGTTTGAGTTTGGGTTTGGGCTTAAAATATATATATATATATATATATATTTTTTTTTTTACCGTAGGTTTGTTTCTTGCCTGCGTGTAGATTATTTTTGACACCTGCATATGCATTTGTCTTATTTCAATTTGTCCTGTAAACATTTCTTTATTTTATTTTATTTTTTTAATAAAATTTTATTGGAATGGAAAAATGACGAGAATATTAAAATAGTGTCAACCTAATTAGAATATCTTAACGTATCTATTAATTTCTGTTGCCATCATTTATATTTGCACAAAAAAGAACTTCCATATTTATTATTTAATATTCAATATTCATGTTTGACAAGAAAATTAAGTAGACTTTGTCAAATTAAGCAAAATAATTTTTTTATATTTGTCATTCTCGAGTTCATATCTGTTTTCTATTTTTCTGTTTCAATGACTGTTCCTACAATAGCAACATGATAACTCATCAACTTGTTTAAAAATTTTTAGTAATTAACTATTTTTTATATGGCTAAATTATTAAATTTAGATGATATAACATAATATTATTAAGGTAACTGATGAAAAATTTAGAACAACAGGTGTCATTCTCTCCTATAAATGTTAAAGCTCTTCAAGCATTTGTTTTCGAATTTCAACAACTAATTAATATTTCTGTTCTCTCTCTCTCTCTCTCTCTCATCCTCTTTGTTTTCGTGGTTGTAACATTAATATTTGAGTTCAGAAACATTCAATATGGAGTTTTCAATGTCATACTCTTCTCTTAGGCTACCAGCAACCATCCCATCTCAACGTTACCAGGCCAGCTCTAGTTTCACCAGGTCAATTCCAGTTAAGGCAACAAAATCCTCCAACCTTCCTTCAAAATGCTCCACCAATATTAATTTGAACCTGCCGGTGGGGCTCTATGGGGAGAACAAGCTCTCGAAATCCTTGTTGTTCGGCCAAAATAAGCGTGATTCTAGCCGGGTACACTTAATTTATTTCTCCGCGACTTACGTTATAGATGATATGATCTGCAAGCCTCTCCCATCGCAAATCCTTTTCGGATTGTTGTTGAAGAGCTTGCTTGCAGATTCGTTTTTTTAGTAATTCTTTATGAGTTAAACGTACCATGATTAATTACTCCTGGTCTTAAATAAAACATATAAATTGAAACTTATGGCCTTATAGGCATGCGCTCAAGCTGAATCGGCAGACTCTGAACCAGTGTATTCCAAAGCTGATGCTGAACTAGCTAGTTCTGATGATTCAGTATTTGCCAGAGCTTCACGTTTTGGAGCTGCTTGCTATACGTTCACAAGGCCCTATTCAATTCGGCAAGCACTTATTTCATCCATGTAAGTATACCTTTACCAAAAAAAAAAAGAAAAATGAAAAAGAAAAAGTGGTTTGCAGTGCAAGAGATTAACACATCTCTCTCTCTCTCTCTCTCTCTCTCTCGGCAGGTGTTTGTACGCAAGAGTGTTGAATGAAAACCAACTAGTACTTCAGTGGCCTCTTTGGCTTAAAGCATTCCCGGGTTTAATTGCTATATTTATTGTGCACGCTTATGGTAATGGTATCAATCAGGTTTTTGATATTGATATTGATAGGTAAGCTTTCCAAGTATTTCAAATACCTTTTCATTATTTTTTGGCTAAAAAATATTTTTATTTATTTTTGCTTAATTTATCTTTATATGTTAAATTTTCAGGGTGAACAAACCTTATTTACCTTTAGTATCCGGAGAACTTTCACTAAAACATGCATGTCTCATGATGTCGTTTGGTGTAATTTCTGGCTTATTGATTTTTCGATTATGCAACGCCGACCTCATCTCTACTGCTCTCTACTGTTTTGGTCTTTTCCTGGCCACCTCCTACTCTGCTCCGCCCTTTAGATTCAAGGAATCTACTCTTGCAACCACTATGTTGATTCCTATGGTAATAATTCTTTTACCTTCCCCAATCCTTGAATATTGAAATGAAATTGTGTTTTTTGTTTGTAAATATGATATTTGATTAATAAATAAAGCAACTTTTATATGTAGGTTAATTTTGTTCAAAGTGTCGGTGTACTTTATACCGCCAACGCTTCTCTTGGACGTCCATTTGTGTGGAGGTACGTGTGTAATATTTTTTCGAAAGCAAAAATTTTCTATGATTTTTCATCTCTTGCTCCTTTTTTTTTTTTTTCCTTTCAAACTATTAACGTGTTATCTTTATCTTCAGTTTTTTTTTTTTGGTTGAAAATCTTTATCCTTAGTTTGCTCATATGACGTGTAGCTTAAGTATTTCCATCTATATAGTACTCCACTAGTATAATTTATCATCATCACCACCACTATTTTAATTGTTATTATTATTATTATTATTATTACAGGGTAATGATTTTACTATAGATTAATTTGTAGTTTTACTTTTTTATATTATATTTTTGCCTCAAGTTGTGGTTACTTAAATAATTATTCGACCAATAGATAGATGATAGATGCCTTGAGGAGCGAGATTTCTTAATTATTAACATTGCAAGTTGATGGTCAACAGGACAACGCCAAACAATACCGATGAAAATTGACAACTAAATTATGGTTCAACAATTTCTTTATTTGAAAACTAGAATGTTACATTGAAAAAACTCTTGATTAAAGATGGGGTAGTGATGTAATTCATCTTTTATTAGTAGGTCGTGTTTAATTAACAACACAAATACCGCTTAAAATTGTTCTTATTGTTAACCCACACATGATTTAACTCTTTATAGAAATCTAATGTTCGGCTTTGAATTTGTTCTGCAGTCCCCAAACTATTTTCATCCTGGCTTTTACCACAATATTTTTTGTGGTCATTTCCATCATAAAAGATATCCCAGATGTTGAAGGTGACATGAAGTAAGTTGCAGTTCTTACATCTCATCGCATTTATCAAATTTAAAATAAATTTTTTTTTTCATTTTGTTCATTCTTTTAATCTCGAAATATTTTATTTATTATAGGTACAACATTCGAACGTTGCCGGCGAGGTTCGGAGGTAAAAATGTTGCTTACTTTGCCGTTGGGTTGTTGCTGTTAAATTATATTGGTGCTATAGCGGCTGCCATTCTCTTGCCTCAGGTACTTTTAATTCTTCCTCTTCAAAGCTTACATATATAGTTTTTTTTTTTTTTTTCTCTTTTTAGTTTTGTTTTTATTTTTTTTGGAAAACGTTTACATAAATCTCCTAAATCTTGAATTCTTTTATGGAAAATGTATGCAAAAATTTTCCCCTTTTATTTTTATGTTTACTTTCTTTGTAATTTGTTGATTAATTAAGGTAAATTATTGTTTCATATTTTGCTAACCAAAAAGAAAAAAAAAATATTGATAAATTACAAACTGAACGGAACAGAATAATAAACCTACCCTACTAAAATGTTAATCAACTATACAAAAAAGAGACGTGGAATAAGAGATCTTTTAAGACGTTTTTTTTTAAACATATATATATATATATATATATTTTCATTAAAGTTTAACTCTCTCTCTATTAAGAACCAATCATAAACAAGTTCTTTTTTATTTTATTTTATTATTTTTTTTTTCTATTTACAGGCGTTCAAGCGTTCTGTAATGTTGCCAGGTCATATAATCCCGCCCTTGGTGTTACTTTTTCAGGTTTGTCGTACTTAAATTATCTAAAAATAATAATGAATAGAAAGTAAAACTGTAAAAGTAAATTACGTCAAACAAAAAAAAACACAAAAAAACTGTAAAAGTAAAAAAGTAACTCCAACAAATTTTTTTTTTTTTTTTTTTTTGGGTTCTTTCAGGCTAGGAAGTTGGACAAAGCAAATTACGGCAAGGAAGAGAGCGCAAATTTCTATCAATTCCTTTGGCAGCTTGTTTTGTCTGAATTTGTCTCATTTCCTTTCATGTGATTATGAGTTGGTGCAAACTAACCGCTTTTCATTTACATATTAGTGGAGAGGGAGGAACAAAAGAGTATAATTAATTGTTTGTGATATTACATTATCTTTGCTTTCTTTCGCTTTTCTTGAAGGTCCTCACAATAAATTAATTCTATATCTTCTATTATAAGAGTGTAATAAAACATACATCTATATTCTTAATTTTGTTTCTGTTTATGCTGTCGTTATTTGTTTATTTATTTATTATTTTTTACTTTTGACTCATTTGAATTTCGGTGTTGTCTAAAGATAGACGAGAAAATCATGGAAACAATTTGCAAATGGATATATTTATGCTTTTAATTCTCTACTACTACTAATTTGATTAGAGGTCCAAAAAACTAAAACATGTATATAATTGGGGTGAGAATCCACAAATATCCTTTGTAAGGGGCAATCTTATAAATCACCAAAAAATAAAAAAAATCATTGCAATGAGGACCTATTAACAGACTGGATTATGGATTGAACCATATTCTGTATATTTTGATTCGTGGACACTGCATCTTTAAGATGAAAGACTAAAGAATGAAATCCTAGAGGGATTAAGGATAAAAGATCCAAAGACTCAAAAAAAAAAAAAATATATATATATATATATAGATATATATATATATATATAAACCCAAAAGCCCAACTAAAGCCTAAATTGCTTCCTTTCTCTCGTCTCTTTTTCAACTCTCCTTTTTGTGCGACAAGCTCATTTTCACTTCGCGGCGAGTTGGTGTCAGAGATCGGAGATCTATGAGTTCAGCGAAGTCTGACATTTGAAATCTTGATTTCCTCGTCGACGTTTTGGCATTGGAGATCGGAGATCTCAACCAATGCGGCCTCGCAAGCATAATGTGATCAACGGCCTCTTGAGTAGTCTCAACCAACAGCCTCATTCTCAATTAGAGAACGGCGCAAGCACCTAGATGATAAGAGCTACAAGATGAATGGCCACCCCAAGTTGAGTTAGCTGCCATCGCTAGATTGCGTCTTGACCTCCATCCAATTTTTGGGCCAATTGCCCCTTTGTACTACCAAAAAATTAGATTCTTGCCCAATCTTATCGTGGACGAACCTTGCAGAGAAACCCTTAGGTTTTCAGGGCATTGGATTTTCACCAATATTTGCGTTATAACTCACCACTTCTTGAACAACCTATTATTCATGCTTCATGGACCTTTTCTTATTTTCCAGTTCAATTTAGTTTTTTTTTTGGACTTTAATTAGATGGTAATTTTGTTGTATTACCCTTGCCATGCTATGTAATTATCAAACAGCTGACTATGTTTATGTTGGTTTTGAAAACCAGTTTTTAAAATTAGCGGAAGCATGATATGGATCAAATCGCACATATAAAAATTTTTTCTCAAAATTTTTCGGGCGACAATACTTATATTAATTTAATAAAATAAATTAAGAAGAAAGTTTAGAGATTGAATGTTGTCCAATTAGGTCGAAATTATTGAACTCCTTCAATAACCTTCTTAAGAACTCTAAATTTTTCAGAAACACCAACCTTCTTGAGAACTCCAAATCCTTCGGAAACACAAACGATTCTTTCTCAGCATTCTCCAGGTCACAATTAACAGAAAACGAGTGGGCGCGTTTTTGAATTTGGGTTTGACCACACACTTAAATTTTGATTCACTTTGCGTTCTCAACTCATGAGACAAAGTGAATGAGAAGAGGAGAAGAAACTCTCTGAAAAAGTTCGTATCCCTTTTTCTCTGTCAAAAAGGAATTAATATATTCTTTTTCCTATTTTTAGATACATCGTATGTACACCATTTTTTAGTATTACAGAGAAATAACTGACATCCTTTTTTTTAATTTTAAATTAATTAATTAATTAATCAATTAATTCAACTTCTCCTTGTGGAACAACATGCACGCCCACTACCTCCCTATAATGGGCGTGTATGATAGATATGGGAGAGATAAAATCTCTCTCCCATTATATAATTAGTTACCCTTTTTTTTTTAATTTTATTTTGAACTATTTTTTTTTTTAATTTTATTTTGAACTATTTAAAATTTGTGGATAAAATTTGTGGGAGATATCTTTTCTTTCCACATGTATTAAAATTCAAAATTTAAAATTCCACATACACTTTGTGGATATAATGTGAACCACCCTGTGGGGCACAACTACGATGTGGTCCTTACCACATTGTATAATCTTTAATTTAAAACTATTTTAAATTTATTTTAAATAATCATATTATTTAAAATACAAATTAATCCAATTAATTTGTTGTGTGAATATTAATATAGAATTTTCAATTCTAAATTAATAAATTAACCCAACATAAAATAATGTTCACATGATTCAATGGAGCTGTTGAGAGGAACTATGGACTTTATAATTTTAAGTTCCAATAATTTTGACAATTAATTAACACCTTAATTAAAATATCAAAATTATTAATTCTAAATTATTCCACTAAAAATTTAGAATTGCACTCTTAAATTTATAAAACTAATTATATTCAAAGGATTTGAATTGCCCATTTATATAGTCACTACATATAAATCAATCCTCCATAAACGGTTCATAATTAAAGCTAGGTATTTTCCGTTAACCTCTTTAATTATATATTTCTCCTTAAGTACCATTGATTCTCTAATGAATAATATATTTATGATCTAATCATAAATTGAGCACTCTTATTATTCAAGTCCCGAATCAACACTTATGGGAACTGTCCATCTAACTTCTTTACGAAAGAATGGATTTCATCTTGTATATTAATATTCCCGGCCTTTTATTATATTATATTTCCAATATACCAAGAATTTGATACTATTCATTTGTGTCATTACTCGATATGTCAAAAAAATTAGACAATAAATAGGAGTCTATTAATTACTCAGAATTTAAGATCGATTCACATATGACCATCACTGATTAATTTTGAATGCTCTATATGACAACGGAAATTATTAGAGATTCATAATTAATCGTGTTCCAGTCCTATATAATCAAATTATATAAAGCGCTTTCATTCCAATAATCTCATTATTAACAATCCAGATAGGATCATTTCATTCAGAATGTAATGAATCGCGCTAGTAATTTTAAATTAAAGATCCCAACTTTAATTTTTAATTACGGACAAATTTAGATTATTTTACTTTAAATATTATCCTCATGTATATAACACTTATATACAATATTTAAAGTCACATTTAAATAATATAGGGTTTTCGATATTTATAAAGCATCTAAAACATGCATGCAAAATTAATATTGAAAAAATTTCTCAAATTAAATTAATAAAATAATACATCTCATTTGTTTATAGGCACACATCCCAACAGTTTATTCCATCCCAATAGTTCAAAGACAAGGATACAGTGGTTCATGCTTGATCATAAAATTACCACGCAAGATTCAATCTCCACCATCCGATCTGCCATTGTTGGTAAAATAAAAATACACTTATGCATACAGCATAAACTTTTTTTTTTTTTGGCGAGAGAGTGACAATGATGTAGTGCTCAGCACTTCAGCTAATGCACGTGCAGATGTGGAAGTGACAGGAAGATCTGTTGAGTTTTTATCCAGAAGAGGCACCTGTGCCAGTTTGGGGTATGGTCAGTTTACTTGTGGGGATCGCCCTCCCAATTCGAAGTTTTTTGCTGAAATAATATTATCCAATTTGAATTATCAAATAAGATTATTTATTTTGAAATATGAACGACATTCATTTTATTTTATACTTGTAAGAATTTGTAATTATATCAAATTCGAAACTTTCCTATCCTAATCTATTTGCCAAGTAGTAATAATCTTGACAAGAATCTTATTATTTTTGACAAGGGTCCATCCAATTCTCAGTTGAGTCAACAAGGTGTATGGGTAACAAAACAATTTGTATGATAAAGGGAATTAAATAATTAAGGTTATTCGTATTAATGCTCCATGAACTTTGTGTTCGTTATCATTTTACCTCTTAAATTTTAAATAATTCCATTTTGTTACAACAAATTTTGAGTTTCTTCCCCCTTTGACAAGAATTGAAAGAATAATTTTTGTATTGTATTCATATATGTTCAAAATGGTACAAGGGCATTACATATAAAGGTAATCGTTGAAAATACAAGAAATAAAGAAAGGAAACAATCCCATATACAATTAAAGGCAATAAAATTGAATAATAAATCAGAGAGAATGATGCCTTGAATATCTCCACCAGGAGCATCAGTTTAAGGAAGGTCAAATTCAGATTGGCCTAATTTCTTCAATTTTCCAACACCCAGCTTGAAAAGCAAAGTATTGAAAATATCAGCTGCAAGAGCCTTAGTAAAAGATGTCGGCTGGTTGGTCTTGTGACTAAAACACGCATGGTTTGTGATGTCGTTTGGTGTACTTTCTGGTCCATTGATTTTTCGGTTGTGCAACGCCGACCTCATCTCTACTGCTCTCTACTGTCTTGGTCTTTTACTGGCCACCTCCTATTCAAGGGATCTTCTCTTGCAACCATTATCGTGATTCCTATGGTAATATTTTTTTACTTTCCAATCCCTGAATCTTGAAATTTTGTTAATAAAAAAATTTTATGGGGTCATTGGAAAATAAAACGTTCCTCTAAAAATCAGTTACAAAAATACATGGAAAACTAATATATTTTCCGATGATCTGAAAAAATTAAGGAGCAAATATGATATCTGATTAACAAATAAAGCAATTTGTATATATAGAGATCGAGGTGAATTATATCTCAAAACTGGTCATAATGAGACTGACCAGATGATCATTATGAAAATGACCAGTTTTGTTCAAATCTCAAATGATAGGCGAAACAAAAGTTAGGCAAATCCATGTAATTTCTCCATTATACACAACGTATGACAACTCAAATTTCTGTTTTAAAACCCCCTGTTGTTTTATCAATTTATATAGATTTTTCATTCGCACATTGTTCATAATAAAATTGATCGTTTGGTCATTATGAAAATGACCAGTTTCGTTCAACTCTCAAATGTGAACAAAACTTCAATTTGTCGTTTAGAACCCCGGTTGTTACTCCTGTTAGTGATTATGACAGGATGACATAATCCATGTAATTTCCTCATTATACACAATGAGAATGACCGGATGGTCATTATGAAAATGATCAGTTTTGAGATAATCTCAAATGATAGGCGAAACAAAAGTTAGGCAAATCCATGTAATTTTCTCATTATACACAACGTATGACAACTCAAATTTCTGTTTTAAAACCCCTGTTGTTTTATCAATTTTTATAGATTTTCCATTCGCACATTGGTCATAATAAAATTGATCTTTTGGTAATTATGGAAATGACTAGTTTAGTTCAACTCTCAAATGTGAACAAAACTTCAATTTGTCGTTTAGAACCCCGGTTGTTACTCCTGTTAGTGATTATGACAGGATGACATAATCCATGTAATTTCCTCATTATACACAATGAGAATGACCGGATGGTCATTATGAAAATGACCAGTTTTGAGACAATCTCAAATGATAGGCGAAACAAAAGTTAGGCAAATCCATGTAATTTTCCCATTATACACAACGTATGACAACTCAAATTTCTGTTTTAAAACCCCTGTTGTTTCATCAATTTCTATAGATTTTCCATTCGCACATAGGTCATAATAAAATTGACTTTTTGGTCATTATGGAAATGATCAGTTTCGTTCAACTCTCAAATGTGATAAAAACTTCAATTTGTCGTTTAGAACCCCGGTTGTTACTTCTGTTAGTGATTATGGTAATGACCATTTGGGTTACATTATCAAATGAAAATGCAAATAAATTTTCTTTTTCGTTCTGGTCAAAATCATGACTTCCATTTGGTAAAAATATTATTGACCGACTTGGTCATCAGTATGATGACCAAACGGTCATTATGTTGTTTACCATTATTAGTTCATGAATTTTTTGGTAACGAGAAATATTACAATAAAATACCACAAAACATAGGAAATCTATCTTACTACCCACAGGTGCTACAGGATACCAATAACTTACCCTCAAAAGTTTAACAGAGAATCATTTTTTATAATATAATTCAAAACGCATACCCATTTAAAGCATATAGTAACGAATAAAACCAAATAACAAGCAACATTACCTCAGATTTGCTGATTGGAAGTGGGAAGAGCTCTACTCAAATGGACTAGGAGCAGAAATGATAGCTTCGGCTCAACTGTGATGAGGATAGAGAGGTTTAGTTTAACAGAGTGAAAGAAGATGGGGAGAGATTTGTTGGACTTAGAGTGAGCTTAGATCAGTGAGTAATGGTGCAGAGACAGTTCGTGAGGCTTCAGTGAGAGAAAAATAAGGAAAGAAAAAATTAAAATTTAGAACTACTATGACTTATATATTGTCGGCGGAGGGAGGAGGGCGGGAAAGTGGGAAAAACATGTCTTTATACATCCACCTAAAAAGGGATTGATGACGTGACAGTGCTAGAATGAAGGGAAAAAAGTAGTGCTGTTTTTAATAAAATTTATCCCACAGGTGCTATTAATGAAATTAACCCTTATTTTTATTATTATTATTATTAAGAGTTAATTTCACTTTTAGCACCTGTAAAAATTTTATTATTAAAAATAGCATTACTTTTTTTTCCCTTCATTACTAGCACTTAATGTGGGGCCCAACAGCATTTAATGTATATCAAATTACGGGTTTACCCTCATCTCCTTCAGCTCAAATATCTCTCTCCCTCGCATGGCTCAAAAAATTTTTATGCACAGACCAACATCTACAGTGTTTTAGAGAGAGAAAACTGAAATCTAGAGAGAGAAAGAGTTACCACCCACCGGAATCTTATTTTTTTTTCACTTTTTCGCCTAGCCCCCCACCCATTTTGAAACCCAAATCTTCATATAATAGAGAGAAACTTCCATTTGGAGAGAGAAACTTCCATCGAAAGTTTTTTATTTATTTTAAATCTAACATTTTTAGCCATTTTTGAATAAAGGTCATTCCTGTTATGACCATCGAAAGTTTTTTTTTTTTTTTTTTTTTTTTTTATGACCATCGAAACTTTCATTTAGAGAGAGAAACTTTCATCGAAAGTTTTTTTTTTTTTTTAAATCTAACATTTTTAGCCATTTTTGAGTAAAGGTCATTCTTATTATGACCATCCGGTCATAATAGTTATGACCAATGTTAAATTTTTTTTTTTTTAAATCTAACATTTTTGGCCATTTTTTAGTACAGGTCATAACAGTTATGACCGGGTAGTCATAATGGTTATGACCGGATGGTCATAATGGTTATGACCGGATGGTCATAATGGTTATGACCGGGTGGTCATAACAGTGTGGTCATAACGGTTATGACCGGGTGGTCATAATGGTTATGACCGGGTAGTCATAACAGTGTGGTCATAATGGTTATGACCGGGTGGTCATAACAGTGTGGTCATAAAGGTTATGACCGGGTGGTCATAATGGTTATGACCGAGTAGTCATACCTCTCGTCCAAAAAAATAATAAAAAATTAGAAAAGTCATGTTTTAGGCCATTTTCAAGGGAAGGTCATTCCTGTTATGACCGTGTGATCATAACAGTTATGACCTCTCGTCCAAAAAAAAATAAAAAATTAGAAAAGTCATGTTTCAGGCCATTTTCAAGGGAAGGTCATTCCTGTTATGATCGTGTGATCATAACAGTTATGACCTCTCGTCCAAAAAAAAAATAAAAAATTAGAAAAGTCATGTTTCAGGCCATTTTCAAGGGAAGGTCATTCCTGTTATGACCTCTCGTCCAAAAAAAATAATAAAAAATTAGAAAAGTCATGTTTCAGGCCATTTTCAAGGGAAGGTCATTCCTGTTATGACCGTGTGGTCATAACAGTTATGACCTCTCGTCCAAAAAAATAATAAAAAATTAGAAAAGTCATGTTTCAGGCCATTTTCAAGGGAAGGTCATTCCTGTTATGACCGTGTGGTCAAAACAGTTATGACCTCTCGTCCAAAAAAAATAATAAAAAATTAGAAAAGTCATGTTTCAGGCCATTTTCAAGGGAAGGTCATTCCTGTTATGACCGTGTGGTCATAACAGTTATTACCCTCGTCCAAAAAAATAATAAAAAATTAGAAAAGTCATGTTTCAGGCCATTTCATTCCTGTTATGACCGTGTGGTTATAAGGATTGTTGAGTTCCAAAAAGCGGGTCATTTTTATAATGACCACATGGTCATAACCGTTATGACCAAAATTATATGCGAGAGTTATAACAGTTACAGGGGTCATTTTCATAATTATCAGGCGGTCATTATGAAAATGACCGAACCCGTAAGAAGAGATACTGTTCAATAATAACTATTCAAATGAGGAAATTTTTTTCCCCTTTGCAAACAAAGCGCTAAACGCAGACTTTTTAAACATTGAAACGAAAAAGCAATTTTTTTTTAATTTTCGTCATCTTTGATTCCTTAACTTCGATTTCCCCTCAACCCTCATTCTCTCGATCTCTGGTTCCGGTTTTTTAAACTATCCTAAGTTGGTGGCCTTTCGTGGTGGTTACGGACGGTTTCCGTGCGGTTCCGCGCAATTGCATCAAATTCTCTTTCTAGATTTCATTTTCTCTCTCTAGATTTCAATTTTCTCTCTCTAAAATACTGTAGATGCTGGTTTTCTGGGGCATGCGAAGGAGACGAGGACAAACCCGTAATTTGACATACATTAATTGCGGCTTGGCCCCACAGATCATGGGTTTTGATGACGTGGCGGTGCTAGAACTGAAGGGATGAAAAAGTGATGCTGATTTTAATAATATTTTCCCCACAGGTGCTAAAAGTGAAATTTTTCCTTATTATTACTACATGGTAATGATTGTACTGTAGATGAATTTGTAGTTGTTGAGTATGACGTGTACATGGTTTTACTTTTTTTTGTTCTATTTTTGCGTAAAGTTGTGATTACTTAAATAATTATTCAACCAAATGATAGATGTCATAAAGAGCGTAATTTCTTCATCATCGACATTACAAGGTGATTGTCAACAGGACAACGTAAAACAACCCATGAAAATTGACAACTAAACAAGCGCAACAATTTTTTTTTCTTTTTCTTTTTCAGATTGTTCAACACTTTTTTTTTATACGAAGACTAGCATATTACATGGAAAAAAACTCTTAATTGAAAGATGGGGCTATGATGGGATTCATCTTTTAATTATAGATCGTGTGTAATTAACAATATGAATACCGTACATACCAATATATATATATATATATATAAATACCGTTTGGTTCTTATTGTTAACCTAGAAGTATATATTTTTGATATCACACATGATTTAACACTATAGAATTCTTATACTTGGCTTTGAATTTGATCTCCAGTCCCCAAACTATTTTTATCTTGGCCTTTTTCACAATATTTTTTGCGGCCATTTGTCTCATAAAAGATATCCCAGAGTGACCTGAAATAAGTTGCAGTTCTTACATCTTATCCCATTCATTGAACCTAATAAAAAATATATATATATTTTTCTCACTCTTTAAATCTCGAAATATTTTTTTTTTATTATAGGCACGACATTCGAACGTTTGCGGCTAGGTTCGGAGCTAAAAAATTATTGCATACTTTGCCGTTAGGTTGTTGCTGTTAAATTATATTGGTGCTATAGCGGCTGCCATTCTCTTGCCTCAGGTATTTTTAATTATTCCTCTTCAAAGCTTACATATGTAGTTTTTTCCTCTTTTTTTTTTTTTTTTTAATTTTTTTTTGGGAAAATGTTTGGATAAATCTCCTAAATCTTGTATTCTATTATGGAAAACGTATGCAAAAAATTTCCCTTCTGTTCTTATGTATACTTTCTTTTTAATTTGTTGATTTATTAAGGTGAATTTTTTTTTCTTATTTTTCTAACCAAAGAGTAAAAAAGAAAAAAAGAAAGAAAATTATTGATAAATAACCAACTGAATGGGACAAAATAATAAACCTACCCTACTAAAATGTTAATCAACTATACAAAAAAGAGACGTGGAATAAGAGATCTTTTAGGACATTTTTTTTAATATATTTATTTCAAGGTCTCTCTCTCTCTATTAAGAAGCAATAATAAACAAGTTCTTTTCTTTTTCCTACACAGGCATTCAAGCATACTGTAATGTTGCCTAGTGACATATTCCCAGCCTTGTTGTTACTTTTTCAGGTTTGTCATACATAAATTCTCTGGTAAAAATAATAAATAAAAAGTAAAACTGTAAAAGTAGAAAAAATTAACTCTATATATATATTTTTTTTTTTGGGTGCTTTCAGGCTAGGAAGTTGGACAAAGCAAATTATGGCAAGGAAGAGAGCGCAAATTTCTTTCAATTCCTTTGGCAACTTCTTTTGTCTGAATTTGTCTCATTTCCTTTCATGTAATTATGAGTTAATGCATATTAATCGCTTTTCATTTACACAATAGTGGAGAGGGAGGAACAAAAAAGAGTTGTTTATGATATTATTGTTACATTATTAATTTTGCTTTCTTTCGCTTTTCTTGAAGGCACTCACAATAAATTAATTTAATTGTATCTGTTCTATTATAAGAATGTAATAAAACATACCTCTGTATTCTTAATTTTTATTTTTGTTTTTGCCCTTCTTATTTTTTTAGTCTTTGCTCATTCGAATTTCGGTATTGTCCAATTATAGACGAGAAAGTTTTGGAAACAATCTCGCAAATAGACATGTATGTTTATGCTTTTTACCCTATTACTTGAATTTTTGACCCTCTAAGTTAATTTGACTAGAGGTCAAAAAACTAAAACAATTATAGTTGGGGTAATTACAATCCACAAATATCCTTTTTAAGGAGCAATCCTATAAATCACCCATAAAAATCATAGCAATGAGATCCTAGTAACCGATTGGATTATGGATTCAACCATATTCTATGTACTTTGATCCTTGAACACTCCTAACTGAAAGACTAAAGAATGAAACCCTAGAGGGTTAAGAGTAAAAGATCCAAAGACTCTTAAAAATTAAAATAAAAAATAAAATAAAAAATAAAAACCCAAAAACTAAAACCCCAACTAAAGCCTAAACTGCATCCTTTCTCTTATCTCTTCTTCCTCTATCCTTTCTTTGCGATGAGCTCATTTTCGTTTCATCCTCTTTGAGTTGGCGTCAGAGATTGAAGATCTACGAGTTCAGTGAAGTCTGGCGTTTGAAATCTTGACTTCGTAGACTGGCACTAACTATTGGTGAGACCACATCAATTACCAAAAGTAGTTGGTAGATTACCAAAAATATTCTACCAAAATATTCTCTGGCAACCAGAGAACGGCGCCGATAACTATATGAAAGAAGCTACTAGATGAATTAGCCCCAAGTTGAGTCGGCCACCATCGCTTGACTTCGTCTTGACTCCTATTCAATTTTTGTGCCAATTCCCCCTCCGTACTACCAAAAAATGGATTTCTTGCAAATCCTCCATGGACGAACCTTGCAAAGGAACCCTTAGGTTTTCAAGCCATTGGATTCTCACCAATATTTGTGTTACTCACCACTTCTTGAGCAACCTATTTCTATTCATGCTTCACGTACCTCTTTTTCTTTTTCATTTGGATATTATTTACATAAATGTCTAAATTGAAGACTACGACTTAAAAAATGTCCATATTTTCTTTTATTTACATAAATGTCTTAATTGATACTTATAAAGACTATAGTACCCTTTCATAAATAATTGAAATTAAGCTGATAAAGAATTGATTAAAAAAGGAAAGAAAAAATCTCTAAAAAAAAAAATACAAAACTAAACAAATCTTTTATAAAAGGAAAAAAAATACCATTTTACTTGCTTTATTATAAAAAAAAAAAGGACCATAACTGATAATAGTTATCTGATACATGAAAAAGAATCATTATAATAAATAATTAGTTATTAAATAAAATTCACAACAAACATATAAGAAAATTAAATAAATATTGTAAAAAAAAATGAAATACTTTAAAACCTTTTTAAAAAAAACATCATAATGAAATAGTAATTATCATTAAGAAAAAGACATCATAATGATATAGTAATACCATAAAGAAAAAAAAGCATAATGCATTTAAAAAAAAAAAAACATCATAATGATATAGTAATTATCATAAACAAAAATAAACAATTTCATCACACATTTAAACTTTAGAAACTAGCTATTAAAATAATACCAATAATAATAAAAGTTAAATAAATTATCACAATAATGTTATAATTATCATAAAAACATAAATCATACTAAAGAAAAATAGGTTTCTAAGAAATCTAATCATACTTAAGAAATATGTTTATAAAAAACCTTAATTATACTAATAAAGAACCATTCATTAAGATAAAGATACAATAATAATGAATAAATAAAGAAACAAATATGGATCATAATGAAAGAAAATGATGTTAAATATAGTAAAAGGGTAAAAAAGGTACAACAAGCAATTGTTTTTTTAAAAATGAACATTTACATAATATTATCTAAAAATGGACATATTTTAAAATTTGACTCTAAAAATAAATTTTTTGTGTAATTATTTCTTTTTATTTCCATTTAGTTTTTTTTTAGATGGTAATATTATTGTGTTACCCTTCCAATGCTGCGTAATTAGCAAACAGCTTACCATGTTTATTCCATCCCCTTAGTTCAAAGACAAGGATCCAATGGTTCATGCCTGATCATCATAAAATTATCACGCAAGATTCAATCTCCACCATCCGATCTGCCATTAATAGTACTGGCTAAAAATATACTTTGCATACATCGTATATTCTCCCTACTGAAGAGAAGTGCTTGAATGATCATGATAAGTTCAAAAGAGTACCTTTTTTTTTTTTTTTTTTTTTATAATTATATTGGTGCTGTAGCGGCTGCCATTCTCTTGCCTCAGGTATTTTTCGAAGCTTACATGTATAGTTTCTCTCTCTCTCTTTATTATATATATATATATATATATATATATTGAAAAACGTTTGCATAAATCAACTAAATCTTGAATTCTTTTATGGAAAATGTCTGCATAAAAGTTTTCCCTTTTGTTTTTATATTTACTTTCTTTGTAATTTGTTAATTTATTAAGATAAATTATTGTTTCTTATTTTTCTAACCAAAAAGAAAAAAAAAAGAAAATTATTGATAAATAACCGACTGAATGGGACAAAATAATTAACACTAATTTTCTCTTCTTCTTTTTTTTTTTGGGGTGGGGAAGTTGGACAAAGCAAATTATGACAAGGAAAAGAGCGCAAATTTTTATCAATTCCTTTGGCAGCTTCTTTTGTCCTAATTTGTCGCATTTCCTTTCATTTAATCATGAGTTAGTGGCAGATTAATCTCTTTTCATTTACACAATAGTGGAGAGGAACAAAAGAGTGTTGTTTGTGATATTGTTACATTATCTCTTCTTCCTCTTTCTTTTTTGTGCAACGAGCTCGTTTTCACTTCGTCCTCGGCGAGTTAGCGTCAGAGATTGAAGATCTACAAGTTCAGCGAAGTCTGGAGTTTGCGATCTTGACTTCAACCAGCGCGGCCTCGCAAGCATATCGTGATCACGATCTCTTGAGCAGATCTGGACCGATGGTTGCTCGTGAGCAAATCTCAATTGATGCCTCTCTCTCTTCCTTACCACAAGTATTTTTATTCACTTCACGGTGGTGACTCGATGGTGTGGGCAGAAACTGGAACATCTCCAGTGTACTTATGGTATTCGAAAGTATTTTGTGAATAATTTTGTCAATTTTGGTTTTTTAATGCTAATCTTTATATGCTAACAAGATTATTGTAATTTGGTAAGATTACAGTATTTAATCTGATGGAATATAAAAATAATCTGGTGAAATATTAAAAACAACCGATTGAATACCAAATATAATTCAGTAGAATTCAAAAAATAATCTGGTTGAATATCAAAAGTAATCTACCAGATTGCCCTTCGACGCCCAAAGACAACCAACAATTTTGTATTGAGAATAAAGAGTAATCCGATAGATTACTAAAAGTATTCTACCAGAATACTCTCCGATGACTGAAGACTGGCAATAGCTATTGGAGACCATGTCAATTGTCAAAAGTAGTCTGGTAGATTACTAAAAGCATTTTACCAAAATATTCTCCGGCAATTAGAAAATGTTGTAGGCAGAATATAAGAAAAGAGCTACTAGATGAATAGCCATCCCAAGTTGTGTCAGCCGCCATCACTAGACTGCATCTTGAACCCCATCCAACTTTTTGGCCAATTCTCCCTTCATACTACCAAAATATGAGATGCTTGCCCAACCTCTGTGGACGAACCTTGCAAAGGAACCCTTAGGTTTTTAAGGCATTGGATTCTCACCAATATTTGCGTTATAACTCTTCACTTCTTGAACAACCTATTCCTATTCATGCTTCATATACCTTTTCTTCTTTTTCATTTCCATGTAGTTCTTTTTTTTTTCCTTCTTTTCCAGACGTTAATTAGACGCTAATTTTATTGTATTACCCTTCCCATGCTACGTAATTATCAAACAGCGGACTATGTTCATTCCATCCTGTTAGTTCAAAGACAAGGCTCAAGTGGTTCATCCCTAATATTGAACGGGTGGAGTGAGTTTTTATCGAGAAGCCAGTTTGGGGTATGGTCAATTCACCGGAGGGGATTGCCCTCCCAATTCGAATTTTTTTTCCTGAAATAATAGTATCCAATTTAAATTGAATTATCAAATTTGATTATTTATTTTGAAATCTAAACAACACTCATTTTATTTAATATTTGTAAGAATTTGTAATTTCAGATTGAATTAAAAAATTCTTCAAACTTTCCTATCCTAATCTATTTGCTAAGCAGTAATAATCGTGACAAGAACCTTACTTTAGTTGCCCATCCAATTCTCAATTGAGTCAACAAGGTGTATGGGCAACAAAACAATTTGTATCATAAAGGGAATTAAATAATTAAGGATATTCATATTAATGGTCCATGAACTTTGTAGTCGTTATCATTTTACCTCTTAAATTTTAAATAATTCTGTTTTATTATTACAAATTTTGAGTTTCTTCCCCTTTGTCCTATTTGTTTCATTTCCAATTAAATCCAAAAAATGGAAAAAAAAAAAAAAAAAAAAACAGTACCTCCACTCCTGCTTTTGACGGGAAATGAAATGGAGAAGACAAAGCTAGGGATAATTCAAATTTTAAAATGTAGTGAGAATTTTAAAGTTTTGAGGATAAAGTGGAAACGACTCCAAAATTTAATAGGCATTAGTCAAGTAGTCTAATTATTAAAGCTAAAGTTGATAGGTTCCAGTTAGGGAAAAAATAAATAAAAGATAAAGATAAAGTGGGTAAGGTTCGATCGTATTATTTGTATTTAAGTTCTTGTATGTCATGAAAACATAATTAATTATGATAGAAGTTCAACTATAATAAAGCTTCACTATTGTTTTTAGCTGAAGTAATGTGTTTTTATTGAAGTGTGAGTGTGTGACACTTCAAGCCCGCAGAGGAATGAAATTGTGTTGCACTTCTCACATCCATGCCTCAATGATGCAAATGGATTTTAGATTTTAAAAAAATATATTTTTATAGTATGGCACAAGTTGATTAATCGTGATATACTAAAAACTCTTTTTGAAAAATTCATATTGTTGATCCGATGATTTATTTTGGTTATAATTTTGTGGCCTGTCTTTCTTCTATCATTGTTTATTATTCTGGTGGCCGGTGGCACTAGTGAACAACGTCAGAGACGATCAATGATTTGTGCTGAAAAAATGCAACATATTAATCAAGTAGTCACCATTAATTCTCTCGGCGTAATCTGATAGATTACTCAACATCTGGCTTGGAGTATTTCTAGAAAAAAAAAACATATTTTGCTAACATTAAACCAATCTTATGTAGTAGCAAAAATCTAAGCCCTTTATTGGAGTGGAAAATTCTAAACATGACATATTCTTGTTTCAGGATGACAATTTTCATTGTCAATCCATTATTTTGTGCAGGATCCGCCTTAAATGGGACCAAAATTTAGATTGTAAACAGATCAAAATTTAATCATCACGAGTTACAGGGCGGGGATGGATTTGGGGATCCCCGACCCTATTCCCTATTAACGCACTCTATTTAGTAAGATGAAAGTTGCATATGTTTTCTAATATATATGATATTGAATATTAAACTTTAACTTATTTGACATGAAAAATTGAATATCATAATTTCACTTTATTTTAACTTAAGGTCTAATATATATGCATCTTTATTTTTTATTTGTTATTATTTTTTATATGATGAAAATACATAATCAGATAAACGAGTTACCTTACGAGTACCTCAAACCGGTGGTCAGAAAAACCCTATACTCGTCAATTTAAACGGGTTGTGAGAAATATTCTTATTCACAGGGAGGGTTGGTCAGAGGACTGCTCCGTACCAAACCCGCCGCTTGCCATGCACAAGGTTATTCTTTGAAGATTTTGTCTAAAGCCCAAATATGCTTGAGCCCGCCAGCTATAATTTGGGTCCATATAGGCATGTTGATTCGGAATAATAATGGGTGTATCATGTGCAAAGCTTTGAAGTATTTTTCAATCCCAATCACCATTTAAAGGGTTTAAAAATCCAAATTCAAAACAAGGCAATAAACTAGCGCTCCGGTGCGGTTTGAAACGTTTGATTTAGGGACGTTTGAAAATTAACTGATACTAGGATTGCTAAAGGGTGGATCAAAATTATAAATCATCGTATCAATGAAATGATAAAAATGTCCAATTTTTTTTTTTTGTCTATATTTAGCAGCGGCTATATTATTCAACAAACTTTAGGCATACATAGAGACCCTTTGGGTGGATTTTTTTGAACCATAACATATTATAATCCTTTTGTGGTTTTTTGATAAATAAAAAGATTATAACGAGAGCTGATTTAGATCAAGATCACGAAAGACCATCAGACGAAGAGGGAAAAGAGACTATACAAGGCTGGTAAACATCAGCATGTTCACCAAACCGTTGATTTATAATAGCAAGCAGTTGCGGGATATCACAACTTCGGCACCACGAAAAATTTAATATGGCATTTCACCTAAATCCTGGCCACTAAAAGTACAACGAAGAGCAGGAAGTGTTTCCTTTCAAATTGGAAAGGCTAGAATGCAACTAGGCACTGTGGCCAAGAAAGGCAATCAAGTCCGTAGGTTCGAATACTAGATGAGCCTCCCATTTGACACGCTAATGCATCCAAACCACAATTGACCGGTGAGTACAAGGCACTCAAACAAGACATTAACCATTTTTTTGCTCAGCACTAGAGCAAAGAGCACAAGGAGACTCTTGTTGCATGACCAAACACCTTAATATGGATTAGGTTTTAATCCACTCGCAGCCTAGTAGACCCCTTTTACTTAAAATATATATATATATATATATATATAAAGAAAAAACACCTTTCGTACACGGCTTCTAGCAAATTACATATGTGCCCTCATGTAGAAAACATTTGGGGGCCGTTTGGATAACATATAAGTTTGAAAAGTAAATTTGAATAATAACTTTTTTTCTCTATGAGAGAAAAATATTAATGCATGATTTGTATTTTCCACGTGGATGACTTGTTGGCCAGAACCTTTGCTCCACGTGGACCTGCATCACGATAATAAAGATAGCTATGGAGTGACGACACCGAGGAGGTGTTCCCTAAAGAGACTCAAATGCTTAAGTTAGACACGGGTACTAGAGACAAGTGAGCCTAACTGGCTAAACTAATATTAAAAGCATAACAAAAGTACATTAGTGCTTTGTGCTGGTGATATTCCTGTAGAAAGTTCGCCGGAGTTGATATAGAGAGAAAGAGGATGGTAATAGTAGGAGAGAGAGTACTAGGAAAAATCCCGAGGTGTTGGTCCCTTTGTAGAGTGTGAGCCCTTCTAGAGAGAATAAGCTTTCATATTTTCTCTACTTGAGAGATAATTGTAGAGGGTAAAGGAGTGGGTTGTGGCTAGAGAATTAAAAATGTTGGAACCCCTTCATCTTATACATGTCGCATAAGTGGAGCCCAATTGTTGAGGCTCAATGTCCTATAGTTCGGATTTTTATCCTTTGACAATGTTAAATAAAAATAGTTTCATGACAAAAATCCAAATTATAAGACAAAAATCCTAAATATATGCACTAAAGGGGCATTCACATAATTTCCTCTTAATAGATATTATGAGGGGTACATAACAAAAATACTATATAAAATTTTTTAAATAATGTCTAAAATATATATTATGATGAAATGTTAAACGAACCATCAATCTTTATAATCATCTCATCAAAAACACTAGGAGAAAAGATCTCTAAAAATTTGTGCTTGTCGCAAACTCTGATTAACATGCAATATAGAAACATTGGAACAAGGACAAAACATATAATTCGCTAGTTAGAGTGTGGGGTAACTTTTTTTCCATCTTTGAAACAATAGTCCCAAAATCCACACTGTTTGGCACACCAACTCAAAGTATCCAATTCTAACTTAAAATTCTAACTTTAAACGGGCTATAATATTGCTATTTCAAGTCTAAATGATATTATTATTTTTATTCCTACATCCATATTGATATATATATATATATATATATTTTAACACAATTCAAGTTTTTATAATTTTTAACTCTAATCAACTAAACGCATAATTTCGAAGCCTAACTCAACTACAATTAAGATGACTCCAATTTTTTAACTCAAATAAACCAACCAAATACATGCTTAGTACCTAAATGAAAGAGTTCTAATATATTCCATAATCGATTAGGTCAGCATCTAACAAGAAATTGCCATGTTAATCGCACGAGCTACATTAATTACATCTCTTAACACAACTTGCCGCATCAATTTCCAAAATTAATTGTAGTGACATAAAATAAAGGAAAAAAAATCAATTTTTATATTGTCGCCTCCCATTATTGTACTAGTAAACTAAAACATCAACGTATAAAAAGGGGAATTCTATTGAAAAAGGAAAAAAATATATATATGAATAAGCCTAGGGGACAGCAGAGGTGTCCCTCCCCACCTTACGTTGGTAGTCAAATAGGATAACAACTTGAAAAAGGGGGACTCACAAGATATTTCCATTTTTACTTTTTTCAATTAAATGTCCTACTTTTCTTCCTTGCTTTCCCACCGTACCAAAGCCAAACAAAATACCAGTACTCCGGTTCCGGCGACCCTCTAACGAACGGCATGAATGTGGTCTTCATCTTTCATGAAATATCTCTCTTCTACAACTAATCTTCCTTTCTCTTTTCTCTCCATTTGTTTGGTTTAAGTATGCATTCGGTATTAGTAGAAATCGTTTAAATTTATCCTTATTTCTAGACCTAAAACACTCTTCTTTTCACCCACTGACGCAACCATCTCTAGCCACCACCGTCTTCTTCGATACCGGCAAGCTCTGACCCCTTTGTTACCATCTTTCAGATCTTCGTTACCGGAGATGTTTCCTTCGCCGCCCAAAGGCTTCCTTCGTTATGATTCTCAATCCCCATAGTTGAAGGATGGCAGCATGACGTTGGGGTCGAGGCGGAGGAGGGCGGCTAAACAGTTTACGGAGATATGCATATCCTTTTTTTTTTTTTTTTGGGGTAAAAACAGCATATATGTGTTTGAACTTTGAAGAGAAAAGAAACAAGATGAAAGCAAAATTTTGTAAAATTAATTTGCGGGTCTACTGGAATAAAAAACTAGGCTTTGTTTGGTGAGTTATCTCATCTTAAACAAAAATATACTTTTTTATCTCAATTTTTATCTTTTTCTGAAAAAGTTTTTATCTTTTTCTAAAAAAAATTTTGTCTTTTCTGAAAAGTCAATAAAAATTTTCAACTCAAACTTAAAATTTTCAACTCAAACTCATTTACCAAACCGACTCTAAAAACATTGCAACACTTACATCTAAGAGGTCATCTCAAATGAGGTCACCTGCACCAGAAGAGTTCCTTAACAATACACAAAAAATATATATATTTGTGCATTACCCGTTTTACATGTCTCCGTTTAATATATAATTTTACATTTGAAATTACGCACTCTTCATAAAAAATACTTATGATAAAAGAAAAACCTACACAAAACATGGAAATGAACATTTTTATAATAAGTATCAATACATCTTACAAAAATACATATATATACTTTTAATTAAAAAATTACATATATTTTCCATCAGGTAAGGAAAGAGAGAAAAATGATTTTTTTTAGGAGTTTATATCTAAATGACATTTTTAATAAATGGCACAAATTTTTAAAAATTAGTTAGAAAGTTTAAGTTTTTTAAATTAGTTAAAGGGCTTTTTTCTCCTTAGAATGGTTAATCAATTTTGTAAATAGTCAATCACTGATTAATCATATTGTATAGTTAATCACTGATTGATCATTAGTTAATTACTGATTGACTATCAATAAATCTTAACAAATCTTAACAAATCTATAATCTCAACAAATCTCACACCAAACTCCTAACTCAATTTAGTAAAATACATTAACTTTCTGAATCCGAACTATATGGATCTTTGATATTTCAACACACATCCATACACATACATGATATTCTGTATTATTTTGTGGGCTTACGGTGACAGGACGCAATAATATGGATTAAAATCTTCGTCAAGAAAGAGATTCGGATGACTTCTCAGCAGTGATTATTGATATATACAACTTATCAAAAAAAAAAAAAAAAAAGAGACATATACAATTGTTTTGGTTACTTTCTGTATACGTTAAACAAATTTTTTTTTTTTTTTTTTCCATTTCTTCTTTCGTCATGATAGCTTTATGTCACTATATTTTAATATTCCAGCCAAGAAAACTACCACAAAATCGTCAAATGTGGAACGTTTACTGTCTTTCATAACGAATGGCTTCCTATTTCAACAGCTCGTTTTGGCTTTTATGGAAAATTTGATAAAAATTTGCAGCAATTAAATAGTATATAAATTAAAATAGGGAGAATATATAGTAAACCCTTTTTATATATCATATTGGTAAAGTTTATTTTTAAACCGTTAAGATATAATCGAACGATTAAGATATTACTTATGTATGATAACTATAGTGCACCTTATCTCATAATATATAAACTAAGAAATTAAAAAAATAATATATAAAAAAAATTGGAAAACAAAAATAATTTGGGAAATGTGTTTTCTTGTCCATGTATTTTATCAAAATTTATGAAAGACATTTTGATGACTTTTGAGTAAGTAGAAAAGTCTTCATAACTTGTTGAGTTATAGATATCATCGTCATTGTAGGAAAAAGAGAACAAAATTAAGAAAAAAAATATAGTCTCTTTAAAAGGTGATGATTTAGTCCAAATTTTTTTTTTATTTTTTTTATCAAAATAACCTTAAACTCTTAAAATATTGGACATTATAGTCATTTCTGTCCAAAACCGTTTCTAACGAAATAAATCATGTGCAATATATGTGATCAAATCTAAAAAGATATTTTAGTAATATAATAATAATAACTTAACAAAAATAAAATAATCATAAAAAAACTAAATTCATCTTTCCTCTCTCTCTCTCTCTCTCTCTCTCCTCTCTATCTCAATTTCCTCCTTCAGATCTCAGCAGCAAAAACTCAAGCCCCGATCCAAGAAAGATATTTTTATTTTAAAAAAATATAGCGATGTATTGACTATCATGAACTTTGTAGAGAGACAGTCTCCAAATTACTTTATTTTGACTTTTGACTTTTTTAGGCCGGCGCCGTCACCACCCCACTCCATTTTTTTTTATTAAAAAAGGAAAGTGAAAAAAACAAATGTTTTGTGAATTGACTAGTTCGAGTTCAAAGTTAATACGGAGTCACTGTTGAATTGTAAATTATTTTACAATTTCAAAAAAGAAGGAATTGTACACGAAATCATGTTGCTTTTTCTTATCAATTGGTTAAAAAATTTTGACCATCCGACTGATTTTGAATGATTAAGATTAAAAAAATACATTAATAAAGAATAGAACCTATCATGTCTGATTATTATTTTACAAAGCATTTAAAAAAATGCTCGAGTGTGGGTTGCTTGCGTTGGGTAACGGAGGGGAAGACGTGCCAACGCCGGAGGGGAAGGCAAGGGCGGCGGGGGTGGTGTGGAAAGGGCTAATAGATGTTCGACCCACGAAGCAGGCCCGGTGAGCCAGCGGTGGCGGCGTTGGGGGACAAAGAGGAGGTGGGACACGTCGGAGTTGGGGAAGAAGAAGGCTAGAAGGGGTTGTCTTTTAATCACATGTAGTTTAGCACATAATAGATTTCTTGTGCACAAAATATCTAGACCGTTGAGCTCTAACTGTTAAAATTTTTTTCTAATGAGATAAATTGAGGGGTTCTTATTTTAGAATTCCCAAAAAAAAAAAAAAAAATGTTGATTTACTAATTTCTTTTAAAGGAGAATTCTGCAGTGAAGTAAACCTCATTTTCCCATGGTTGAGATAAGATCCAAGGGCTCCATCTTTGTGGATGGATTAATTATGGGATCCATCAATTAAAACATGTAAAATAATTAATAGTATGTTTGGGTTTGGGTTTGGGCTTAAAAAATAGTATTTTTTTTTTTTTACTTAAGTTTGTTTCTTGTCTGCCTGCGTGTAGATTATTTTTGGCACCTGCATATAAGTTTGTCTTATTTCAATTTATCCTATAAACATTTCTTTCTTTTATGTTATTATTTTAATAAAATCTTATTGGAATAGAAAAATGATGAGGGTGCTAAAAGAGTGTCAATCTAACGGGATGTCGTGGTATATCTACTAATTCATTTTGCCATCATTCATAAATAAAAAATAATAAAAAATACATGTAAAATAAGATGTGAAGCAGGGGATAACTGCTTTTGAGAAAATCAATCACGGTAGAAAAATATATATTTATGCAAAGAGACTTCATTAAATGGTCAAGGCCAGAAAACGAATTATTTTGAGACATATTGTCGCTTTTATGAAAATTTGGTTCCGCTTGGCTTGATTAATTTTCTATTCGCTTATTTAATTATATAATTACCTGACTTGGTATTTTCAGCCTTAATTTTTTATAAACAAATTAACAGCCATAAATTAATTAAATAATTTCCTAGCTTAAAAAAGGGTTAAATGTGAACTAGCTTTGCTAGCTTCCAAAAATCATTCATGTTGACTACTTATAGATTTGCGTAATCAATATTAATATCACTTCCATTGTACTACTAAATATATTATTTTTAGGATTCTATTGTTCAGCCATCGGTTTCATATTAGACACTATGTTTTTGCCAATGAAACAGTTGAAAATGACCTAAAATGTTGCCAGAGGATAAGCGTATGCAAAACCATGCACAAAAAAGAACTTCCATATTTAATATTTAATATTCAATATTCATAGAAAAGTCAGCAAAGCACATGAAGAATAGCACATGTAATCCCAGAAGAGAATATTAATCAAATCAAGCAAAGAGAAATAAAGAAATTTAAAGTTGACAAGAAAATTAAGTAGACTTTGTCAAATTTAGCAAAATGATTTTTATGTACTTGTCATTCTCAAGTTCAGATCTGCTTTCTATTTTTCTGTTTCAATGGCTATCCCCACAATAGCATGATGACAACTTATCAACTTGTTTAAGAATTTTTAGTAAATAACTATTTTTTATATGGTTAAATTATTAAATTCAAATTATATAACATAACATTATTGGGATGATTGTCAATAAGATGAAAATTTTGGGACAACAGATCTTGATTCGTCATTCTCTTCTATAAATGTTAAAGCTCTTCAAGCATTTGTTTTGGAATTCAACAACTATTATTTCTGTTCTCTCTCTCTCTCTCTCACCCTCTTTGTTTTCGTGGTTGTAACATTAATATTTGAGTTCAGAAACATTCAATATGGAGTTTTCAATCTCATACTCTTCTCTTAGGCTACCAGCAACCATCCCATCTCAACGTTACCAGACCAGCTCTAGTTTCACTAGGTCAATTCCAGTTAAGGCAACAAAATCCTCCAACCTTCCTTCAAAATGCTCCGCCAATATTAATTTGAACCTGCCAGTGGGGCTCTATGGGGAGAACAAGCTCTGGAAATCCTTGTTGTTCGGCCAAAATAAGCGTGATTCTAACCGGGTACACTTTATTTCTCCACGACTTACGTTAAACATGATATGATCCGCAAGCCTCTCCCGTCGCAAATCCTTCGCAGGATGTTGCTGAGGGGCTTGCTTGCAGATTAGTTTTTTTAGTAATTCTTTATGAGTTAAACGTACTATGATTAATTACTCCAGGTCTTAAATTCAACTTATAAATTGAAACTTATGGCCTTAATTATAGGCATGCGCTCAAGCTGAATCGGCGGACTCCGAAGCGGTGTATACCCAAGCTGGTGCTGAATTAGCTAGTTCTGATGATTCTTTATTTGCAAGAGCTTCACGTTTTGGAGCTGCTTGCTATACGTTCATTAGGCCCTTTGCAATTCGGCAAGCACTTATTTCATCCATGTAAGTATACCTTTACCCAAAAAAAAAAAAAAAAAAAAAAAAAAAACATACTGGTTTGCAGTGCAAGAAATTAATACATGTCCACATTTTTTTTTTTTTTGGCAGGTGTTTGTACGCAAGAGTGTTGAATGAAAACCAACTAGTACTTCAGTGGCCTCTATGGCTTAAGGCATTCCCGGGCTTAATTGCTATATTTATTGTGCACGCTTATGGTAATGGTATCAATCAGGTTTTCGATATTGATATTGATAGGTAAGCTTTCCAAGTATTTAAAATACCTTTTCATTATTTTTGGCTAAAATTTTATTTATTTATTTTTGCTTAATTTATCTTTATACGTTATATTTTTAGGGTAAACAAACCTTATTTACCTTTAGTATCCGGAGAACTTTCACTAAAACACGCATGGCTCATGATGTCGTTTGGTGTAATTACTGGCCTGTTGATTTTTCGGTTGTGCAACGCCGACCTCATCTCTACTGCTCTCTACTGTTTTGGTCTTTTCCTGGCCACCTCCTACTCTGCTCCGCCCTTTAGATTCAAGGGATCTGCTCTTGCAACCACTATGTTGCTTCCTACGGTAATAATTCTTTTACCTTCCAATCCCTGTATCTTGAAATGAAATTGTGTTTTTGTTTGTAAAATTTTATGGGGTCATTGGAATGTTCCTCTGAAAACCAGTTAAAAAAAATACATGAAAAATTAATTTTACAATGATCTGAAAAAAAATTAAGGAGAAAATAAGATATTTGATTAATAAATAAAGCAACTTGTATATGCAGGTTAATTTTGTTCAAAGTGTCGGTATATTTTATACCGCCAACGCTTCTCTTGGACGTCCATTTGTGTGGAGGTACGTGTGAAATATTTTTTCGAAAGCAAAAATTTTCTATAATTTTTCATCTCTTGCTCCTATTTTTTTTATTTTTTTTTCCTTTCAAACTACTAACGTGTTATTTTTATCTTCAGTTTTTATTATTTTTTACTTTTTTTATTTTAACTATTAACGTGTTATCTTTATCTTCAGTTTTTTTTTTTTTTTTTTGGTTGAAAATCTTTATCTTTATTTTGCTCATATGACGTGTAGCTTAAGTATTTCCATCTATATAGTACTCCACTATTATAATTTATCATCATCATCATCACCACACCACTATTATAATTGTTATTCATATTATTATTATTACTATTATTGCAGGGTAATGATTTTACCATAGAATAATTTGTAGTTTTACTTTTTTATATTATATTTTTGCCTCAAGTTGTGGTTACTTAAATAATTATTCGACCAATATATAGATGCCATAAGGAGCGAGATTTCTTAATTATTAACATTGTAAGTTGATGGTCAACAGGACAATGTCAAACAAAACCCATCAAAATTGACAACTAATTATGGTTCAACAATTTATTAATTCGAAAACTAGAATGTTACATTGAAAAAACTCTTGATTAAAGATGGGGCAGTGATGTAATTCATCGTTTATTAGTAGGTCGTGTTTAATTAACAACACAAATACCGCTTTGTATTATTCTTATTGTTAACCCACACATGATTTAACTCTTATTAGAAATCTAACGTTCGGCTTTGAATTTGTTCTGCAGTCCCCAAACTATTTTCATCCTGGCTTTTTCCACAATATTTTTTGTGGTCATTTCCATCATAAAAGATATCCCAGATATAGAAGGTGACATGAAGTAAGTTGCAGTTCTTACATCTCATCGCATTTATCGAACTTAAAATAAAATTTTTTTTTTTCATTTTGTTCACTCTTTTAATCTCAAAATATTTTATTTATTATAGGTACAACATTCGAACGTTTCCGGCGAGGTTCGGAGGTAAAAATGTTGCTTACTTTGCCGTTGGGTTGTTGCTGTTGAATTATATTGGTGCTATAGCGGCTGCCATTCTCTTGCCTCAGGTACTTTTAATTCTTCCTCTTCAAAGCTTACATATATAGTTTTTTTTTTTTTTTCTCTCTCTCTTTTTTTGTTTTTTTTTTTATTTTTTTGGAAAACGTTTACATAAATCTCCTAAATCTTGAATTCTTTTATGTAAAATGTATGCAAAAATTTTTCCCTTTTATTTTTATGTTTACTTTCTTTGTAATTTGTTGATTAATTAAGGTAAATTATCGTTTCTTATTTTGCTAACCAAAAAGAAAAAAAAATATTGATAAATAACAGACTGAATGGAACAAAATAATAAACCTACCCTACTAAAATGTTAATCAACTATGCAAAAAAGAGACGTGGAATAAGATATCTTTTAAGACGTTTTTATTAACACACACACACACACACACACACACACACACACACACATATATATATATATATATTCATTAAAGTTTAACTCTCTCTCTCTATTAAGAACCAATAATAAACAAGTTCTTTTTTTTTCCCCCTATTTACAGGCGTTCAAGCGTTCTGTAATGTTGCCAGGTCATATAATCCCGCCCTTGGTGTTACTTTTTCAGGTTTGTCGTACATAAATTATCTGGAAAAAATAATGAATAAAAAGTAAAACAGTAAAAGTAAATTACTTTAAAAAAAAAAAAACACAAAAAAAAAACTGTAAAAGTAAAAAATTAACTCCAACAAATAATTTTTTTTTTTTTTTTTTTTTGGGGGTTCTTTCAGGCTAGGAAGTTGGACAAAGCAAATTATGGCAGGGAAGAGAGCGCAAATTTCTATCAATTCCTTTGGCAGCTTCTTTTGTCTGAATTTGTCTCATTTCCTTTCATGTAATTATGAGTTAGTGCAAACAAATCGCTTTTCATCTACATAATAGTGGTGAGGGAGGAACAAAAGAGAGTTGTTTGTGATATTACATTATGTTTGCTTTCTTTCGCTTTTCTTGAAGGCACTCACAATAAATTAATTCTATATGTTCTATTATAAGAGTGTAATAAAACAGGCATTTGTATTTTTAATTTTTGTTTCTATTTATGCCGTTGTTATTTATTTATTTATTACTTTTTACTCATTTGAATTTCGGTATTGTCTAAAAATAGACGAAAAAAACGTGGAAACAATCTCGCAAATAGATATATTTATGCTTTTAACCGTCTACTACTACTAATTTGATTAGAGGTCCAAAAAACTAAAACATGTACATAGTTGGGGTAAGAATCCACAAATATCCTTTGTAAGGGGCAATCTTATAAATCAACAAAAAAAAAAAAATCATGGCAATGAGGTCCTATTAACAGACTGGATTATATGGATTGAACCATATTTTGTATACTTTGATTCATGGATATTATATCTTTAAGATAAAACCAATGGCCTCATTCTCAATTAGAGAACGACGCAGGCACTTAGATAAAAAGAGCTACTAGATGAATAGCCATCCCAAGTTGAGTCAGCTGCCATCGCTAGACTGCATCTTGACCCCCATCCAATTTTTGGGCCAATTGCCGCTTCGTAGTACCAAAAAATTAGATTTTTCCCAACCTCCATGGATGAATCTTGTAGAGGAACCCTTAGATTTTCAGGACATTGTATTCTCACCAATAGTTGCGTTATAACTCACCACTACTTGAACAACCTATTCCTATTCATGCTTCGTGGACCTTTTCTTATTTTCCATTTCCATTTAGTTTTCTTTCTTTTTTTCGGACGCTAATTAGATGGTAATTTTGTTGTATTACCCTTGCCATGCTATGTAATTATCAAACAGCTGACTATGTTTATTCCATCCCAATAGTTCAAAGACAAGGATACAGTGGTTCATGCCTGATCATAAAATTACCTCGCAAGATTCAATCCCCACCATCCGATCTGCCATTACTGGTCAAAAATACACTTATGCATACAGCACACACCATGGACTCTCCCACCACCCATTCTCCATACTGAACAGGAGTGCTCGAATCTTTTTTTTTTTTTTTAGTGGCGAGAGAAGGACAATAATGTAGTGCTCAGCACTTCAGCTAATGCACGTGCAGATGAGGAAGTGGCAGGAAGATCTTTTGATGTGGATGGACCACAGAATATTGAACCGGTTGACTGAGTTTTTATCGGGAAGAGGCACCTATGCCAGTTTGGGGTATGGTCAGATTACCGGAGGGGATCCCTCTCCCAATTCGAAGTTTTTTCCTGAAATAATATTATCCAGTTTGAATTGAATTATCAAATAAGATTATTTATTTTTGAAATCTGAACGACATTCATTTTATTTTATACTTATGAATTTGTAATTATATCAAATTCGAAACTTTCCTATCCTAATCTATTTGCCAAGTAGTAATAATCTTGACAAGAATCTTATTGTTTTTGACAAGGGCCCATCCAATTTTCAGTTGAGTCAACAAGGTGTATGGGCAACAAAACAATTTGTATGATAAAGGGAATTAAATAATTAAAGCTATTCGTATTAATGCTCCGCGAACTTTGTGGTTTACCTCTTAAATTTTAGATAATTCCATTTTGTTACAACAAATTTTGAGTTTTTTCCCCCTTTGACAAGAATTGAAAGAACACTTTTTGTATGCATGGTTGTGAGCTTTGCAACTGGTGCAAAAGTTTCTTGATAATCAATCCCCTCCTATTGGTTATATCCCTTAGCCACTAAACGAGCCTTGTAATGTTCAATTGAGCCATCTTGTTTGTGATTAATTTTGTAGACCCATTCACATCCTATTGCCTGTTTGTTTGGAGGCAAAGGTGCAAGAGTCCACGTTTGATTAGCTTCCAAGGCTTTGATCTCCTCTGCCATTGCTTTTCGGGTTTTCCTGAATAGTTATTTCCCTTGACAGCGAATGCAGCATTATCAGGTGACGATGGCCGTACCCCAGAGATTCCTCGCCGCCTCTCTTCTTGAAGTAGCAAAGAAAACACCTTTCCAACAGCCGGAATTGGGTCCATCGACAATATTTGACCTCGTACAACTGTATATGTCTCATTTAGACCCATCAAAAACTGCATGGTACGATCCCTATCTTTATGGGCTTCTACAGTTTGTTAGAATCACATGTGCATGATGGTATAGGAGAATAAAGATTCAACTCATCCCACAAAGCCTTTAACTTGGAATAATAAACAGTCATAGAATCATGACCTTGTGATATCGAACTAATGCTTTTTTGTAGTTCAAATATACGAGGTCCGTTAATTTGTGAAAACCTTTCTTCAAGATCCTCCCACAAATCTCTTGCTGTTTACTAATAGATTGCATCTCCTGCAAGTTCTGGAATGATGACGTTCATGATCCATGATGCGACCATGTCATCACATAACTTCCAGAGAACATTATTTTCATCAGTGGTGGAAGGTTTGGTGATAGTTCCATTGAAAAATCCGGACTTGTTTTTGGCGCTAAGAGCGTTGACCATCGCTCTGCTCCACATGGTGTAGTATCTCCATTTAAAGGAGAGGACACAAATATGGCTCCGAAATTGTCTGAAGGATGCAAAGCGAAGGCAGCGTTCTTTGCATTTTTTCCTGTATCACTCTTTTCAGCATCTGTTTTGCCAGCCATAAGAACAAATACCAAAAGAATAGATATCAAAACATGGAACGAGAACAAAATAACTTTACGAGGTCTCAAGAATGCCGTTGCTCTGATACCATGACAAGAATCGAAAGAATATTTTTTTATTATATTCATATATGTTAAAAATGGTACAAGGGTATTACATATAAAGGCAATCGTTGAAAATAGAAGAAATAAATAAATAAATAAAGGAAACAATCTTATATGTAAATAAGGCAATAAAATTGAATAATAAATCAGAGAGAATGACGCCAAGAATATCTCCACCAGTAGCACCAGTTTAAGGAAGGTCAAGTTCTGATTGGCGTAATTTCTTCAATTCTCCGACACCCTTGTCCCATTTGTTTCATTTCCCGTTAAACCTAGATCAGGAAAGAAAGATAAAGTGGGTGAGGTTTGTATTGTTTGTTTTTAAGTTCTTGCCTGTCATAAAAACGTAATTAATTATTATAGAAGTTCAACTATAATAAAGCTTTGCTTAATTTGTTTTTTGCTGAAGTTGATGGGTTCTTAATCAAGTGTGAGTGTGAGACTCTTTAAGCTCGCAGAGGGATGAAATTGTGTTGCACTTCCCACATTGAAACCTTAATGAATCAAATGGATTTTAGTTTTATTTTTTTAATCTTTTTATAGTATGATGTAAGTTGATTGATCGTAACGTCAGAGACGACTAGTGATTTGTGCTGAAAAAAATGCAACTTAATCAAGTAGTCACCATTTATTCTTGCGGAGTAATCTGGTAGATTACTCTACATCTGGCAGGGAGTACTTCTAGCAAAACATATTTTGCTAACATTTAACCACTCCTACGATGCATACCCACAAAAAAAAAAAAAAAAAAAAAAAAAAAAAATTTGATTTTTGAAAAGAGTAACAGTAAATTATAACATAAAATTTTAAATATAAAATAGTATAATGAAATTTATGATTAAAAAAAAAAAAAAAAAAAAAAAAAAAAAAAACAAACCTCCTCTCTCTCACACACACTCCTCCTATCTTTTTCTTTATCTAACATGAAACTATGCACATAAACTTGTTACTAAAAATTAACCGTAAATCGGTTATTTTTTAAAACAAATCTAAGGATTTTTCAGAAAAATACATACTATAATACATCATCTTTTAAAAAACTGGCTTTAAAAGTACCTATAAAATATGCTCGCTATTTTCAACAATTTCCCCATATATTCTTGTTGCGCTCCTAGGTTGTTCTTTGAAGATTCTGTCTAAAGCCCAAATATGCTTGAGCCCGTCTACCACTTGGGATCTATATTTGATTCGGAAAAATATAGTAGGTGTATGTGCATGGTGCAGCCTTTCTCGTCAATTTATCACCATGTTTCCCTTCCGGTTGTCCTTTCTCGTCAAAGATGACTTCAATTCGTTCACCTCTTTTCCTTACCATATGGACTCGTTTCATTAGAGTTGCTATTCGTTTACCATCGACATTGGGATTAAATGGGTTTTTTCTTCGTGGTCTTCCCTGTTTGCATACTCTAGCTCTATTTTGTGTCATTTTTTATTGCAACACTCACTTATATTTATTGCAACACAAATACACAAAACAAACAAATAATCAGTTCAATTTAATCAAATAAAATTCACATTCACCAAGAACATTAAAAAATCCATGTATATTATACTAGAAACTAATTCCATATGATTAACCAAACGAAATTCTATTTTTACATTTCATCGAGCATGTGGTGGGCGGGAAAAAAAATGCACAAAATATAGTCTACAAAGATCTTCGTGGTGAGACACTGTTAATTCATGGTCAATATACTTGTGTTTTGAGTGCATGACTTATGGATGGAGAAATCAAGATTCATAGATACGGAATCCATAGCTATCTTAATGATAGTAAATGTTATCTACTTAAAGGCATTATTCGGGGATTGAAAGATAGTATAACAAGATCTTGGCCATCGGTTTACTTTGTGTTCTCTGGTGGTTTACCAATTGTATGGTTTTATAATTGGTGATTCTTTCAATAGAGAATAATGAAACTTTAAGTTAAAATGATTGAAAAGGTAAAACGGAAAAAGTCCTTAATTCAATCATGGATGACATATGGGGATTAAGCAAGCGATGAATAAATCATGGAAGAAGCACTAAGTGAGAGAGCTTTCGTAATACGGTATGTAAACAGGAGTTCAGCTTCAAACTTTTAATGGAATAGTTTTGAAGTTGATAATTGATGAATAATTAATCTGGGATTAATTTTTCACAATTATAGGAGCCTCTTTACATATTTCCATCGGGTCCCTCTATTAGCTCGCATAGTTCCATAAAGCGTATCAGGATTTGTTCCTTATGAGATCAGTAAATTTAAATAGAATTTAGTAATGTCTATTAAGACATGTTACTCTCTAACATGCAATCCAGAAAGGATTGGACATGTAAAATTTGTAGACAAATGATTTGTCAACATGTGATTGGTTAATTTGAATTTTGGAAATAAGATTGTGTTTGGATTATTTAATTTTGGAAAAACAAATTTTTCTCTCCTAATCTCAATATGGTGCACGGTTTTTAGATAGGTGGAGGGAAGAAAAATTTTGTTTCAAAATTATTCAAATAAATTCCTAACATTAAATTATTAATTGATTTAAATAATGGAGATTATTTCATGTATTTTTCTTTCCTAATTAAAAGTGGTTCACGTTTTTTTTTTTTTTTTTTTGAGGAAAGGAAATTTGAAATATTTCATTGATTTAAATTAATTAATATGGTTAATGTTTATGGAAAATATTAATTCAAATAAGTGAATCTTATTTAAATTCAAAAAGGTTTAAAAGAATTTGAATCTAGATAGGACTAGGATCTTTTGACTAGTCTAGATTCTTGATTTAAAATTTGAATCACCAATCTAGCTTAACAAATTCAATGTGGCCGAATTTTTTGAGGAAGATTTCCTCTTTGAAAAACGTTTTTAGGTTCAATGAATCTTGCCCTAAAGTTGTATAATCTTTTGATTCAAAATTTATCCAGAAAAATAATAATTTTTTTTTTTTAGATGAATTTTGACAAATGATTGGACTTCTATATAAAGGCTAGGGATTCATGAAAAAAAAATTTTGGTAATTTTTCAAGAGCAAAAAACGTTTTTGGATAAAAGGAAAAAATTTAGTTTTTCCGGAACATCAAAATTCGGCTATCTTGTGAAAAAAAAAAAGAGAGAAAATTCTATTGAACCAAAACTGAGAGGAAGGTTAAACCGAGTGATTATTTTCATAAGAAGGTTAACCGATTCCTGTTTTGCAGTTTTGAAGGAAGAAGGTTGATCATATTCTCAACGAGGTACATCGGAATTGAGAATGAGGGATCTAGACTTCGAAAAGCATTACCGGTCGCTTGGATTCATAGAATGTGTGCCCACATACACTCTGAGACGTGGAACTCGAGAATAATAGAGAAGACACGTTGGTCAAACGCTCTAGTAATTCCGGAATCCAAGAATAAAGGTACGCTTGATCATAAATTTAATTTATTGTTATATGCATCATGAGATTCTTTTCCGGAAACGGCATAAAATTTTTAAAACTTCTGCTGCGCCGTAACTCTGATTACCGATCCGATTTTATCCAACAACTGGTATCAAAGCCAACTCATGAACATGTATATAACATAAATTATTTGATCAAATAAATTTCTCTCTATGCATTAATGAAATATTTTAGAGAGTTAACACTCTAGGTTTTATTTTGAGTATGTTAAATATATTATGAATTGATGTATGGATGAATGAATGCTTAATATTATTTTTATAATATTTGATGCTTGTTCAATTTTGCCGGTCATGATTCCATAGAGGTTAGAATTTGTATCTAGGTTTTTCAAGTGTAATAGATGCGGTCTATTATCACCGCTAGGTCGTTCTTTCAATTCCTAGAATTTTTGTAAGCCGCAAACGGCGTAGGAATTTTTTTGTTAAATTCGGACTACAATGGATTCGAGGAGATTAAAGATGAACGAAGGTATGGAAATTTTCAAAGGATGTGATTTTTTATTTTTTTTTTGGAATTTTTTAATTAAAAAATGTTTTTTTTAATAATAATAAAAAAAATCACAAAATCTTTTTGAAAATTTAATTTTCCAATGATATGTGATATTGATAATTTGGAAATCAAAATTAAAAATTTAAATTTAAATTTAATGGATATTATTATGAATTTTAAAATTTTGAAATTTAAATTTGAAATTTTGAAATTTCAAATTTTTGAATTTTAAAATTTAAATAACCGGATTTTTTATTTAAATTTTGAGATTTTATAATTTTGATTAAAATTAAAAATCACATATAATTTTTTTTGAAATTTAAATTTTAAAAAGATGTGACATTGGAGAAGGAAGACATATTGAAGAAGGATACAAGGCATGGATCTACAAATGAAGGCCGATATATGTTTCGGTTAATTTTTGTAAATTTTGCAATTTTCTTTTCTCTAGGATGGAATCATGATCCACGGCTGTTTACATATTTTGCAAACCATAGATGATGAATTGCTAGATGAATATGTTATACTATTTCATGATGTATTGATAACATGTCATATAGACTAGGGAGTGCCACTCAATAAATATTGTTTATGCATGAAAAACAAAAACCCTAATTTAAAAGATTGAGTGGGAGAAGGTTTTACACACTAAGACCTACGGCCTCCATCGTTGGTCCAATAGTTACGCATGGTAGTGCCTACTACTCGGTTTTGATCCGGGAATTCCCTTCGGATAGGTATCTTACCTAGAGCGCACACTGATTTGGATTTCCGAAAGGATAACGGTTTTGGGCATATTTTATGTTTAGATCACCCTCGTGTAACGACCCCTCACGAACCGTTACAGTTGACTTCGTTTAATCATTTATTTCTTATAAATTGCGGAAAATATTAAGCTTGAAATAAAAATATTTACATAATGGAAAACTTTACTTAGATAATTTTAGAAAACTCTAGAATTTTTTTTTTTTTTTTTTTTTCAACTTCATAATTAATATATATAAATATATATAATTTTTTCTAAATCCCAATTATTGAAAAAATGTTTAAGTCCATATGAAACATCCAATTAAATAATAATAAACTATAGTCTTAAAACTTTATTGAATTTAAAAATGTCCATCTCATGATCGTTCCTCCCGTTTTCCTATCATATATCGTCCCGCCATCCGCTCCAAGCTCCTCCAGCACTACATCTTACCCTTTCTTTTATCTGCAACATGAATTAACTTATATAAGCAAGGGCTTAGTAAGACACTTAAATCTCACAAAAATAAACATTTTTCTTTTATCATCATAAATATAAACATCATTTAAAAACTTTTTACTTTTAAAAAACCGTCATATATTGGGCCCGGCGTTGTACCATCATAGCGCGCTAGTCACGGAAGGGTTGGGGTAGCAAATCCCAAACCAACGGTGACAAAAGTCCGCTCACCGGACAACATCATCATCAAGGGTGTACAACGCCATTTTAAAACATAAAAATACATATACATACCATATATATACTTTTCATCAAAATGTTTCATCAAAACGTCATCATGGAGAAGTATTATTTAAGAACATCATAACATCATCATCAACATCAAAATATATACTTCTCAAATCTTTAATTCATGTTGCAGGTGAGAGTGTACTTACATAAACGCCTTACTCAACCTTTTTGAATTTTCCGATGGTGACGCGCGATTGAGGTCTCGGGTGCTCGTCTTTAGAACCGTTCATGCCATGAATAATAAATATAATAAAATCAACAAAAGCTCATAATAATTCATCAAACACATCCACCATATCATAGCAGCACCTACAAGGCCTATTTCATCATTTAATTACATCAAAACACAAAAATTGAACAATTTCATGAAATTTCAAATTTTGATAGAATCTGCCAATCAGACCTATGTCCCTTCAAAAATTCATAAAAATTCATACAGAGCTCCAAATGATCTGAAACTAATTTTAAATGAAAGTAGACATCCAGATCTTTCTAATGGTATCCAATTCATAAAAAATGAAGACCGTTTGGACCCTCAAAAATAGTTTTGAAATTGATTTCTAAACTTTTTCTGAAACTGGCAGCCGGACCTTTACCGGTTTGAAAAATCACAAAAATTTACAGATATTTCCAAATGATATAAAACTGATTCCAAATGAAAATAGACATCTATAGCTTTCTAAAAATATCAAATTCGTTAAAAACGGAGACCGTTTGCATTCTCATAAACAGTTTTGAAATCTGATCATTAAAATTTTACCGAACTTGGCAGTCCGACCTCTGCCTATTTGAAAAATCATAAAATTTCACAAATAACTCCAAAAGATGTGAAACTGATTTCAAATGAAAATAGACATCTAGGGCTTTCCAATAATATCAAATTTGTTAAAAACGGAGACCGTTTAGATTCCCAAAATCAGTTTTGAAATCTGATCATTAAAATTTCACCGAACTTGGCAGTCCGACCTCTGCCTATTTGAAAAATCATAAAATTTCACAAATAACTCCAAAAGATATGAAACTAATTTCAAATGAAAATAAACATCTAGGGCTTTCCAACAATATCAAATTTGTTAAAAACGGAGACCGTTTAGATTCCCAAAATCAGTTTTGAAATCTGATCATTAAAATTTCACCGAACTTGGCAGTCCGACCTCTGCCTATTTGAAAAATCATAAAATTTCACAAATAACTCCAAAAGATATGAAACTGATTTCAAATGAAAATAGACATCTAGGGCTTTCCAACAATATCAAATTTGTTAAAAACGGAGACCGTTTGGATTCCCAAAAACAGTTTCAAAACTTATCAAACATACCTTGAAATTCTTTGATTTTCGGTCTTGGAAGAATTTGGAGGTTTGGCGGATTCTCTTCTTGTTTTTTTTTTTTTTTTTTTTTTTTTTTTTTTTTTTTCTGTGTTTGTGCGTGGGAGAGGGCTGAGAGAGCAGACAAAGAGAATGGGAAAGAAGGAAAATGGAGGCAAGGGAAATGAGAGAGAGAGAGAGCATGTAAAAAGAGAAATTTTGAAAATTATAAAAGCAATTTATGAGTAATTTAATCCCAAATAAATTTTGAAATTAATTGAGGTTGAATTCTTTGGTTTAAGTGTCTCTTAATTGCTGTGGAATGGCTGTCATTAGGGTGTGAAAACGTGTGGGAGGAAAAGGAAACAACTAGGTTCACCTCTAGAATTTTCGCACCTAAAATTGCACATGGTAAACTGGTTGGTTACTAGTACATATCCGGATAGTATACTAGTCATAACTTCTTCCTCTGATATCGGATTTGCACAAATGAGTAGGCGTTGGAAAGTTTATGAAAAGCTCTATAAGTTTATTTAAATTACAATATAATTTTCGACATTCAAAGATTCATAATTGAGTTGGAAATTAACATCATATAAAATATGCCTCTTTTTTTTTAAACATTAACATCATCACAAATACTACATACCATATATATATATATATATATATATATATATATATAAACCATCACACAAAATTATCAAGTCATCATAAAAAAATTCATCAATTTGGCATGAACTTGTTCTAGCACATCGAGTCCTCGTCGCGTCACCTGTGAAAAATAACTCAACATAACATTAGAATTAAGAAATTGCTATCTTATCACATTATCTATATTAATTCTAATGTTAATTTTCTAACGTTAAAGTTAGATAGCATTTGTGGCGTTACAATCCCTCTTACCTTATAAAAGTTTCGTCCTCGAAACTTAGAATAATTCCGGATAATTCGTTCTCATAACGTCTTCTCGCTCCCATGTAGCTTCCTCCATCTTGTGATTACGCCAAAGAACTTTTACTAAGGGAATCTCTTTGTTTCTCAAGGTCTTCGTCTTTCGATCAAGAATCTCAACCGGTTTCTCTTCGTAACTCATATCCTCTTGAATCTGAATCGATTGCGGTTGGATGACGTGAGATGGATCCGGTACATACTTCTTCAACATCAAGACATGAAATACATTGTGGATGGATGTCATCTCCTGCGGTAAATCTAACTTGTAAGCCACATTGCCGATACGCTCAATCACCATATATGGTCCCACATACCTGGGACTAAGCTTGTCTTTCTTCCCAAATCGCATCACACCCTTCATCGGGGCGACCTTGATAAACACCAAGTCTCCAACCTCAAACTCTAAAGGCCTTCGACGCACATCTGCATAGCTTTTCTGCCTACTTTGAGCTGTGGCAATCCGCTGCTGAATCACCTTCAATGCTTCGGTCGTCTTATTGAAGAAGTCAGTTTTCTCCTTAAGTTCCGACTCCGCTAGCTTCTTCTCCCCAGCCTCATGCCAATAAATTGGGGACCTACAACGTCTTCCGTAAAGTGCCTCATAGGGAGCCATCCCAATCGTCGCTTGATAACTATTGTTATAAGCGAACTCAGTCAACGGTAAAAACTTACACCAACTCCCTTTGAAGTCTAAGACACAAGCTCGAAGCATATCCTCAAGTGTTTGATTAGTCCTCTCCGTCTGACCGTCTGTTTGCGGATGAAAAGCTGTGCTAAATTTCAACTTCGTACCCATAGCCGCTTGAACGCTCTTCCAGAAATGAGAGGTGAACCTACTATCTCGATCCGAAATAATAGATCTGGGAACACCATGAAGCCTCACGACCTCCTTCACATATAATTCTGCCAACTGTTCCATCGAGAACGTCAATCGTATAGGAAGAAAATGTGCTGACTTGGTCAATCTGTCAATGACCACCCATATAGCATCATATCCATTCGTAGTCCTTGGCAATCCAGTAATAAAGTCCATCGCAATGTCTTCCTATTTCCATTCCGGTATCTGAATTGACTGGAGTACCCCTCCTAGCCTTTGGTGCTCAGCCTTAACTTGTTGGCACGTCAAACAATGCTTCACATAGTGTGCTACATCCTTCTTCATTCCGAACCACCAGAAACTATTCTTAAGATCCATGTACATTTTGGTTGCACCAGGATGAAGCGTATACGGGGTATTGTGCGCCTCTTCAAGAATCTTTTTCCTTAGCTCCTCGTCTTTAGGAACACATAACCGTTCCTTAAGCTTTAGCACTCCATCATCAGACACACTAAATCCTTCACACTTCCCTTCGAGCATTTCCTTTTTAATTCTCACAAGGCTTGGATCAAGGTCTTGTTTGCTCCGAATGTCATCTAAAATAGTTGGAGACAAGGTCATTGCAGAAAGTTGTCCAACTATTAATTCCAACCCAAAATCAAAAATCTCCTTTTGAAGGGGCTTGGACATCGCATTCAAGGATATTAACGTGGCTGGGGTCTTCCGACTCAATGCATCAGCTACCTTATTTGCCTTCCCCGGGTGGTATAGGATTTCACAGTCGTAATCCTTTACTAGCTCAAGCCACCTCCTTTGCCTCATATTCAAATCTTTCTACGTGAAGAAGTACTTCAAACTTTGGTGGTCGGTGAATATTTGGCATCGGACTCCATACAAATAATGCCTCCATATTTTCAATGCAAAAACAACGGCAGCCAACTCTAGGTCATGGGTGTGATAGTTCTTCTCGTAGTCCTTCAATTGCCTTTAAGCATAGGCAATTACCTTCCCATTCTGCATCAAGACTGCACCAAGTCCCATTTTAGTACCATCACTGTAAATTACGAACCCTTCATCCCCATCCGGAATCGTCAAGATTGGAGCACTTGTGAGTCGTCTCTTCAGGTCTTGAAAGCTCTTTTCGCAGTCCTCTGTCCATTCGAACTTCTTTCCTTTTCGAGTAAGTGTCGTAAGCGGCATAGCAAGTTTTGAGAAATTAGCTACAAATTTCCTGTAATATCCCGCTAAACCAAGGAAACTTTTGATCTCACTTGCGTTGGTTGGTCTCTTCCAATTACTAACGGCCTCAACCTTCGCGGGATCCACCATTACGCCATCTTTAGAAATCACATGACCAAGGAATGCCACACGATCCAACCAAAACTCGCACTTAGAGAATTTGGCATACAACTGGTGTTGTTTCAATGTCTGCAAAACTGTCCTTATATGCTTCTCATGTTGGTCTCGAGTCTTTGAATAAATGAGAATGTAATCGATAAAGACTATCACAAACTTATCCAGAAACTCCTTAAACACTCTATTCATCAGGTCCATGAAAGCAGCAGGGGCATTGGTCAACCCAAATGGCATGACCACAAACTCATAATGACCATATCGAGTTCTGAAAGCTGACTTGGGGACATCTCCTTCCTTGATCTTCAGTTGGTGGTATCCGGATCGTAGATCAATCTTCGAAAACACAGTCGCACCTTGTAGTTGGTCGAACAAATCATCAATTCTTGGCAGTGGGTACTTGTTCCTTATGGTCACCTTGTTTAGCTCTCTATAGTCGATGCAGAGTCTCATTGTCCCATCCTTCTTCTTCACAAATAAAACTGGAGCTCCCCACGGTGAATGACTAGGGCGAATAAAACCCTTGTTCAACAGCTCTTGAAGTTGCTCATGCAATTCCTTCAATTCAGCAGGTGCCATACGATAAGGTGCCTTGGAGATTGGCCCAGTGCCCGGTGCTAACTCAATCTCGAACTCGATTTCTCTATCTGGCGGCAAACCTGGCAAGTCCTCTGGAAACACATCACAAAAATCTCGTACAACAGGTACATCTTCAAGCTTCAATTTATCTTCTTTCTTCTTATCTACGATACTGGCTAAGAAACCGTTACAGCCATTGGCTAGCATTTTTCGAGCCTTCATTGCTGATAGGAACAACTTCGCCTTCTTCTTCGCATCACCAATAAATTCAAACCGATCATCTCCTTCGGGATCAAACACGACCTTACGTCTTCGGCATTCAATAGACGCGTTATACTTTCCCAAGAAATCCATACCTAAAATTAGGTCATAATCAAACATCTCGAGCACTATCAGATTACTGTAGAGCTCTCTATCAACAATTCTCATTGGCACTGCTCGTAGCCAATGAGTAGACATCATCACTTCCCCAGAGGGTAGTGTCGTAGTGAATCCCTGATTCAAGATATACTGATCTATGCCTAGCCTTTTAGCAAAAGTAGAAGACACAAAGGAGTGTGAGGCTCCTGTGTCGAAAAGAACATTAGCATACTGATTATTAACAAGTATCTGACATGTGACAACAGTAGATGTCTCAGCAGCTGCTTCTGTCACTGATAGATTTCCTTGACGAAAGTTATTAAACTCGTCATAGTGTTCCCTGGTCACAGACATGTTGAAATATTGCTCGTTAAATTCTTGGACAAAGTCTTCCCATGTCATCTGACTTATGTCCCTGCTCAGCTCTATTCCTTCCCACCAGATTCTAGCATCATCCATCAAACAGTAGGAAGCACACTTCACTTTCTCATTATCAGTTAAATCCATGAAATTAAGCACTAACTCGATCGACTTCAACCATCCTTGAGCTACCAAAGGGTCAGTTGAACCATTGAATTCCTTAGGCTTCATCCTCTTGAATCGCAGATACAGGGGCTCATGATTTGTTGCTGCTTGAACTCCTCTATTTTGCACTGGCTGTGCAGCCGGTGGATCAATGGGGACTTCCCCTCTGTTGGCATTAGCTTGCAAATTGTTAATGAGGGCCTGTTGTTCCTAAACTTGCCTCTGAAGTTGAACCACCATTTCTACTAAATTAGGCTCTGCCATCGCTTCGTTTTCAACTTGTCCACAACCCTTTTGTTGGTCTTGACGTAACTGCGCCATAACTTCTGCCAAGTTAGGTTCCGCAGCAACTTCATCTTCGGCTTGCACTCGGCCGTTACCACGTCCTCGAATTGCACGTTCTCGTCCGCGTACTATCTTATCTTAGTCGTCAGTTAGTAGCGAAAATGTCAATAAAAGACCCTTTATTTATTTTTTTTTTTTTTTTGATATCGAGTCAGGATTCAAACTTTTCATAAATAGAACATCACCTCACAACTCTTACATTTCTATTTAAGGAAACTAGTTAATTACTTACTTGAAGAAGTTTGAAGTGGATACGTGGCGATGCATGATAGGAAATAGGAAACCGCTCTGATACCATATCTGTAACGACCCCTCACGAACCGTTACAGTTGACTTCGTTTAATCATTTATTTCTTATAAATTGCGGAAAATATTAAGCTTAAAATAAAAATCTTTATATAACGGAAAACTTTACTTAGATAATTTTAGAAAACTCTAGAATTTTTTTTTTTTTTTTTTTTTCAACTTCATAATTAATATATATAAATATATATAATTTTTTCTAAATCCCAATTATTGAAATAATGTTTAAGTCCATATGAAACATCCAATTAAATAATAATAAACTATAGTCTTAAAACTTTATTGAATTTAAAAATGTCCATCTCATGATCGTTCCTCCCGTTTTCCTATCATATATCGTCCCGCCATCCGCTCCAAGCTCCTCCAGCACTACATCTTACCCTTTCCTTTATCTGCAACATGAATTAACTTATATAAGCAAGGGCTTAGTAAGACACTTAAATCTCACAAAAATAAACATTTTTCTTTTATCATCATAAATATAAACATCATTTAAAAACTTTTTACTTTTAAAAAACCGTCATATATTGGGCCCGGCGTTGTACCATCATAGCGCGCTAGTCACGGAAGGGTTGGGGTAGCAAATCCCAAACCAACGGTGACAAAAGTCCGCTCACCGGACAACATCATCATCAAGGGTGTACAACGCCATTTTAAAACATAAAAATACATATACATACCATATATATACTTTTCATCAAAATGTTTCATCAAAACGTCATCATGGAGAAGTATTATTTAAGAACATCATAACATCATCATCAACATCAAAATATATACTTCTCAAATCTTTAATTCATGTTGCAGGTGAGAGTGTACTTACATAAACGCCTTACTCAACCTTTTTGAATTTTCCGATGGTGACGCGCGATTGAGGTCTCGGGTGCTCGTCTTTAGAACCGTTCATGCCATGAATAATAAATATAATAAAATCAACAAAAGCTCATAATAATTCATCAAACACATCCACCATATCATAGCAGCACCTACAAGGCCTATTTCATCATTTAATTACATCAAAACACAAAAATTGAACAATTTCATGAAATTTCAAATTTTGATAGAATCTGCCAATCAGACCTATGTCCCTTCAAAAATTCATAAAAATTCATACAGAGCTCCAAATGATCTGAAACTAATTTTAAATGAAAGTAGACATCCAGATCTTTCTAATGGTATCCAATTCATAAAAAATGAAGACCGTTTGGACCCTCAAAAATAGTTTTGAAATTGATTTCTAAACTTTTTCTGAAACTGGCAGCCGGACCTTTACCGGTTTGAAAAATCACAAAAATTTACAGATATTTCCAAATGATATAAAACTGATTCCAAATGAAAATAGACATCTATAGCTTTCTAAAAATATCAAATTCGTTAAAAACGGAGACCGTTTGCATTCTCATAAACAGTTTTGAAATCTGATCATTAAAATTTTACCGAACTTGGCAGTCCGACCTCTGCCTATTTGAAAAATCATAAAATTTCACAAATAACTCCAAAAGATGTGAAACTGATTTCAAATGAAAATAGACATCTAGGGCTTTCCAATAATATCAAATTTGTTAAAAACGGAGACCGTTTAGATTCCCAAAATCAGTTTTGAAATCTGATCATTAAAATTTCACCGAACTTGGCAGTCCGACCTCTGCCTATTTGAAAAATCATAAAATTTCACAAATAACTCCAAAAGATATGAAACTAATTTCAAATGAAAATAAACATCTAGGGCTTTCCAACAATATCAAATTTGTTAAAAACGGAGACCGTTTAGATTCCCAAAATCAGTTTTGAAATCTGATCATTAAAATTTCACCGAACTTGGCAGTCCGACCTCTGCCTATTTGAAAAATCATAAAATTTCACAAATAACTCCAAAAGATATGAAACTGATTTCAAATGAAAATAGACATCTAGGGCTTTCCAACAATATCAAATTTGTTAAAAACGGAGACCGTTTGGATTCCCAAAAACAGTTTCAAAACTTATCAAACATACCTTGAAATTCTTTGATTTTCGGTCTTGGAAGAATTTGGAGGTTTGGCGGATTCTCTTCTTGTTTTTTTTTTTTTTTTTTTTTTTTTTTTTTTCTGTGTTTGTGCGTGGGAGAGGGCTGAGAGAGCAGACAAAGAGAATGGGAAAGAAGGAAAATGGAGGCAAGGGAAATGAGAGAGAGAGAGAGAGCATGTAAAAGAGAAATTTTGAAAATTATAAAAGCAATTTATGAGTAATTTAATCCCAAATAAATTTTGAAATTAATTGAGGTTGAATTCTTTGGTTTAAGTGTCTCTTAATTGCTGTGGAATGGCTGTCATTAGGGTGTGAAAACGTGTGGGAGGAAAAGGAAACAACTAGGTTCACCTCTAGAATTTTCGCACCTAAAATTGCACATGGTAAACTGGTTGGTTACTAGTACATATCCGGATAGTATACTAGTCATAACTTCTTCCTCTGATATCGGATTTGCACAAATGAGTAGGCGTTGGAAAGTTTATGAAAAGCTCTATAAGTTTATTTAAATTACAATATAATTTTCGACATTCAAAGATTCATAATTGAGTTGGAAATTAACATCATATAAAATATGCCTCTTTTTTTTTAAACATTAACATCATCACAAATACTACATACCATATATATATATATATATATATATAAACCATCACACAAAATTATCAAGTCATCATAAAAAAATTCATCAATTTGGCATGAACTTGTTCTAGCACATCGAGTCCTCATCGCGTCACCTGTGAAAAATAACTCAACATAACATTAGAATTAAGAAATTGCTATCTTATCACATTATCTATATTAATTCTAATGTTAATTTTCTAACGTTAAAGTTAGATAGCATTTGTGGCGTTACACCTCGGTGGCAGATGTAAAATATGGATTCAAAATTAGAAACGATGGTTACACACTCATGCTACTTTATTTATTAACCCTCCCTCGAGGCTCTGTTATATAAAGTAGTGGCCAAATAAACGATAGTTAATATATATTCAATAGAATTTGTTTCATGGACAAATATGTATTAATCGGAAGGGATCCGTGTTCTTGGCTAGTTATTCTATGACTACCCCTCGGTAGCTTAGAAAGCGGAAGCTAGGAATTATCGTTGTAAGGTATGTGTTTTAAGGGTTTTACACATAAACATTTAGATTGCATATATATCTTTTTGTTTAATTACAAAACCATATTTTATAAACTAATAAGATGTTTGCTCGTACTTATTACATGTTTTCTTATTATAGATCAAAATGTCGAGCCATTTATCTGTGATACTTACGCAAAACAAATTAACCGGTGAAAATTTAATGACTGGAAAAGGAACTTGCTTATCGTCCTAAACTTTGAGAAACACAGTTTCGTCCTAACCCAACCAAGACCACCCACGCCTGCGATCGATGCTCCTGATAGGGATTTTGTAGCGCTTGAGCGCTGGGACAATTCCAACCTAAGTGCTACGTGCTATATTCGGGCGAGCATGTCTAACGTGCTCCAGAAACAGTATGAAGAGCATCAAACTGCTAGGCAGATCATGGATAACCTGGAGGAAATGTTTGGTGACCAAACTATCCAGGCTAAGACCGATGCTATCAAAGGTCTCATGAACTGCAGGCAGAAGGTTGGAACTCCCATCAAGGAGCACATGATGAAAGTCATGGCTTATTTGTCTGAAGCTCAGACAAATGAGGCTGAGATCGATTCTGCAACTCAATTGGTCATGGTTTTCCAAACCTTGTCCAAGGATTTCGATTTGTTTCAGGCATCTTACAACCTTAACAGGAAGGAGATGTCTTTAACGGAATTAATGAAAGAGTTGCAAGCCTTTGAGAACATTTTTAAAGGTTCTAGATCTAAGGCTGAGGCGAATGTGGCTGAACCTAGTTCGCCTGCTCCTAATCCCAAAAGGAAGAAGGAAAAGGGGAAGAACAAGGGGAAGAAACCTGCTGTGGATGCACCTGCTACTAAGAAGTCTACTAAGACTAAGAAGCGGAAGGTGGATCCCAAAAAGGTTAAGTGTTTTCACTGTGAGAAGAAAGGACATTTCAAGAAGGATTGTCAAGAATACCTGTCCATGTTAAAGCAAAAAGGGGTTCAAGGTAACGAGAAGTCTGCATGAGGAGAACTTCACGTTAAGAACCGGTGATGGGACGTTGGTGCGAGCTGAAGCAGTGGGAGAAGTGCATCTTTATTTTGATGAATTTAGGTTTATTGTTTTGAGACATTGTTTTTATGTTCCTAGTTTCAAGAGAAACCTAATTTCGGTAGCTTGTTTGATTAAAGATTCTTATTCAATTTCTTTTAATAATAAAGTTGTTATTAGGAAAAATAATTCTCTTATCTGTAATGGATGGATGCATGGAAATCTTTATTTTATCAAACCTAAGATGCACTCACTGCTTGATACAGAATTGGAAAAGAACTCTAAAAGACATAAGTCTTCTCACTCTAACAAATCATATCTTTGGCATTTACGACTTGGTCACATAAGTCTTAACAGAATTCAAAGGATGGTAAAGGAGGAATGCCTTGACTTGTATGAGGTTGAACCTTGGCCACAATGTGAATCCTGTTTGGAGGGCAAGATGACTAAACGGCATTTTGCTGCCAAAGACAGTCGTGTTGAGGAACTTTTAGAACTAGTGCATACGGATGTTTGTGGTCCCATGAACATAGAAGCACGTGGTGGGTATGAGTATTATATCACTTTTATTGATGATTACTCGAGGTATGGATATGTTTATTTGATGATCCGCAAAAGCGAAGCCTTTGACAAGTTCAAATAATTTCAGGCTGAAGCGGAGAAACAATTAGGCAAGTCCATTAAGACACTTCGATCGGATCGAGGTGGGGAATACCTATCGGATTAGTTCTTAGGATATTTGATAGAGAATGGGATACAATCCCAATTAACTGCACCTGGTACTCCTCAACAGAATGGTGTAGCTGAGAGAAGGAATATGACCCTATTGGATATGGTCCGGTCTATGATGAGTTATTCCAAATTACCTTTGTCATTTTGGGGGCACGTCATACAAACTGTATGCTATCTTTTGAATAACGTTCCCTCCAAATCGGTTCCTAAAACTCCTTACGAGTTATGGACGAGTAGGAAACCTAATTTGAATCATATTCGAATTTGGGGTTGTCCAGCACACGTCCTGGATAAGGAAGCGAAGAAGTTGGAGTCGCGATCAGAAGTGTGCTTATTTGTTGGTTATCCAAAAGGGACAAAAGGTGGTATGTTCTATAATCCGAAGCAAAATAAAGTCTTCGTTTCTACACATGCAACATTCCTGGAGGAAGTTACATAGAAGACTTTAAACCTCGTAGAAAAGTAGTATTTGAGGAGATGACTTCGGGTTTGGATGTTCCTAAAGTCACAGAAAACCCTGTGGAAAAACCGCTAAAGAATCAACAACCAGGAGAGCTTCGTCGTAGTGGGAGGATTATCAGGGAACCTGAAAGGTACATGTTCAATGGTGAAGTTTTTGAAGCAGAATCCATAGAACATGATGATCCGGCTACGTACAAAGAAGCTATGGAAGATGATGATTCTAGTCTTTGGCAAATAGCTATGAACACCGAGATGGAATCTATGGATTCCAACGGGGTTTGGATACTTGTAGACTTACCCCAAGGCATAAAACCGATTGGGTGTAAGTGGGTATACAAGAGGAAGAGAGGTGTGGATGGAAAAGTGGAAACTTTCAAGGCAAGACTTGTAGCGAAGGGCTATACGCAAAAAGAAGGAATCAACTATGAAGAAACCTTCTCGCCTGTAGCAATGCTCAAGTCAATCCGCATTCTTTTATCCATTGCGGCTGCTCTCGATTATGAGATCTGACAAATGGATGTCAAGACAACTTTCTTGAATGGCTCTCTTGAAGAAGATATCTATATGATACAACCAGACGGGTTCAAGGCAAAAGGCCAAGAAGATAAAATATGCAAGTTGCTTAAATCCATTTATAGATTAAAGCAAGCATCTCGTTCTTGGAATATTAGGTTTGATCAAGCGATCAAAACCTATGGATTCGAACAAAACATTGATGAACCATGTGTTTATAAATGTATCAAGAATGAGAAAGTGGTTTTCCTTATACTTTATGTGGATGATATATTGCTTATTGGAAACGATGTGGCAACATTATCATCTGTCAAAGTTTGGTTAGCCAAACAGTTTGACATGAAGGACTTAGGAGAGGCTAGTTATGTTCTTGGTATTCAACTCTTTAGAGATAGAAAGAACAAAACGATAGCACTCTCTCAAGCTTCATACATTGACAAAGTACTTGAAAGGTTTTCTATGAAAGATTCCAAGAAAGGTGCCCAACCTTTCAGGATTGGAATCAAGCTTTCTAGAGATGACTGTCCCAAGACATCGGAAGAAAGGGAGCGTATGAAAAACGTACCTTATGCATCAGCAGTAGGTAGTCTTATGTACGCTATGTTATGCACTAGGCCTGACATTTGTTTTGCGGTTGGTATGATAAGTCGATATCAGTCGAATCTGGGACCGAACCATTGGGGTGCGGTCAAGCATATACTCAAGTATCTACGGAGAACGAGAGACTATATGCTTGTGTATTCCGGTCAGGACCTTGTTCTTAGAGGTTACACTGATTTTGATTTTCAATCAGATCAGGATTCAAGGAAATCGACTTCAGGATCTGTTTTTACCCTTGGAGGTGGTGCCGTTGTGTGGAGGAGTATTAAGCAATCTTGCATTGCTGACTCGACCATGGAAGCCGAGTATGTGGCAGCCAGTGAGGCATCAAAGGAAGCGGTTTGGCTCCATAGGTTCCTTGGTGACCTTAAGGTCGTTCCTGGTATGGATAAAGCTATAGTGCTTTACTGTGACAACAGTGCAGCAGTAGCTAATACCAATGATCCTAGGCATCATAAGAGGAGTAAGCACATTGACAGAAAATATCACATCATCAGAGGCTTTGTTGAGAGTGGAAATGTGACGGTTTGTAAAATCGCATCAGAGGACAATCTTGCTGACCCGTTCACGAAGACTTTGGTGGCCAGAAGATTCGAAGAACACGTTGAAGGTATGGGGATGCATAATATGTCACATTTACTCGCTTAGGGCAAGTGGGAGATTGTTGGGATCTAAATGTGCCCTAAGGATAGAAAATCAATAATAGGGATTTTCTGTAAATATGACATTTTGATATTAATAAGAGGAGGTTATTCATGTTTAATAAGATGTGTCCTATTTACTTTCATTTGTTGATTGTATGGTTATTTTGAGTAAACATAAAATACTCCTTGACTGTTGGTAATATATCAGATTACCATATGTATACGGGGTATACATAGAAGACATGGTAATTTGATAACAGTCTAAATAAATAGTCCGCAATCGATGGAATAAGATTTGGGGATCTTATTCATGATAAGATTGTACAAGTTGTCTACTTCCTTGGAGGGATGGTTTGTCTTGACCATCGGATAGGTTCCGAGTAGAAACTTTAATGTATACCAGTATTGAGGTATGACATTGGACTGGACCTAAAGTGTTAATTGATTCGGTTTAATAATTCCGTTTATAAGAATCAATGACACTTTGATTATCATCCTGCATTAATCTTAATCCTGAAATGATTACTTGAATTCGCATCCATGACTTTTGTACTTTAATGCACTACAGGTGAGACACTGTTAATTCATGGTCAATATACTTGTGTTTTAGGTGCATGACTTATGGATGGAGAAATCAAGATTCATAGATACGGAATCCATAGCTATCTTAACGATAGTAAATGTTATCTACTTAAAGGCATTATTCGGGGATTGAAAGATAGTATAACAAGATCTTGGCCATCGGTTTACTTTGTGTTCTCTGGTGGTTTACCAATTGTATGGTTTTATAATTGGTGATTCTTTCAATAGAGAATAATGGAACTTTAAGTTAAAATGATTGAGAAGGTAAAACGGAAAAAGTCCTTAATTTAATCATGGATGACATATGGGGATTAAGCAAGCGATGAATAAATCATGGAAGAAGCACTACGTGAGAGAGCTTTCGTAATACGGTATGTAAACAGGAGTTCAGCTTCAAACTTTTAATGGAATAGTTTTGAAGTTGATAATTGATGAATAATTAATCTGAGATTAATTTTTCACAATTATAGGAGCCTCTTTACATATTTCCATCGGGTCCCTCTATTAGCTCGCATAGTTCCATAAAGCGTCTTGGGATTTGTTCCTTATGAGATCGGTAAATTTAAATAGAATTTAGTAATGTCTATTAAGACATGTTACTCTCTAACATGCAATCCAGAAAGGATTGGACATGTAAAATTTGTAGACAAATGATTTGTCAACATGTGATTGGTTAATTTGAATTTTGAAAATAAGATTGTGTTTGGATTATTTAATTTTGGAAAAACAAATTTTTCTCTCCTAATCTCAATATGGTGCACGGTTTTTAGATAGGTGGAGGGAAGAAAAATTTTGTTTCAAAATTATTCAAATAAATTCCTAACATTAAATTATTAATTGATTTAAATAATGGAGATTATTTCATGTATTTTTCTTTCCTAATTAAAAGTGGTTCACGTTTTTTTTTTTTTTTTTTTGAGGAAAGGAAATTTGAAATATTTCATTGATTTAAATTAATTAATATGGTTAATGTTTATGGAAAATATTAATTCAAATAAGTGAATCTTATTTAAATTCAAAAAGGTTTAAAAGAATTTGAATCTAGATAGGACTAGGATCTTTTGACTAGTCTAGATTCTTGATTTAAAATTTGAATCACCAATCTAGCTTAACAAATTCAATGTGGCCGAATTTTTTGAGGAAGATTTCCTCTTTGAAAAACGTTTTTAGGTTCAATGAATCTAGCCCTAAAGTTGTATGATCTTTTGATTCAAAATTTATCCAGAAAAATAATTATTTTTTTTTTTAGATGAATTTTGAAAAAGGATTGGACTTCTATATAAAGGCTAGGGATTCATGAAAAGAAAATTTTGGTAATTTTCCAAGAGCAAAAAACGTTTTTGGATAAAAGGAAAAAATTTAGTTTTTCCGGAACATCAAAATTCGGCTATCTTGTGAAAAAAAAAAGAGAGAAAATTCTATTGAACCAAAACTGAGAGGAAGGTTAAACCGAGTGATTATTTTCATAAGAAGGTTAACCGATTCCTGTTTTGCAGTTTTGAAGGAAGAAGGTTGATCATATTCTCAACGAGGTACATCGGAATTGAGAAGGAGGGATCTAGACTTCGAAAAGCATTACCGGTCGCTTGGATTCATAGAACGTGTGCCCACACACACTCTGAGACGTGGAACTCGAGAATAATAGAGAAGACATGTTGGTCAAACGCTCTAGTAATTCCGGAATCCAAGAATAAAGGTACGCTTGATCATAAATTTAATTTATTGTTATATGCATCATGAGATTCTTTTCCGGAAACGGCATAAAATTTTTAAAACTTCCGCTGCGCCGTAACTCTGATTACCGATCCGATTTTATCCAACATAATACATAGCGAATTAAAATAATATGGTAATCAAAAGGAGTCAAGTAATAGTAATGATATACAAATGACAAAATGTTCAAGTTTTACTCTCTTTTTTCTTTGCTTTCTCAACACGTATCCACTCAATATCACGTCGAAGCAAGTAAGAAACATTATCATCGAAATCATCAATCTCCTCGACCGATGGCAATCATTTGTGAATGATGGAATGTCGGTGCAATCTTCCTCATCTTCTTGACCATCACGAATCATTCTTTGCTTCACGGCACAACTAAGGAAAACTTTAAATTTTTGGGATCCGTTGTATAAAATACTTGGATTGCTTGTGATGCCATCATGAACGGATCATTGTTGTATCCCAATCGTCTAAAGTCCACCACTGTGATGCCATCACTGTAGATCCTGACATAATTATTGTCAGCCCACTTGCACTTAAAGAGTGCTACTTGCAATCCACAGTAATCAAGGTCTCAAATGTCTTCAATGAAACTGAAGTAGTTCATGGTTCCATATACTGGATTCTTGTCCTTTGCGGATGAAATATGCATAGCCTCCGCACGGATACTTGCACCACTATTTTGAACGGGATGCTTCTCATCTCTTTCATGATTGTAAAATGTATAACCATTAACAAAGTATTATTTATACCGTGTAAATATCGTTGACGGTCCTCTAGCTAGGTTCATTAAGTCTTGCGAAATGCCGGTCTTCATAAAGACATGTCTTCGTACCCACAGACGAAAGATCCGATTGTGTTCATCTTGCAACCACTTTTCATTTCTTCCTCTTCTTGGATTTGCATCTCTTAATTCCTTTAGGTGAACCTCAATAAAAAGCTACACTTTAACCCTATTATGTAAAGTATAGAGACAAGCTTGCTCCCATTCACCTTGATTTACCGAAGAAGGAATGCCGACGGATAGTCATTTCGAGTCAATATTATTTGTAGTCTTTGGCAACCCAATTGCTTCCGTATTGGACAAATACTCGGAGCAAAATTCGACCGATTCCTCTGCTATGTAGCTTTTTACTATACATCCTTCCGGCCTATTTCGGTTCTTGACATAACCCTTTAAAACCTTCATGTACCTTTTAAAAAGATACATCCATCTCAATTACATTGGTCCACATAGCTTAACTTCCTATACTAAGTGCACCATTAGATAAATCATTATGTCAAAAAATGATGGTAAAAAATACTTCTCAAGCAAGGACAATGTCTTTACCAACTCTGATTGTAGCAAATCTAGCATAAATGGATCAATTACCTTGGAGCATATCGAATTGAAAAATGAACATATATAACTTGGTAATTGCGAATCTCACATCCTTCGTTAAAACTCCTCGCAAGGCAAGTGGTAATAATTGTTGCATCAAGATATGACAATCATGTGTTTTCATTCCAATGAGCCTCAAATCCTTAATAGACACATACCTTTTGAAGTTGGAAGAATATCCGTTGGGCACTTTTATAGAAGCGAACCATTCACAAACCTTTCTTTTTTCTTGTCTAGATAATGTGTACTTTGCCGGAGGTAAGTAAGTGGCATTCCCTCTTTTCGTAAGGAGCAAATTAAGTCTAATATTCAAATCCTTAAGATCCAACCGTGCTTTTTCACCATCTTTGCTCTTATTAGGAATGTCAAGCAATGTGCCCACAATTGATTCACAAACGTTTTTCTCAATATGCATAACATTCAAGCAATGACGAACGAAAAGTGACCTCCAGTATGAAAGTTCGTAGAATATTGACCACTTTTTCCAAGGCCCATCAACCATCGGATCCCTGTTATTTCGTTTTCTTTTCCCGAGAACTACTTTCAAATCTTTAACCATCTCAAATACTTTCTTCGCCCATCAAAATCTAGGGAGGGATTCTTTTTTCGGCATTACGATCAAAAGCCTTTTTTTGTTTGCTGTATCGATGAATTTTTGGTAAGAATCTCCTATGACCAAGATAAACGGTTTTCTTACCATTATTCAACCGGATAGAAGATGTTTTCTTCATACAAACGGGACAACCCATAAAACTCTTTACTGAATAACCAGATAGGTTTCTATAAGCGGGAAAGTCATTAATTGTCCACATCAACATTGCACGAAGTGTGAATGTCTCTTGACAGTAAGCATCTCTAACTTTGATCCCTTTTTCCCATAAGCTCTTTAGATCATCGATTAGCGGTGTCAAGTACACATCAATGTCTTCCCTGGTTGTTGAGGACCAGAGATCAATAAAGTTAACATCAAGAACTTCCGCTTCATGCTCAATTTCGGAGGGAGATTGTAGTTGACAAGTATAACGAGCCAAGTACCATGCCTACTACTCATATTACCATGTGGGTTCATTCCATCTGCTGATAAACCAAAACGTAGATTCCATGGTTCCGCACTAAATTTAGGATGATCGTCATCAAAGGTCTTCCATTGTGGTGTATCGGCTGGATGTCTAAGTATGCCATCTTCAACACAATTATCATGGTGCCAAGTCAAATTCTTGGCATGATCGGCATTACTAAATAAACGCCGCAAACGTGGCGCCAGAAGAATGTACCATAAAACCTTTGCCGGCACTCTTTTACTACCATTCGTTGGCTTCTTGCCCTTCTTCCATCTTGACTCTTTACAAATCGGGCATTCATCCAAATCCTCATACCCATTTCGGTAAAGGACATAATCATTTGGGCATGCATGAATTTTTTCATATTCCATTCCCAAAGAGCTCAATGTCTTCTTAGCTTCGTACATACTAGCCAGTATTTTATTATCAACCGGAAGAACCTCTCTTAGAAATTCTAAATGAGTCGTGAAACTAGAATTTGTCCACCCTCCCGATGCCTTCATATTCCATAATTTGACCAACGCGGACAATTTCGTATATTTAGTGCACCCGTCATACAAGGGCATCTCGACATCATTCTTCATTGCATCAAATAACTCCGGACGGTGCACAAAGTGTTCTTCCAAATCATTAATCATATCAAACAAATTATCTCCTACATCTTCCTCAACAATATGTTCTTTTCCTTTGTTCTTCGATATTGGATTCAAACAAATTTCACCATGTAAATACCATGTTTGGTACGAACAAATAATCCCACATCCAAGCAAATGTCTTCTAACTTCATCAATTGAATGAGACCTATTATTTCCACAATCCACACAAGGACACCGAATCTTATCATTTTTCAAGTGAGTTTTGACAAATGACAAAAATTCTTCAACACCATCTTGATATTTTCTAGTTAATCTATTAGCCCACATCCATTTTTGATCCATTTGCAAGAACCCGACCTAAATCCAAATTAATGATCATAAAATTCATTCAATAATCAAGTTTTTGTGCTTTAGACATAAATTAACAAATCATACTTTCGAAAAAAGAAAAAAAAAACGAGAATATACGGTTTTAGATATTTAAAATAACTACAATGAATTAATACAAAATAACTCAAAAGAGTAAGTAATGATCACTTACAAATAATGACTATAGGAGAGTGTTGGTATGGTTGACGGTGGTAACGACGTTAAACGACAGCGGATGGTCTGGTTTCGCAGGTCTCCGTAATGTTTTTCGTGGCTGCGGAACTGTTCAGCAAAATAAAATCAGGGCTGGTAGGGATTTATAAAACTGAGAGATTACACGATGATTTTACAAAAACCGTCATGTAAACCTGCGATTACACGACGGTTTTAATAAACCATTGTGTATTTACCTTTTTGACAATGATTTTAGTAAAACCGTCGTGTGATCTCTGTTGTCTAAGCCAATTTTTGTAATAGTGAATATTGAATAGGTGGAGTGAGTTTTTATCGAGAAACCAGTTTTGGGTATGGTCAATTCACCAGAGGGGATTGCCCTCCCAATTTGAATTTTTTTCCTGAAATAATATTATCCAATTTAAATTGAATTATCAAATTTGATTATTTATTTTGAAATCTAAACAACACTCATTTTATTTTATATTTGTAAGAATTCATAATTTCAGATTGAATTAAAAAATTATTCAAACTTTCCTATCTTAATCTATTTGCTAAGCAGTAATAATCGTGACAAGAACCTTACTTTAGTTGCCCATCCAATTCTCATTTGAGTCAACAAGGTGTATGGGCAACAAAACAATTTGTATCATAAAGGGAATTAAATAAAAATCTAAACTAACACTCATTTTATTTTATACTTATAAGAATTCGTAATTTCATATTGAATTAAAAATTTTCAAAATTTCCTATCCTAATCTATTTGCCAAGCAGTAATAATCTTGACAAGAACCTTACTGTTGTTGCCCATCAAATTCTCAATTGAGTCAACAAGGTGTACGGGCAACAAAACAATTTGTATCATAAAGGGAAATTAAATAAGTAAGGTTATATATATTAATGCTCCATGAACTTTGTAGGCGTTATCATTTTACCTATTAAATTTTAAATGATTCCGTTTTGTTATTACAAATTTTGAGTTTCTTCCCCTTTGTCCCATTTGTTTCATTTCCAATTAAATCCAAATAATGGAAAAAAAAAACAGTATGTCCACTCCTGCTTTTGAAGGGAAAAGAAATGGAGAAGACAAAGTAGGGAAAATTCAAATTTTAAAATGATGTAGTGTGAATTTTAAAGTTTTGCCGATAAAGTAGAAATGACCCCAAAATTTAACAGGTACTAGTCAAGTAGTCTGATTATTAATGCTGAAGTTGATAGGTTCCAGGAGGAAAAAAATAGAAAATAAAAAATAATAATAAAGTGGGTAAGGTTTGTATTATTTGTATTTAAGTTATTGTCCGTCATAAAAACATAATTATCATAGAAGTTCGATTATAATAAAGCTTCACTATTGTTTTTAGCTGAAGTAGATGTCTTTTTAGTCAAGTGTGAGTGTATGACACTTTAAGCCCGCAGAGGGATGTAATTGTGTTGCACTTCTCACATCGATGCCTCAATGATGCAAATGGATTTTAGATTTTTTTTTTTTTTTTTAATCTTGTTATAGTATGACTCTAGTTGATTAATCGTGATATGGTGAAAACTCTTTTTGAAAAATTCATATTGTTGATCCGATGATTTATTTTGATTATAATTTTGTAGTCTGTCTTTTTTTTATTATTATTTATTATTCTAGTGGCTGGTGGCACCAATGTACAACGTCAGAGACGATTAATGATTTGTGCTGAAAAACTGCAGCATATTCATCAAGTAGTCATCATTTATTCTCGCGACGTAATCTGGTAGATTACTCAATATCTGGCATGGAATATTTCTAGAAAAAAACATATTTTGTTAACATTAAACCAATCTTTTGTAGTGGCAAAAATCTAAGCCCTTTTATTGGAATGGAAAATTTCTAAACATGACATATTCTTGTTTCAAGATGACAATTTTTTTTTGTCAATCCGTTAATTTGTGGGGATCCACCTTAAATGGGACCGAAATTCAGGTTGTAAACAGATAAAAAATTTAACCATCACGAGTTACAGGGCATGGATGGATTTGGGATCCCCGACCCTATTCCCTATTAACACACTCTATTTAGTAAAATGAAAGTTGCATATGTTTTCTAATATGTATGATATTGAATATTAAACTTTTACATAATTGACATGAAAAATTGAATATTATAATTTCGCTTTATTTTAACTTAAGGTCTAGTATATATGATTGTCTATTTTTTATTTTTTATTATTTATTATATGGTATATGAGATACCTTACAACCTCAAACCAGTGATAAGAAAAACCCTATACCCGCCAATTTAAACGGGTTGTGAGAAGTGTTTTTATTCGTAGGAAGGGTTGGTCAAAGGACTGCTCCGCATCAAACCCGCCAGTTGCCATGCTCAAGGTTATTCTTTGAAGATTTTGTGTAAAGCCCAAATATGCTTGAGCCCGCCAGCTATAATTTGGGTCCATATTGGCGTGTTGATTCTGAATAATAGTGGGTGTATCATGTGCAAAGCTTTGAAGTTATTTTAAATCCCAATCACCATTTAAAGGTTTTAAAAATCCAAATTCAAAACAAGGCAATAAGTCTTAGCGGTCTGGTATTCTAATCGTATCAATAAAATGATAAAAATGTCCAAATTTCTTTGTCTATATTTTGCAGCGGCTATATTATTCAACAAACTTTAGGCATACATAGAGACCCTTTGGGTTGATTTTATTGAACCTTTAACATATTATAATCCTTTTGCGGTTGTTTGTTAAATAAAAAGTTTATTACGAGAGCTGATATAGATCAAGATCACGAAAGACCATTAGGTGAAGAGGGAAAAGAGACTTCACAAGGCTGGTAAACACCAGCATGTTCACCAAACCGTTGATTTAGATTAGCAAGCAGTTGTGGGAAATCACAACTTCGGCGCCACGAAAAATTTAATATGGCATTTCGTGCAAATCCGGGCCACTAACAGCACACCGAAGAGCAGGAAGTGTTTCCTTTCAAATTGGAAAGGCTAGAGTGCAACTAGGCACTGTGGCCAAGAAAGGCATTCAAGAGGTCCGTAGGTTCGAGTACTGAACGAGCCTCCCATTTGACACGCCAATGCAACCAAATCAAAATTGACCAGTGAGTACAAGGCACTCAAACAATAGATTAACCATTTTTTTCCTCAGAGCACAAAGAGACTCTTGTTGCATAACCAAACACCTTAATATGGATTTGGTTTTAATGCACTCGCAGCCCAATAGATCCCTTTTACTTGAAAAAAAAAATAAATATAAAGAAAAAACACCTTTCTTAGACGGCTTCCAACAAATTACATATGTGCTCTCATGTAGAAAACATTTTGGGGCCATTTGGATAACATAAAAGTTGGAAAAGTAAATTGGAATAGTTACTTTTTTTCTCTATGAGAGAAAAGTATTGATGCGCGATTTGTATTTTCCACCGTGGATGTCTTGTTGGCCGGAACCTTTGCTCCACGTGGACCTGCATCATGATAATAAAGATAGCTATGGAGTGGTGACACCGAGGAGGTGTTCCCTAAAGAGACTCCAATGTTTAAGTTAGACACAGGTACTAGGGACAAGTGAGCCTAACTGGCTAAACAAATATTAAAAGCATAACAAAGGTACATTAGTGCTTTGTGTTGGTGAGATTCTTGTAGAAAGTTCGCCGGAGTTGATATAGAGAGAAAGAGGATGGTAATAGTAGGAGAGAGAGAGTACTGGGAAAAATCCCAAGGTGTTGTTCCCTTGTAGAGTGTGAGCCCTTCTAGAGAGAATAAGCTTTCATATCTTCTCCACTTGAGAGATAATTGTAGAAAGTAAAGGAGTGGGTTGTGGCTAGAGAGGCAAAAATGTTGGAACCCCTTCATTTTATACATGTCATCTTATACATGTCGCATATTTATAAAGTGGAGCCCAATTGTTGAGGCTCATTGTCCTATGGTTCGGATTTTTATCCTTTGACAATGTTAAATAAAAAATGGTTTCAAGACAAAAATCCGAATTATGAGACCAAAATCCTAAATATATGCACTAAAGGGGTATTCACATAATTTCCTCTTATATTATGAGGGGTATAACAAAAATACTATATAAAATTTTTTAAATAATATCTAAAATATATATATCATGATGAAATGTTAAACGAACCATCAATCTTTATAATCATCTCATCAAAAACACTCGGAGAAAAGATCTCTAAAAATTTGTGCTTGTCACAAACTTTAATTAACGTGCAATCTAGAAACATTGGAACAAGGACAAAACATATAATTCGCTAGCTAGAGTGTGGGGTAACTTTGTTTCCATCTTTTGAAACAATAGTCCAAAAATCCACACTGTTTGGCACACCAACTCAAAGTATCCAATTCTATTTTTTTTTTTCCCGAAATAATCAACTCAGTTTCATTTTTTATAATTTCAACTCTAACTTAAAATTCAAAATTTAAACAGTCTATAATAATGCTATTCCAATCTAAATGACATTATTTTTTTATTTCAAGATCCATATTGATATATTTTTTTTAACATAATTTAAGTTCTTATAACTTTTAACTCCAATCAACCAAACGCATAATTTCAAAGCCTAAACTCAACTACAGTTAAGATGACTCCAATTTTTCAACTCAAACGAACCAACCAAATGCATGCTTAGTACCTAAATGAAAGAGTTCTAATATATTCCATAATCAATTAGGTCAGCAGCTAACAAGAAATTGCCATGTTAATTGCACGAGCTACATTAATTACATCTCTTAACACAATGCACAACCATGTTCATCCCGTGAATACAAATGGCAAGTACCACTTTTTTAGGAAATTTTTATGATATGACTTGAAAAAATTAAATTATCAGTTGATTTAATTTTTAACCGTAAGATATTTATGAGTTGTTGGTGATCTCGGTTAAGATTGTTTTTATAAAAAAAAAAAAAAAAATTCTTTTTAAATGATCCTAAAACACAATATACATATATTTCAAAATCACTTATGTCATGTGATGTGTTTCCATTAATTTTTTTTATTATTTATAAATAGACTATTTACTTAACAATACAAAAATTAAAAATAATTTGATTTTTTAAAATAAAAAATTAAGGATTAATAAGGAATTAGGCAAATAATTGCTATTTGTAAAAATTACTAGAAGGCGGCTCCGGAAGCCAAAGAAATCAGCAAGCCCGAGATGATAAGAAGGCCATCAATAGCATGATCTAGTCTTTGATGGAATATTATTCACAACTTGCCGCATCAATTTCCATAATTAATTGTATTGATATAAAATAAAGGAAAAAAATCAATTTTTATATTGTCGCTTCCCATTATTGTACTAGTAAACTAAAACATCAACGTATAAAATGGGGAATTCTATTGAAAAAGAAAAAAAAAAAAAAAAATATATATATATATATATATATATATATGAATAAATCTAGGGGACAGCAGAGGTGTCCCTCCCCACCTTACGTGGGCAGTCAAATAGGATAACAACTTTAAAAAGTGGGACCCACATGATATTTCCATTTTTTTTTCAATTAAATGTCCTGCTTTTCTTCCTTGCTTTCCCACCGTACCAAAGCCAAACAAAAAACCAGTACTCCGGCTCCGGCGACCCTCTAACGAACGGCATGAATGTGGTCTTCATCTTTCATAAAATATCTCTCTTCTACAACTAATCTTCCTTTCTCTTTCTCTCTATTTGTTTGGTTTAAGTTTGCATTCGGTATTAGTAGAAATCGTTTAAATTTATCCTCATTTCTAGACCTAAAACACTCTTCTTTTCACCCACTGACACAACCATCTCTAGCCACCACCGTCTTCTTCGTTACCGGCAAGCTCTGACCCCTTTGTTACCATCTTTCAGATCTTTGTTACCGGAGATGCTTCCTTCGTCGCGCAAAGGCTTCCTTCGTTATGATTCTCAATCCCCATAGTTGAAGGATGGCAGCATGACGTTGGGGTCGAGGCGGAGGAGGGCGGCTAAACAGTTAACGGAGATATGCATATCCTTTTTTTTTTTTTTTTTTTTTTTGGGGTAAAACAGCATATATGTGTTTGAACTTTGAAGAGAGAAGAAACAAGATGAAAGCAAAATTTTGTAAAATTAATTTGTGGGTCCACAAATTAAAAATACATTCACTTTCTGAATCCGAACTATATCGATCTTTGATATTTCAACACACATGCATACATATACATGATATTCTGTAATATTTTGTGGGCTTACGATGATAGCACGCAATAATATGGATTAAAATCTTCGTCAAGAAAGAGATTTGGATGACTTTTCAGTAATGATAATTGATATATACAAAATCGTCAAATGTGGAACGTTTACTGTCTTTTATAACGACTAGCTTCCTATTTCAACAGCTCGTTTTGGCTTTTATGGAAAATTTGATAAAAATATGCAGCAATTGAATAGTATATAAATTAAAATAGGTAGAATATGTGGGAAACCATATTTATATATCCTATCGGTGGATTTCATTTTTAAACCGTTAATATACAATCGAACGATTAAGATGTTACTTGTATATGATAACTATTGTACACCTTACCTCATTATATATAAACTAAGAAATTAAAAAATAACATATAAAAAAATTGAAAAAAAAATAATATGGAAAATGTGTTTTCTTGTCCATGTGTTTTATCAAAATTTATGAAAGACATTTTGATGACTTTTGAGTAAGTAGTAAAGTCTTCATCACTTGTTTAGTTATAGATATCATCGTTATTGTAGCAAAAAGAAAAGTCTTCGTGACTTGTTTAGTTATAGATATCATAGTCATTGTAGGAAAAAGAGAACAAAATTAAGAAAAAAAAATGTAATCCTTTTAAAAGGTGATGATTTAGTATATTTTGTTATTTATTTATTTATTTATTTTGATCGAAATGATTCTAAACTCTTAAAATATTGATCATTATAATATTTCATATCCAAAATTGTTAAATTTCTAACGGAGTAAGTCATGTACAATATATGTGATCAAATCTAAAAGTATATTTTAATAATTTAATAATAATAACTTAACAAAAATAAAATAATCATAAAAAAAACTAAATTCATCTTTCCACCCTGTCTCTCTCTCTCTCTCTATATATATCTCAATTTCCTCCTTCAGACCTCAGCAGCAAAAATCCAAGCCCTGATCCAACAAAGATATATATATATATATATATATTAAATGTAGAGATGTATTGACTATTATGAACTTTGTAGAGAGAGAGTCTCCAAATTACGTTATTTTTTACTTTTTGACTTTTGACTTTTGAATTTTTAGGCCTGCGCCGTCGCCACCCCACTCCATTTTTTTTTTTTTTATTAGAAAAGGAAAGTGAAAAAAAACAATTGTTTTGTCTATTTACGAGTACGAGTTCAAAGTTAATACGGATTCACTATTGAATTGTAAATTATTTATTTACAATTTCAAAAAAGGAGGAATTCTACCATGAAATCATGTTGCTTTTTCTTATCAATTGGCTAAAAAATTTTAACCATCCGATTGATTTTGAATGATTAAGATTAAAAAAATAAATCAATAAAGTATAAAACTTATCACGCCTGATTATTATTTAACAAAGCATTAAAAAAAAAATTCTCTGGCAATTTCTGCCGCCATCTCCGACCATTCCTCACCTTCCTCCGTCGACGGCATGCCCTGTAGGTCCTTCATCCTCACCCTCGACAAATTGGCTACTTCCGTGGTCGATGCATCTTCCACTGGGTGAACCGACGCATGGCTCACATTCACCTCCTCAGCAAAACAAACCCTCGCCTTCAATTCATACCAAAAACAGCGATCTACTCTTCAAACTAGAAAAATCCCACACAAGTCAACACGAAATTAAGGCAACAAAGATTAAAAAGACAGAGTTCGGAATTCTGATTCTTGCGGTGTTGCAAAAAAAAAAAAAAAAATTCCTCGCCTTTTCTCGGGAACCAAACAAAAACCAAACTGATTTCAAGATCCCTAATTGAAGGAATGCTAGATTTCGGGGATGAATCTCCCTCTGATGATCCGATCTCCGTGGTCGGTGAGGTTTGTTTCCTCCGGCGGCGAGCTCGCGTGTGGGTTCGTTGGGTAACGGAGGGGAAGACGTATTCGCCAACGCCGGAGGGGAAGGCAGGGGCGGCGGCGTCGGGGGAGAAAGAGAAGGTGGGAGACTTCGGAGTTGGGGAATAAGAAGGCTAGAAGGAGTTTTTTTATTTTTTTTATTTTAATTATTATTTAAATTAGTGATTGTCTTTTTAATCGAATGTAGTTAAAAAAAATTCCTCCAGGTAAATTGAGGGTTCTTATTTTAGAATTCCCCTGAAAAAAAATGTTGATTTACTAATTTCTTTTAAAGGAGAATTCTACAGTGAAGTAAACCTCCTTTATCCCATGGATGAGATAAGGACGTAAGGCTTGATGTTTGTGGATGGATTAATTATGGTGGTCCATCAATTAAAACATGAAAATAATTAATAGTACGTTTGGGTTTGGGCTATAAAAAATAATTTGTTATTTTTTTTACTTAGATTTGTTTGATGAGTTAGTTTAACTCAAATTAAAATGTACTTTTTTATCTTAATTTTTATCTTTTTTTGAAAAGTCAACAATAATTATAACTAGTTTTTAAAAAGTCAACCAACTCAAACTTAAAAATTTCAACTCAAACCGTTTTACCAAAAGGAGTCTTAGGTTTGTTTCTTGTCTGCCTACTTGTAGATTATTTTTGGCACCTGCATATGCGTTTGTTCTATTTCAATTTCTCCGGTAAACATTTCTTTCTTTTATTTTATTATTTTAATAAAATTTTATTGAAATGAAAAAATAATGAGGCTGTTAAAGGAGTGTCAATCTAATCGGATATTATGGTGTATCTATTAATTCCTTTTGCCATCGTTCATAAATAAAAAATAAAAAAAATGTAAAATAAGATGTGCAGCAGGGGATAACTGCTTTTGAGAAAATCAATCACGGTAGAAAAATATATATTTATGCAAAGAGACTTCATTAAATGGTCAAGGCCAGAAAACGAATTATTTTGAGACAAATTGTCGCTTTTATGAAAATTTCGTTTCACTTGGCTTCATTGATTTTCTATTCGCTTATTTAATTATATAATTACCTATAACTTGGTATTTGCAGCCTTAATTTTTTATAAACAAATTAACTGCCATAAATAAATAAATTAATTTCCTAGCTTAAAAAGAGTTAAATGTGAACTAGCTTTGCTAGCTTCCAAAAATAATTCATGTTGACTACTTATAGATTTGCGTAATCAATATTAACATCACTTCCATTGTACTACTAAATATATTATTTTTAGGATTCTATTGTTCAGCCATCGGTTTCATATATTAGACACTACGTTTTTACTTGATCTGATTTTTGCCAATGAAACGGTTGAAAATTACTTAAAATGTTGCTAGAGGATAAGCATATGCAAATTCATGCACAAAAAATAACTTCCATATTAAAAATTTAATATTTAATAAAGTCAGCAAAGCACATGAAGAATAGCACATGTAATCCCAGAAGAGAATTAATCAAATCAAGCAAAGAGAAATAAAGAAATTTAAAGTTGACAAGAAAATTAAGTAGACTTTGTCAAATTGTAATTTTTCTATACTTGTCATTCTCGAGTTCGGATCTGCTTTCTATTTTTCTGTTGCAATGGTTGTCCACACAGTAGCATCATGACAACTCATTAACTTGTTTAAGAATTTTAGTATTTAACTATTTTTATATGGCTAAATTATTAAATTCAGATGATATAACATATCATTATTGAGGTGATTGTCAATGAGATGAAAAAATTGGGACAACAGATCTTGATTCGTCATTCTCTCCTATAAATGTTAAAGCTCTTCAAGCATTTGTTTTTGAATTCAACAACTAATATTTCTGTTCTCTCTCTCTCACTCTCTCTCATCCTCTTTGTTTTCGTGGTTGTAACATTAATATTTGAGTTCAGAAACATTCAATATGGAGTTTTCAATCTCATACTCTTCTCTTAGGCTACCAGCAACCATCCCATCTCAACGTTACCAGGCCAACTCTAGTTTTACTAGGTCAATTCCAGTTAAGGCAACAAAATCCTCCAACCTTCCTTCAAAATGCTCCACCATTAATTTGAACCTGCCAGTGGGGCTCTATGGGGAGAACAAGCTCTCGAAATCCTTGTTGTTCAACCCAAATGAGCGTGATTCTATCCTGGTACACTTAATTTATTTCTCCGCGACTTACGTTATAGATGATATGATCTGCAAGCCTCTGCCATCGCAAATCCTTTTCGGGTTGTTGTTGAAGAGCTTGCTTGCGGATTCATTTTATTAATTTTTCGTGAGTTAAACGTACCATTATTGATTATAAATTGAGACTTATGGTCTTAGGCATTCGCTCAAGCTGAATCCGCAGACGCCGAACAGGTTTCTACCAAAGCTACTGATGATTCAGTATTTGCCAGGGCTTCACGTTTTGGTGCTGCTTGCTATACGTTCATAAGGCCCTATGCAATTCGGCAAGCACTTATATCATCCATGTAAGTGTACCTTTACCCAAAAAAAAAATAAATAAATAAAGGAAGAAGAAAAACTAGTCTGCAGTGCAAGAAATTAATACATGTTCACTTTTTTTTTGGCAGGTGTTTTGTATGCAAGAGTGTTGAATGAAAACCAACTAGTACTTCAGTGGCCTCTTTGGCTTAAGGCATTCCCGGGTTTAATTGCTATATTTTTTATGCACGCTTATACTAATGGTATCAATCAGGTTTTCGATATTGATATTGATAGGTAGGCTTTCCAAGTATTTCAAATACCCTTTCCTTATTTTTTTGGCCAAAAATTTTGTTTTGCTTAATTTATCTTTATATGTTATATTTTTAGGGTGAACAAACCTTATTTACCTTTACCATCCGGAGAACTTTCATTAAAACACGCGTGGCTCATGATGTCGTTTGGTGTACTTTCTGGCCTGTTGATTTTTCGGTTATGCAACGCCGACCTCATCTCTACTGCTCTCTACTGTTTTGGTCTTTTTCTGGCCACCTCCTACTCTGCTCCGCCCTTTAGATTCAAGGGATCTGCTCTTGCAACCGCTATGTTGATTCCTACGGTAATAATTCTTTTACTTACCAATCCCTGAATATTGAAATGAAATTGTGTTTTTTGTTTGTAAATTTTTATGGGGTCATTGAATGTTCCTCTGAAAACCAGTATAAAAAATACATGAAAAATTAATTTTACAATGATCTGAAAAAAAAAAATAAGGAGAAAATATGATATTTGATTAATAAATAAAGCAACTTGTATATGCAGGCTAATTTTGTTCAAAGTGTCGGTATACTTTATACCGCCAACGCTTCTCTTGGACGTCCATTTGTGTGGAGGTACGTTTGTAATATTTTTTCGAAAGCAAAAATTTTCTATAATTTTTCATCTCTTGCTATTTTTTTTTTTTTTTTTTTTTTCAAACTATTAACGTGTTATCGTTATCTTCAGTTTTTTTTTTTTAATTTTTTTTATTATTGAAAATCTTTATCTTTAGTTTGCTCATATGACGCGTAGCTTAAGTATTTCCATCTATATAGCACTCCACTATTATAATTTATCATCATCATTATCATCATCACCACCACTATTATAATTGTTATTCTTATTATTATTATTACTATTATTGCAGGGTAATGATTTTACTATGGATTAATTTGTAGTTTTACTTTTTTACATTAATTATATTTTTGCCTCAAGTTGTGGTAACTTAGATAATTATTCGACCAGTAGATAGATGCCATAAGGAGCGAGATTTCTTAATTATTAACAGTGTAAGTTGATGGTCAACAGGACAATGTCAAACAAAACTCATGAAAATTGACAACTAAGTTATGGTTCAACAATTTCTTTATTCGAAAACTAGAATGTTACATTGAAAAAAAAAACTCTTGATTAAAGATGGGGCAGTGATGTAATTCATCTTTTATTAATAGATCGTGTTTAATTAACAACACAAATACAGCTTAGTATTGTTCTTATTATTAACCCACACATGATTTAACTCTTTATAGAAATCTAACGTTCGGCTTTGAATTTGTTCTGCAGTACCCAAACTATTTTCATCTTGGCTTTTACCACAATATTTTTTTTGGCTATTTCCATCATAAAAGATATCACCGATGTAGAAGGTGACATGAAGTAAGTTGCAGTTCTTACGTCTCATCGCATTTATTGAACTTAAAGTATATAATTTTTTTTTTCATTTTGTTCACTCTTTTAATCTCGAAATATTTTATTTATTATAGGTACAACATTCGACGATTGCGGCGAGGTTCGGCGGTAAAAATGTTGCTTACTTTGCCGTTGGGTTGTTGCTGTTGAATTATATTGGTGCTATAGCGGCTGCCATTCTCTTGCCTCAGGTACTTTTAATTCTTCCTCTTCAAAGCTTACATATATAGTTTTTTTTTTTCTCTTTTTTATTTTTATTTTTATTTTTTGGAAAAAGGTTACATAAATCTCCTAAATCTTGAATTCTTTTATGGAAAATGTATGCAAAAGATTTCCCTTTTGTTTTTTTTGCTTACTTTCTTTGTAATTTGTTGATTAATTAAGGAAAATTATTGTTTCTTTATTTTGCTAACCAAAAAGAAAAAAAATATTGATAAATAACAAACTGAATGGAGCAAAATATAACCTACCCTACTAAAATGTTAATCAACTATACAAAAAAGAGACGTGGAATAAGAGATCTCTTAAGACGTTTTTTTAACATATATATATATATATATAATTTTTTTTTTCATTAAAGTTTATCTCTCTCTAGTAAGAACCAATAATGAACAAGTTCTTTTTTTTTTTTTTTTCCTTCTTCTTTTCCTATTTACAGGCGTTCAAGCGTTCTGTAATGTTGCCAGGTCATATAGTCCCGTCCTTGGTGTTACTTTTTTCAGGTTTGTCATACATAAATTCTCTGGTAAAAATAATGAATAGAAAGTAAAACTGTAAAAGTAAATTACGTCAAAAAAAAAAAAAACAAAACACAAAAAAAACTGTAAAAGTAAAAAATTAACTCCAACATTTTTTTTTTTTTGGGTTCTTCAGGCTAGGAAGTTGGACAAAGCAAATTATGGCAGGGAAGAGAGCGCAAATTTCTATCAATTCCTTTGGCAGCTTCTTTTGTCTGAATTTGTTTTATTTCCTTTCATGTAATTATGAGTTAGTGCAAACGAATCGCTTTTCATTTACATAATAGTGGAGAGGAAGGAACAAAAGAGTGTAATTGTTTGTGATATTACATTATCTTCGCTTTCTTTCGTTTTTCTTGAAGGCACTCACAATAAAATAATTATATATCTTCTATTATAAAAGTGTAATCAAACAGACATTTGTATTCTTAATTTTTGTTTCTGTTTATGCCGTCGTTATTTGTTTATTTATTTATTATTTTTTACTTTTGACTCATTTAAATTTCGGTGTTATCTAAAATAGATGAGAAAATCGTGGAAACAATCTCGCAAATGGATATAATTATGCTTTCAACTCTCTACTAATACTAATTTGATTAGAGGTCCAAAAAAACTAAAACATGTATATAGTTGGGGTAAGAATCCACAAATATCCTTTGTAAGGGGCAATCTTATAAATAACCAAAAAAAAAAAACATTGTAATGAGGTCCTATTAACAGACTTGATTATGGATTGAACCATATTATGTATATTTTGATTCGTGGACACTGCATCTTTAAGATGAAAGACTAAAGAATGAAAGGGATTAAGGATAAAAGATCCAAAGACTCAAAAAAAAAAAAAAAAAAAAAAAAAAAAAAAAAAACCCAAATCGTTGAAAAGAGCTACCAGATGAATAACCGCCCCAATTGAGTCAGCTTCCATCGCTAGACTACGTCTTGACCCCCATACAATTTTTGGGCCAATTGCCCCTTTGTACAAGTAAAAAATTAGATTCTTTGCCCAATCTCCATGTACGAACCTTGCAAAGGAACCCTTAGGTTTTCAGCGCATTGGATTCTTACCAATATTTGTGTTATAACTCACCACTTCTTGAACAACCTATCACTTCATGGACCTATTATTATTTTCCATTTCCATATAGTTTTTTTCGGACGTTAATTAGATGGTAATTTTGTTGTATTACCATTGCCATGCTATGTAATTATCAAACAACTGACTATGTTTATTTACATAAATGTTTAAATTGATACTTATAAAGACCATAGTACCCTTTCATCAAGAATTGAAGTTAAAAAAAACAAAGAATTGATTAAAAATGGAAAGAAAAATCTCTAAAAAAATTAAAAACTAAACAAATCTTCTATAAAAGGAAATTAGACCATTTTACCTGCTTTATTGTAAAGAAAAAGGAATCATAACTGATCTTAGTTATATAATACATGAAAAAGAATCAGAATAATAAATAATGAGTCATTAAAAATAAAATTCACAACAAACTATAAAAAAAATTAAATAGATATTTAAAAAAAATGAAATACTTTAAAACCTTAAAAAAAATCATAATGATTAGTAATACCAAAAAGAAAAGAAAAGCATAACACATTCAAAAAAAAAAACATCATAATGATATAATAATTATCATAAAAAAATAAACAATTTCATCATCAAACATTTAACTTAGAAACTAGCTATTAAAATAATACCATAATAATAAAAATAAATAAATTATCACATAATGTTATAATTATCATAAGAACCTAAATCATACTAAAAAATACGTTTCTAAGAAATCTAATCATACTTAATAAATATGTGTATAAAAGACCTTAATTATACTAATAAAGAACTAGTTATTAAGATAAAGATACAATAATGATGATAAATAAGAAAACAATATGAATCATAATGAAAGAAAATGATGTTAAATAAAGTAAAAGGATAAAAAAAAGGTACTACAAACAATTGTTTTTTTTAAAATGAACATTTACGTAATATTATTTAAAATAGACATAATTTAAAATTTTGACTCTAAAAATAAATTTTTGTGTAATTATTTTTATTTTCATTTAGTTTTTTTTTAGATGGTAAATATTATTGTGTAACCCTTCCAATGCTGCGTAAATTAGCAAACGGCTTACTATGTTTATTCCATCCCCTTAGTTCAAAGACAAGGATCCAATGGTTCATGCTGATTATCATAAATTATCACGCAAGATCCAATCTCCACCATCCGATCGTCCTTTAATAGTTCATGACAAGTTCAAAAGAGTACCATTTTTTTTAATTATATTGGGTGCTATGGCGGCTGCCATTCTCTTGCCTCAGGTTATTTTTCAAAGGTTACATCTATAGTTTTTTTTCTCTCTCTCTCTTTATTATATTATATATATATATATATATATATTTGGGAAAACGTTTGCATAAATCACCTAAAATCTTGAATTATTTCATGGAAAATGTCTGCAAAAAAATTCTCCCTTTTGTTTTTATATTTACTTTCTTTGTAATTTGTTAATTTATTAAGGCAAATTATTGTTTCTTATTTTTCTAACCGAACAGAAAAAAAAAAAAAAAAGAAAATTATTGATAAATAACCAACTTAATGGGACAAAATAATTAACACTGATTTTTTCTTTATCAATTTTTTTTTTTTTTTTTTTTTTTTGGGTGCTTTCTGGCTAGGAATTTGGACAAAGCAAATTATGACAAGGAAAGAAAGCGCAAATTTTTATCAATTCCTTTGGCAGCTTCTTTTGTCCGAATTTGTCGCATTTCCTTTCATTTAATCATGAGTTAGTGGCAGATTAATCTCTTTTCAATTACACAATAGTGGAGAGGGAGGAACAAAAGAGTGTAATTGTTAGTGATATTGTTACATTATCTCTTCTTCCTCTTTCCTTTTTTGTGCAACGGGCTAGTTTTCACTTCGTCCGTCAGAGATTGAAGATCTACAAGTTCAGAGAAGTCTGGCGTTTGAGATCTTGACTTCATCGTCGGCGAGTTGGCATTGGAGATTGGAGATCTCAACCAACGCGGCCTCGCAAGCATATCGTGATCACGATCTCTTGAGCAGATCTCGACCGATGGCCTCATTCTCTCTCCAATTGCTCGTGAGCAAATCGCAATTCATGCCCCTCTCTCTTCCTTACCACAAGTATTTTTTTTCACTTCACGGTGGTGACTCGATGGTGTGGGCAGCAACTGGAACATCTCCGGTGTACTTATGGTATTCAAAAGTATTTTGTGAATAATTTTGTCAATTTTGGTTTTTTTGTTGACAAATTCGTGCCATCTCGATTTTAGGCTTTAAATTATTTTGTTTAATTTTGGTTTTTTTTTTTAATGATAATCTTTATATTCTAACAAGATTATTGTAATTTAGTAAGATTACAGCATTTAATCCGATAGAATATAAAAAGAATCTGGTGAAATTTAAAAAAACAACAGGTTGAATACCAAATATAATTAGGTAAAATCCGAAAAATTATTTGGTTGAATATCAAAAGTAATCTACCAGATTGCCCTTCGACGCCTGGAGCTGGAGACAACCAACAATTTTGTATGGAGAATAAAGAGTAATCCGATAGATTACTAAAAGTATTCTACCAGAATACTCTCCGACGACCGAAAACTGGCAATAGCTATTGGAGACCATGTTGATTGCCAAAAGTAGTCTGGTAGATAACCAAAAGCATTTTACCAGAATACTTTGTGGCAATTAGAAAACGGCTTAGGCTGAATAGAAGAAAAGAGCTACTAGATGAATAGCCGTCCCAAGTTGAGTCAACTACCATCACTAGACTGCATCTTGACCCCCTCCAATTTTTTGGCCAATTTCCCCTTTGTAATACCAAAAAAAGTGATTCTTGCCCAACCTCCGTGGACGAACCTTGCAGAGGAACCCTTAGGTTTTCAAGGCATTGGATTCTCACCAATATTTGCGTTATAACTCCACTTCTTGAACAACCTATTCCTATTCATGCTTCATGGACCTTTTCTTCTTTTTCATTTCCATTTAGTTCTTCTTTTTTTTTCCAGACGTTAATTAGATGCTAATTTTATTGTATTACCCTTCCCATGATATGTAATTATCAAACAGCGGACTATGTTTATTCCATCCTGGTAGTTCAAAGACAAGGATCAAGTGGTTCATTCCTAATATTGAACAGGTGGAGTGAGTTTTTATGGAGAAGCCAGTTTGAGGTATGGTCAATTCATCGGAGGGGATTGCCCTCCCAATTCGAATATTTTTCCTGAAATAATATTATCCAGTTTAAATTGAAATATCAAATTAGATTATTTATATTAAAATCTAAACAACACTCATTTTATTTTGTACTTGTAAGAATTCCTAATTTCAGATTGAATTAAAAAAAATTTCAAACGTTCGTATCATAATCTATTTGCTAAGCAGTAATAATCGTGACAAGAACCTTACCGTTGTTGCCCATCCATTTCTCAATTGAGTCAACAAGGTGTACGGGCAACAAAACAATTTGTATCATAAAAGGAATTAAATAATTAAGGCTATTCATATTAATACTCCATTAACTTTGTGGTCATTATCATTTTACCTCTTAAATTTTAAATAATTCTGTTTTATTATTACAAATTTGAGTTTCTTCCCCTTTGTCCTATTTGTTTCATTTCCAATTAAATCCAAAAAATGGAAAAAAACAGTACCTCCACTCCTGCTTTTGACGGGAAATGAAATGGAGAAGACAAAGCTAGGGAAAATTCAAATTTTAAAAGGGTTAATTTCATTTTTAGCACTTGTGGAATAAATTATATTAAAAACTGCATCACTTTTTATCCCCTTCACTTTAGCACCGCCACGTCACCACACACTTTTATGGTTGATGTATAAAGGCATATATGCCCTCAGCCAACCCGAAGTTGAAAAATTTTCCTACTGTCCCGCCCCCCTCACCTCCTTCCCTCCACATCCATAACGACAGTATATAACCAACTGTACCAAAAAATTAGAAAATTTTCTTCCCTCGTTTCCTTGATTTTCTCTCAGCCAATCCTCACGAATCCTCCCTGCATAACATTACCCATTGATCGAAACTAACTCTAAGCATAAAAAATCTGACCACATCTTTTTTTACTTTGTTAAAACTGCCCGAAGCTGCTAGATCTGCTTCAACTCCATTTGAGTGGAGATCTTCCCATTTCCAATAAACCAATCTGAGGTAATGGTGGTTTTTAGTTGGTTTTATTTGTTAATACATGCTTTAAATGGGGGTGTGTTAAGATGGTCAATCTGAAACAAAAAGTCATTTTCATGACAATCTGGTCATTTTCATATTGACCATCTGGTCATCATCATTGTGACCAGTATGAAATTAACCGGTCATTTTTTTTGACCATGTGGTAATCATCATTGTGACCAGTATGAAATTAACCGGTCATTTTCATATTGACCATCTGGTCATCATCATTGTGACCAGTATGAAATAAACCGGTCATTTTCATATTGACCATGTGGTCATCATCATTGTGACCAGTTGAATTAAACTGGTTATTTCTTATTGACCATCTGGTCATTATCATTGTGATCAGTATGAAATAAACCGATCATTTTCATATTGATCATCTGGTCATCATCATTGTGATCAGTATGAAATAAACCGGGGTCATTTTCATATTGACCATGTGGTCATCATCATTGTGACCAGTTGAAATAAACTAGTCATTTTCCTATTGATCATCTGGTCATCATCATAAATAAACCGGTTATTTTTATATTGACCATCTGGTCATCATCATTGTGACCAGTATGAAAAAAATCGGTCACTTTCATGTTGACCATCCGGTCATTATCATTGTGATCAGTTCTCAGATATAAGTCAACTCTCCCCTATATGAAACATAATTTTTCCTTCTTTTAATGCCAAAAAATTTATTTATTTAATAACTTTTTGTTGTTTCACAGAAAATGGAGGACGTTTGTGTATTCGTCAAGTATAATGGTTAATAGGACGGCACATTGAGATATGTTGGTGGCGAAATGAAGGGAATATTGGTGCCCGAGACCGAAACATATGTTGGTCTTATTGAGTTGGTCAAAAGTGCAATTGGTATTAGGGGCCCAGCCAAGACCATAGTCATGAGATACAGTGTTGAATCTGGATTGCCTCTTGTCAGGATACAGTGTGATGCTGACGTTAAATTCTATATACAATTGAAGAAGAAGGATGTTCATGTGCTTAGTAAATAACCTATTACCATCGACGTATTGGATGAGTATGCGGCAAAAGCGATGCCACCAGAGCTAGGGGAAAGCAACCACATAGACGTTCAACTTTCTAGAAATGGTGTACAGAGTGATGAAGCCATGCAACATGTAGATGACAGGAATCTGATCATCCCTCCTCCTCCTCCTCATATCCCTCATCTTCATCCTCATGTAGATGAATTGAAGTTTGTGGGTGATGCTCGTCAATCAAACGAGAATAGTATCGCAGCAAGCATTGGAGCACATTCTATTGCCAATAATACTACATCTCAATCCGTTAATGTACCAAGCAGTGACAGTGTATCCGACTCAGTAGTTGTTGCTGATTATACACCTGTCATAATGCGCAGAAACTGTATTTTTTAGAACAAAAAGTTGCTGCAATACCATTTTCATCACGATGCCATGAGTAAACACTATCAATTCAAGGTGAAGAGGTCGAACTCTACTCTGTTGCACGTGATATGTATAGATATCAAAAAATGTCCATAGCAATTGCGTGCGACTAGGATGAGAGGTAGTGAACTGTTTGTCGTGAAGCGGTACGACGACGTCCATACTTGTTCAATCAAAATCGTTCAAGGGCATCATCATCAAGCCAAGAGTTGGATGATTGGGGAGTGTGTCAAGGCAAAATACTTGGATCCGACTAATACCTCATATAGACCTCGAGAAATCATGCAAGACATGCAGGCCGAATTTGGAGTGTCTTTCAATTATCTCAAAGCATGGCGAGGGAAGGAAGCAGCACTAACCAGCTTGAGGGGCGATGATGCAGAGTCATACAATGGTATTTTACCTTATCTTATAATATGTTCATAACCGAAATTATAACTTTTATATTTACGACAAGTGCTATAATAACTGTTATAACTTTATTAATTACAGTTCTGCCCACGTGGGCTGAATGGTTAAGAGGAAAAATCCTGGATTCGACATTGACATCGAGACAGACTTAGCAAATTGCTTACAATGCTTCTACATGTGCTTAGCTGCTTCGAAGCACGGTTGGCCATATTGTCGTCCAGTAATTGTGGTTGATGGATCCGCATTAAAGGCCAAGTTTTGAGGAATGCTTCTTGCAGCATGCGGTCACGACGCAAATGGCTGCATATTTCCACTTGCATTTGGTATCGTTCAGTCCGAAAGCAACGAATCATGGAAATGGTTTTTCGAGAAGCTAAGGGATTCAATCGGCACCCGAGAGTCTCTTGCTATTGTTGCTGATAGGCATAAGGGTATCGAATTTGTAGCCAACCTCATGTATCCAGACGCTGCGTTCGGGATTTACGTACAACACTTGGCTGCAAACCTTAAGACCAAGTACAAAGATTTCAAAGGCCCTTTGAAGACTTATTTTGACGGTGCATTGAGGTCGTATATTTTAAGTGAGCACCATCGTCATATGAAATCCATCCGTAATCGTAACCCCGACATGCACCGATACCTTCTGCAGGCTGATCCTACAAAGTGGTCGCGAGCATATTTCAATAGGCGGAGGTATGCAATCATGACAACCAACATTGCGGAGTCATTGAACAGTGTGGATCGGAAATCCAGGCTAATGCCAATTTGATTCTTAGTGGAATGGTTGAGGGAACTACAACAAAGATGGTTTGTCAAGAGGCGTGAAGAGGCCCTCAATTGACATCGAAACTGACGCCAAAGGCTGAGAAATTGATTCGCACCAACTTCTCAATAGGCCTAATAGTAACGGTACGTGATCACGACCACATCCAACACATATATGGTATATGCCAATTTATTCCTTAAACTAAGTTAGCTCAATGTATTAAAATTCACCTTGTTACAGCCGTGGCCCGCTGATCAGTTTGAGTACGCAATCACCAACAATGCTAGCCAAATATGGATCGTCGATATGAGTGAAAGGACATGTACGTGGAGACGATTTCAGGTCGATCAAATTCCTTGCCCTTATGCAATGGTCGTTTGTAACCACCCACGAATAGATCCATACAATTATTGCTCGAATTACTACACGAAAGATTATCTTTATGGTTCTTATTCGTCTGTAGTCCATTCTATTGGCAGTGCAGATGGCTGGGATGTTCCTGAAGAAGTCAGGTCGCATATTGTCAATTCTCACAAAACAAAGCATGGGCCCGGAAGGCCACGGGTTCGAAGGATTTTGTCCCAAGGAGAAGAACATGAGTCTATTCGGTGTGGTAGATGTAATGGTTATGGACACAACCGACAAACCTGTACCAATTCAGTACCCTTAAGAATACGTCCAACAAGGTCGAAACCATTGTTCAGCATTCGCAGTTCATAATTATGTTGTTGTTTATAACAAAGGTTGCATAATTGACACTAAACAATATATTCTGACTTTCTGCATTCGTGTGAAGTAAGTTTGTGGAAAACATGTGTCATCACCAAAAACGGTCATAATACCAAATTTACCGTCTGAAAATGACAACATGATCTTGATAACATTACATGGAAAGCAAGAACAAAAATAATCTTCAAATAATTGAACCGGTCATAACAGTTATGACCGGGTGGTCATCACTGTTATGACTGTTGTCATCCTATTGTGAAACAAAAGTTTGGTTGATTTTTTTTTAACTTATTTTTTGATTATTTTCCACAATAAATCTTAGTTTTACAAGAGTAACTAATTAGTAGTTACTCTCATCACATGGAATGTTAGCAAAAAAAAATTTCTTAACACAATGGGCACCCGGTCATAACAGTTATGACCGAGTGGTCATCACTGTTATGACCATCTAGCCCCATTGTGAAATAAAGGTTTGGTTGATTTTTTTAATTTACTTTTTTGATTATTTTCCCTAATGAATCTTAGTTTTACAAGAGTAACTAATTGGTAGTTACTCTCATCACATGGAATGTTAGCACAAAAAATTTTCTTAACACAATGGGCACCCGGTCATAACAATTATGACCAGGTGGTCATAACTGTTATGACCGTCTAGCTCTATTGTGAAATAAAGGTTTGGTTGATTTTTTAAACTTATTTTTTGATTATTTTCCACAATGAATCTTAGTTTTACAAGAGTAACTAATTGGTAGTTACTCTCATCACATGGAATGTTAGCACAAAAAATTTTATTAACACAATGGGCACCCGGTCATAGCAGTTATGACCGGGTGGTCATCATTGTTATGACCGTCTAGCCCTATTGTGAAACAAATGTTTGTTTTCATTTTTTTTAACTTTTTGTTTTCATTATTTTCCACAATGAATATTAGCTTTATAAGAGTAACTAATTGGTAGTTACTCTCGTCACATGGAATGTTAAAAAAAAAAAAAAAAAAAAAAAAACACCCTTAACACAATGGGCACCCGATCATAACAGTTATGACCAGGTGGTCATCACTGTTATGACCGTCTGGCCCTATTGGTAAACAAAGGTTTTTTTCCTTTTTTTTTTTAAACTTATTTTCTTATTCCTTCACGTGGAATTGCATGCGAATGTTTTTTATTTTGTATTTTTTTTTTTCACCAACAACCAAACTTAATTTAAATTTAGTCAAACAAACTTAAGAGCTGGCGTTCTAGGTTTAAGGTAATGCCTGATATTATTAAAATAATAGCGTCATATAAATTATGAGCCCTATCAGATTAAAATTTACATTTTGTATTTGAAAATTTACAACAACAATGTGTCAAGTACGTCAAAAAAGAACAAATTATTAAAATATGGGGTTAGGCAGAAATAAGGGGGAAAAATTTTAAAAATGTGGTTAGGCAGAAAAGAGGGGGAAAAATTAAAAAAAATGGGGTTAGGCATAATTACAGGGAAAAATATATGAATTAATTAGAAGCCCATATCGACATCATCGTCGCTTTTGTACTGGCCTTCAAGCTTTCGGCTTGCATGGCCCCACAGGTAACAAGCCATCCACTCCCTGAATATTTGCATGCGTTCTTGGATTACCCAATACCGGACATCCCTCTCTTCAATCAAGCATTCAGCATTCTTGATAGTAAATATCCCACAATCACCCATGTGCCACGAAATTAAAATAAGTTTAAAACAAACACATAACCATCAAAATGAATGAACATTATTATTACTTGTACTTACCCATTGCCTTGACGAGGGATATCTGTCATAATGGTGACCGGTATTGGGTAAGTTCCAGATGGTTCTCTGGTTTGAACTCGAACAGACTTAGTCGTTTTGCCAGCAATGGAATGAACTTTGATAAAGCTTCCACTCCACCTCGGACCTTTGAATTGTGAGTGCCATTATGCTGCAGCGAGTCATACACCTCAATTGTCCAGTTTGTGAGTTCGAGCTTCACTAATGCTCAATGCTTCAAATCAGCAAAGTGTATAGGTATTAGCAAAGTGTTAACTTCAACCAAGACGAACCACTTTGTACTCAAACGCCAAGCATGAGCATGAGTATAGAATCACAGGAGTCCCAGTCGAATGTTACAGGTGATCTCTGGTACACACTCCACAATCCACGAACCTTCGCACTGAAAAAAATGTCCACCGTTGTCACCTTCCGCTGTTCCAGTTCTGGGTACTGCCTGATCTTCTTCCTCAAATAGTAGAAAGCTACGTTAATATGCTGCATACATGACACAAAAGTGATGTATTGTGACAAAATAACAACTCATTAAACAAAAATACTTGTAAACGTTTGGATATACAAAAATTATTCATCCTGGCTTGTAGGAGAACACTAGAGAGTACTGACCTCATCCCATAGCCAAACAAGCGAGGTTGCTAATTCATAGTACCAAGTTTTATTAGCCACCACCATGAATCTGAGGTCATGGGGTTTGTCGAACGACTCATACTTGGTACCGTATCGGGGTGACCGTTTACTAAAAATATATCAAAGTTTTAATAAATGATGACACTATTAATAAATTATAATAGTCGGAGTGGTATGGCCGTTTACTAAATTCCTCTAGCGTCTCTTTGGGAGGTTCATTTGCGAGACCCGGTGGAAGGGCATTAGGTTGCTTAGTCAGAGCGGTAGACGGAGACCCGACATCAGTCATAGGTCTGGCCAGGCGTTGGCCTAGCCTTGACAGTCTAGCTCTCTTCTTCTTTGGTATCTATAAATGACATGTGTGGGACGAGTTTAAACAAAACGAAAACAATTATGAATATGTTAAATTAAAGGGTATTCGTAACAACCACATCACCGCTCTTATCGTTGCCTGGCTCCGCAACCTTTATAAAGTCTTGTTCGAGGATTATTTCTTCCTCAACCTTCTCATCTTTGGTTTGAATACCCGGGTCATGCATCCCCTCCCCCTCGAGAATACTTTATCCCTCATCAACTTGCTTTAGGGGAACAAACTCTGCATGTGAGGTTTCTCAACATGCCATAATGAATACATAGTTATTTACCTCTGAAAAATGAGAATGATTATCTACATAACTGGCAGACTCAATTTTAACATACAGGTTTACCTGGTTCATATCGTTCTCGGCATCTTCATGAGAAACGATCACCTAATCGGCAGTTAGGAACTCCATGGCTGCCTGAACACCAATATCTGCCACCGAACCAATGTCAGGGGAGGTTGTCATCATGACGTCCAATTCAGCCCTCTCAGCATTAATCTCATGTATGCTGCTGACAGGCGGCGTCGATTCTGCCTTACCTTCCCCCTTCTCAATAATGTTGGCGGACAACATTTTGAGAGCCCTCCACAATAGTTTGTTGGATTGTTTCTGTTCCCTTTTCAGATCCTCTAATTTTTTATTCAGTGAGGCCACATGTCCTCGGATCTCGGTTTAAAACTCCCGCCACTCGGAGTTTGTATCTGTTCTTGGCCGGGGGACAGAAGACTTGGGAGGGGGTAATTGGGGCATGGCAGTTGGATTCTTCAAAAAGAGGCGCGCAACCCATGGGTTCTTCAACTCCTCTTCGGTAGGCATCAAGACGAAACCCTTAAGCTGCACACATACGGTAAATATGTTAATGGCTGACATATATGATTATCATCTGTAATATTGTCACTTAATAACTTTAACTAACTAACATAACCACCAAAGCGATCACAACAGTAATGACTGCACCCAGTCAACACCGTTATGACCGGGTGGTCATAACTGTTATGACCGATTGCGGTCAACACCGTCATGACCACGGGTGGTCATAACTGTTATGACCGATTGCTGTCGTCACCGTTATGACCACCCGTGGTCATGACGATGATGACCGCAACCGGTCATAACGGTGTTGACCGCAACCGGTCATAACAGTTGTGACCACCCGGTCATAACGGTATTGACCACCCGGTCACAGCTGTTATGAAGATTCTGGTCATAATAGTTATGACCCCCCGGTCATTTTGTTGATGACCACCAATTGATATACACAATCTAGTAAAAAAAATTTTACCTGGGATTCGCCAACCGTGGTAAAAGTAGCCACAACATCATCAAACTTGACATTTTTCGCGGTGGTCCACGACATCATACGCGGAATGGCCTGCTCGTACTTTGGATGCTATCGATGGGAGGGTCTTATATGCCCAAATGAGTAAGGCATGGGGGAACCCTAGAAGACTGTAATGGACTTTGTAATTTTTTTTTAATGGTATTCTCTTCGAAAACATCCTGTTGTCCACAGTATGGCAGATTGCAGCCCGATTTGCCTCCCACGAGAGCACGCCCCAAGGAAAAGCATTGAAAGCATCCAACTCATCAGCCAGAGCAAAAAACGTTGGGTCAATCTTAACGGCGCTTGCATTTGATAGGGGGATGGAAAACATAATGTATAGAAGGCTAAGCTTGACCGTGTCGTCGTCGTTGTCAAACTTAGCATTTGACATCTGCAGCTCCAAATTTTCTCTCGACACACCCCTAACGATTGAAAATTATCTTGAAATTAATTGGCTATCCACAACGGGGAGATGAGTGGACCCTACATAGTTGAGGCCGGTTATTAGGCATAACTTGTTGATGGAAATTCTGCCCAAGTCTTCACCAAGCTGAAACCATAGAACGTCACCCATGGCTGAGTGATTCGTCAGGCGCATCATAGTATTGTGGAACACCTGGCCAGCCCAACCAGGAGTCTCTAATGCATGAAAGGTTGAATGCATGGCTGCCCCTAGACGGCCTCGTACTGTCGCGGAGATAACCATTGGCTCAGTTTATTCCATGTCTCCGTGATGTTGACGAAAGTATTTATTTTTGCTCTGGTTATTTCACTATCCGGGACAAGTCGGACATATTGACCCTGCGTCAATGGTATCATAATAGAGTCATTAAATAGTTAAGAGTAATAATACCATATACCTGCCATGAAATCACATAAATATGAAGAAGTGACCAATTAATCACCATCAACTAGAAAAAAGGACTCATGGAAAAAACAGTAAGAACTTTGAAGACGGAGTCATTATTATTGTGACCATCAAGTCATCATGAGAATGACCATCATGCAAACAAGTGAGTAATTATCATTATGACCAGAGAATCAATACAAAAATGACTGTAACAAACGATATCCAACTGATAGAAAAAGTAGCACTAATTCATACAAACTCTTCCGTACCACAAATTTGTTCGATAACGGTTGCCTCTTGGTTGGGAATCAGATTAAAAAATGAACTTTAACGAGTTTAAGGGGAAATTTTTAACCAAATGTAAAAAGCTGTAAACTTTTTAACGATAACACATATAAAAATGAAAATTATATACTCAATAAAAACTTCACATTATATATGAAAACTATAAAAATATAAACTTTTTAACCATAATACTTAACCCAAAGGTGACCGGTTGGTTTATGGTTCAAAATCCATAAACCAGCCAGTTGTTAATAATAAAAACTTTTTTACCATATAAAAATCCAAACTTTATATTATATAATCATTCCAAACTGCACATTCTTGCTGAAAAGGTATAAACACGTTAACTTTTTAAGCATAAAACCAAGAACAACTTTATTACCTCTTCAGCTGTCGATATCTTGCCTTCTACGGAACTGATCAACTTCTTCGAATCATTGACATCGATTCCCCCCTGCTTTCGCTTCAAACCTGCATCGGAGACCATTCTCTCCATCTTCGGTACTGTTTTTTTGGCACTTTCATCAGCCAGCTTGCACTTCGATGACTTAGCCGGAACTCGGGCTGACCTCCTCTCCAGAGTTTTCTTCACGTCAGACATTTTTGTGGCTATCGAAATGGGTATTTTTTTTTTTTTTAGGATTAAACGAGGTTAACAGAGGTTGAAGCAATTTATAGAAGGATTTCGTGGGTGGTTAAAACGGTTATCGGGCTGTTTTAGTGGGTAATTTTCTGGTTAAAATGCTCTCCTTCTCTAGAATGGGAGTTTCTCGCACTAAAAAACTATAGAAGCTGGTTTGAAATTTTTGTTAGGGCATTAGTGGAAGAGTGACTTTTAGGCGGGTGGGAGATGAGGGCAAATCGGGGATTTACAAACAAATTAAAGGTGGGCCGCCCAAACTTGACTGTTGGTATTCCGTAAAAAATCGGTCATTTCCATAATGACCATCCGGTCATTATTATTATGACCAAGGTTAAAAGTGAAAACTAAAGATTTACCACAGGTCACAACGAAAATGACCGGGTGGTCAAAATGAAAATGACCGATTCTGTATGAGAAGCCCCAAAAAAATGAAAGTGGGCCGCCCATACTTGACTGTTGGTATTCCTTAAAATACGGTCATTTTCATAATGACCATCCAGTCAATATTGTTAAGACCAAGGTTAAAACTGAAAAATGAAGCTTAACAACGGGTCACAACGAAGATGACCGAGTGGTCATTATGAATTTTTGTACAAGTATTAAAAGTTGGTCACAACGAAGCTGACCGGGTGGTTATTATGAAAATGACCGATTATGTACAAGTATCAAAGGTTGGTCACAATGAAGATGACCGGTGGTCATTATGAAATTGACTGATTCTGGAGAAGTACACAAAGTTAGGCAAATTTATCACTTCTTTTTATTTTTTATTTTTTATTTTTATTCTGAAGAAGACATGTTGTTTACACACCCCTCCCCCCCCCCCCCCCCCCCCCCCCCTCACAAACGAGTTGAGTAAATTACGTTTTATCAAAACGTGGATAATGGTCACAACGAAAATAACTGGGTGGTCAATATAAAAATGACAGCTACTGTACAAGTATCAAATGTTGGTCACAACGAATATGACCGGGTGGTCATCATGAAATTGACCGATTCTGGAGAAGTACACAAAGTTAGGCAAATTCATCACTTCTTTTTATTTTTAATTTTTTATTCTGTACAAGACATGTTGTTTACAGACCCCCCCTCCCCCTTATCAAAACGTGGGAAGCGGACACAACGAAGATGACCAGGCGGTCAATATGAAAATGTACAAGTATCAAAAGTTGGTTACAACGAAGATGACCGGGTGGTCATTATGAAATTGACCGATTCTATGGGGATATTAGAGTCGGTGTGAGATGAGGGTAAAACACTATAGATACAGGTTGAAATTTTTTTTGGGAGCCGTGCTATGGGGATATTAGAGTCGGTGTGAGATGAGGGTAAAACTGGAACTCATTATGCATTTAATGCTATTGGGCCCCACATATAAAAGTAGGTGGTGACGTGACAGTGCTAAAAGTGAAGGGGACAAAAAGTGATGCTGTTTTTAATATAATTTATTCCACAAGTGCTAAAAATGAAATTAACCCATTTTAAAATGTAGTGAGAATTTTAAAGTTTTGAGGATAAAGTGGAAACGACTCCAAAACTTAATAGGCACTAGTCAAGTAGTCTAACTATTATTGCTGAAGTTGATAGGTTCCAGGAGGGGGAAAAAAAAAAGATAAAGATAAAGTGGGTAAGGTTCGTATTATTTGTATTTAAGTTCTTGTCTGTCGTAAAAAAATAATTAATTATAATAGAAGTTCGACTATAGTAAAGCTTCACTATAGTTTTTAGCTGAAGTAGATGTGTTTTCAGTGAAGTGTGGGTGTGTGACACTTTAATCCCGTAGAGGGATGAAATTGTGTTGCACTTCTCCCATCGATGCCGCAATGATGTAAATGGATTCTAGATTTTTTTAAAAAAAATCTTTTTATAGTATGACACAAGTTGATTAATCATGATATAGTGAAAACTCTTTTTGAAAAATTCATATTGTTGATCCGATGATTTATTTTGGTTATAATTTTGTAGCCTGTCTTTCTTTTGTCATTGTTTATTATTCTAGTTGCCGGCGGCATCAATGAACAATGTCAGAGACGATCAATGATTTGTGCTGAAAAAATGCAACATACTAATCAAGTAGTCACCATTTATTCTCGCAGCATAATCTGGTAGATTACTCAACATCTGGCATGGAGTATTTCTAGAAAAAAATATATATATTTTTCTAACATTAAACCAATCTTATGTAGTGGCAAAAATCTAAGCCATTTATTGGAGTGGAAAAATTCTAAACATGACATATTCTTGTTTCAGGATGACAATTTTCCCTATGAATCCATTAATCTATGAGTATCCATCTTTTATGAGACCGAAATTCAGATTATAAACATATCAAAATTTAACTGTCACAAGTTACAGGGCGGAGATGGATTTGGGGATCCCCTACCCTATTCCCTATTGACACACTCTATTTAGTAAGATGAAAGTTGCATATGTTTTCTATATATATGATATTGAATATTAAACTTTAACATAATTGACATGAAAAATTGAATATCATAATTTCTCTTTATTTTAACTTAAGGTCTAATATATATGCATCTCTATTTTTATTTTTATTTTTTATATGATGAAGATACATAATCGGGTAAATGAGATACCTTACGAGTACCTCAAACCGGTGACAGGAAAAACTCACAAGAAGGGTTGGTCAGAAGACTGCTCCCCAGTTGCCATGCTCAAGGTTATTCTTTGAAGATTTTGTCTAAAGCCCAAATATGCTTGAGCCTGCCAGCTATAATTTGGGTCCATATAGGCGTGTTGATGCGGAATAATAGTGGGTGTATCATGTGCGTAGCTTTGAAGTTTTTTTAAATCCCAATCACCATTTAAAAGGATTTAAAAATCCAAATTCAAAACAAGGCAATAAGTCTAGCCGTCTGGTGCCGTTTGAAACGTTTGATTTAGGGACGTTAGAAAATTAACTGATATTAGGATTGCCAAAGGGTGGATCAAAATTCTAATCGTATCAATAAAAAGATAAAAATGCCCAAATTTTTTTGTCTATATTTTGCAGCGGCTATATTATTCAACAAACTTTAGGCATACATAGAGACCCTTTGGGTTGATTTTATTGAACCTTAACATATTATAATCCACATATTACAATCCTTTTGCGGTTTTTGCTAAATAAAAAGTTTATTACGAGAGCTGATAATTGATAATAGATCAAGATCACGAAAGACCATCAGGCGAAGAGGGAAAAGAGACTTCACAAGGCTGGTAAACATCAGCTTGTTCACCAAACCGTTAATTTAGATTAGCAAGCAGTTGCGGGATATCACAACTCCGACGCCACGGAAAATTTAATATGGCATTTCGCGCAAATCCGGGCCACTAACAGCACACCAAAGAGCAGGAAGTGTTTCCTTTCAAATTGGAAAGGCTAGAATGCAACTAGGCACTGTCACCAAGAAAGGCGTTCAAGAGGTCCGTAGGTTCGAGTACTGGACGAGCCTCCCATTTGACACGCCAATGCAACCAAACCACAATTGACCAGTGAGTACAAGGCACTCAAACAAGAGATTAACCAGTTTTTTCCTCAGCACTAGAGCAAAGAGCACAAGGAGACTCTTGTTGCATAACCAAACACCTTAATATGGATTAGGTTTTAATCCACTCGCAGCCCAGTAGACCCCTTTTGCTGAAAAAAAAGAAAAACTCCTTTCGTAGACGGCTTCCAACAAATTACATTTGTGCCCTCATGGAGAAAACATTTGGGGGCCGTTTGGATAACATATAAGTTTGAAAAGCAAATTTGAATAGTAACTTTTTTTCTCCATGAGAGAAAAAAATTAATGCGTGATTCGTATTTTCCACCGTGGATGTCTGTTGTTGGCCGGAACCTTTACTGCACGTGAACCTGCATCACGATAATAAAGATAGCTATGGAGTGGCGACACCGAGGAGGTGTTCCCTAAAGAGACTCCAATGCTTAAGTCAGACACGGGTACTAGGGACAAGTGAGCCTAATCGGCTAAACTAATATCAAAAGCATAACGAAGGTACATTAGTGTTTTGTGCTGGTGAGATTCCTGTGGAAAGTTCGCTGGAGTATATGTAGAGAGAAAGAGGATAGTAATTGTAGGAGAGAGAGAGTACTGGGAAAAATCCCGAGGTGTTGGTCCCTTGTAGAGTGTGAGCCCTTCTAGAGAGAGTAAGCTTTCATATCTTCTCTACTAAAGGGATAATTGTAGAGAGTAAAGGAGTGGGTTGTGGCCAGAGAGTCAAAAAGATTGGAACCCCTTCATCTTATGCATGACGCGTATTTATAAAGTGGAGCCCAATTGTTGAGGCTCATTGTCCCATGGTTAGGATTTTTACCCTTTGGCAATGTCAAATAACAAATGGTTTCAAGTCAAATATCCAAATCATGAGACAAAAATTCTAAACATATATATTAAAGGGGTATTCACACAATTTTCTCTTAATAGATATCATGAGGGTATGAAAAAAAATACTGTATAAATTTTTTTAAATAATGTCTAAAATATATATATCATGATGAAACGTTAAACGAACCATCAATCTTTATATTCATCTCATCAAAAATACTCGGAGAAAAGATCTCTAAAAATTTGTGCTTGTCGCAAACTCTGATTAACATGCAATCTAGAAACATTGGAACAAGGACAAAACATATAATTCGCTAGCTAGAGTGTGGGGTAACTTTGTTTCCATCTTTTGAAACAAAAGTCCAAAAATCCACACTTTGGCACACCAACTCAAAGTATCCAATTCTATTTTTTTTTTTCAAAATAATCAACTCAGTTTCATTATTTATAATTTCAAATTTAACATCAAATTCAAACTTTAAACAGTCTATAATATTGTTATTCCAAGTCTAAATGAGATTATTGTTTTAATCCAAGATCCATATTGATATTTTTTTCAAACACAATTCAAGTTTTTATAATTTTTAACTCCAATTAACCAAATGCATAATTTCAAAGCCTAACTCAACTACAATTAAGATGATTCCAATTTTTCAACTCAAACGAACCAACCAAATGTATGCTTAGTACCTAAATGAAAGAGTTCTCATATATTCCATGATCGATTAGGTCAGCAGCTAACAAGAAATTGCCATGTAAATCGCACGAACAACATTAATTGCATCTCTTAACACAACGCACAACCATGTTCTCCCCGTGAATACAAATGGCAATTACCACTTTTTTAGGAGATTTTTATGATATGACTTGAAAAAATTATATTATCAGTAGATTTAATTTTTAACCGTAAGATATTTATGAGTTGTTGGTGGTCTGAGTTAAGATTGTTTTAAACTTTTTTTTTTTTTTTCGTTTTTAAACGTTCCTAAAACACAATATACATATATTTCAAAATTACTTTGTCGTCATGTGTTTCCATGAATTTTATTTATTTATAAATAGACTATTTACTTAACAATACAAAAATTAAAAATAATTTGATTTTTTAAAATAAAAATTAAGGATTAATAAGGAATTAGGCAAATAATTGCTATTTGTAAAAATTACTAGAAGGCGGCTCCGGAAGCCAAAGAAATCAGCAAGCCCGAGATGATAAGAAGGCCATCAATAGCATGATCTAGTCTTTGATGGAATATTATTCACAACTTGCCGCATCAATTTCCATAATTAATTGTATTGATATAAAATAAAGGAAAAAAATCAATTTTTATATTGTCGCTTCCCATTATTGTACTAGTAAACTAAAACATCAACGTATAAAATGGGGAATTCTATTGAAAAAGAAAAAAAAAAAAATATATATATATATATATATATATATATATGAATAAATCTAGGGGACAGCAGAGGTGTCCCTCCCCACCTTACGTGGGCAGTCAAATAGGATAACAACTTTAAAAAGTGGGACCCACATGATATTTCCATTTTTTTTCAATTAAATGTCCTGCTTTTCTTCCTTGCTTTCCCACCGTACCAAAGCCAAACAAAAAACCAGTACTCCGGCTCCGGCGACCCTCTAACGAACGGCATGAATGTGGTCTTCATCTTTCATAAAATATCTCTCTTCTACAACTAATCTTCCTTTCTCTTTTCTCTCTATTTGTTTGGTTTAAGTTTGCATTCGGTATTAGTAGAAATCGTTTAAATTTATCCTCATTTCTAGACCTAAAACACTCTTCTTTTCACCCACTGACACAACCATCTCTAGCCACCACCGTCTTCTTCGTTACCGGCAAGCTCTGACCCCTTTGTTACCATCTTTCAGATCTTTGTTACCGGAGATGCTTCCTTCGTCGCGCAAAGGCTTCCTTCGTTATGATTCTCAATCCCCATAGTTGAAGGATGGCAGCATGACGTTGGGGTCGAGGCGGAGGAGGGCGGCTAAACAGTTAACGGAGATATGCATATCCTTTTTTTTTTTTTTTTTTTTTTTTGGGGTAAAAACAGCATATATGTGTTTGAACTTTGAAGAGAGAAGAAACAAGATGAAAGCAAAATTTTGTAAAATTAATTTGTGGGTCCACAAGTTAAAAATACATTGACTTTCTGAATCCGAACTATATCGATATTTGATATTTCAACACACATGCATACATGATATACATGATATTCTATAATATTTTGTGGGCTTAGGTGATTGCACGCAATAATATGGATTAAAATCTTCGTCAAGAAAGAGATTTGGATGACTTTTCATTAATGATAATTGATATATATAAAATCGTCAAATGTGGAACGTTTACTGTCTTTCATAACGACTAGCTTCCTATTTCAACAGCTCGTTTTGGCTTTTATGGAAAATTTGATAAAAATATGCAGCAATTAAATAGTATATAAATTAAAATAGGGAGAATATGTGATAAACTCTTTTTATATATCCTATCGGTGGATTTTATTTTTAAACCGTTAATATGCAATCGAACGATTAAAATGTTGTTTGTATATGATAACTATAATGCACCTTACCTCATTATATATAAACTAAGAAATTAAAAAATAACATATAAAAAAATTGAAAAACAAAAATAATATGGGAAATGTGTTTTCTTGTCCATGTATTTTATCAAAACTTATGAAAGACATTTTGATGACTTTTGAGTAAGTAGAAAAGTCTTCATGACTTGTTTAGTTATAGATATCATCGTTACTGTAGGAAAAAGAGAACAAAATTAAGAAAAAAAATGTAGTCCTTTTAAAAGGTGATGATTTGATCCATTTTTTTATTTTTAATTTTTTGACCGAAATGATCCTAAACTCTTAAAATGTTGGACATTATAGTCATTTATGTCTAAAACCGTTAAATTTCTAACGGAGTAAGTCATGTATAATATATGTGATCAAATCTAAAAGAATATTTTAATAATTCAATAATAATAACTTAACAAAAATAAAATAATCATAAAAAAACTAAATTCATCTTTCCTCTCTCTCTCCCCTCTCTATCTCAATTTCCTCCTTCAGACCTCAGCAGCAAAAACCCAAGCCCTGATCCAAGAAAGATATATATATATAATATATATATATATATATATATTTATGCAAAGAAACTTCATTAAATGGTCAAGGCCAGAGAACGAATTATTTTGAGACGTATTGTCGCTTTTATGAAAATTTGGTTCTACTTGGCTTGATTAATTTTCTAGCCTTAATTTTTTATAAACAAATTAAGAGCCATAAATATTAACATCATTCACGTTGACCAATTAAGAGCCATAATTAATAAATTTCCTAGCTTAAAAAAGGTTAAATGTGAACTAGCTTTGCTAGCTTCCAAAAATCATTCACGTTGACAACTTTTAGATTTGCGTAATCAATATTAACATCACTTCCATTGTACTACTAAATATATTTTTAGGATTCTATTGTTCAGCCATCGGTTTCATATTAGACACTACGTTTTTACTTGATGTGATTTTTGCCAATGAATCAGTTGAAAATTACCTAAAATGTTGCTAGAGGATAAGCATATGCAAAACCATGCACAAAAAAGAACGTCCATATTTGATATTTAATATTCAATATTCATATAAAAGTCAGCAAAGCACATGAACAATAGCACATGTAATTCCTGAAAAGAATTAATCAAATCAAGCAAAGAGAAATAAAGAAATTTAAAGTTGACAAGAAAATTAAGTAGACTTTGTCAAATTAAGCAAAATAATTTTTCTATACTTGTCATTCTCGAATTCTCCTTTCTATTTTTCTATTTCAATAGTTGTCCCCACAATAGCATCATGACAACTCATCAACTTGTTTAAAAAATTTTAGTATTTAATTATTTTTATATGGCTAAATTATTAAATTCATATAATATAGCATTATGTTATTAGGGTGACTGTCAATAAGATGAAAAATTTAGGACAACAGATCTTGATTCGTCATACTCTCCTAAAAATGTTAAAGCTCTTCAAGCATTTGTTTTCAAATTCAACAACTAATATTTCTGTTCTCTCTCTCTCTCTCTCATCCTCTTTGTTTTCGTGATTGTAACATTAATATTTGAGTTCGAAAACATTCAATATGGAGTTTTCAATGTCATACTCTTCTCTTAGGCTACCAGCAACCATCCCATCTCAACGTTACCAGGCCAGCTCTAGTTTCACTAGGTCAATTCCAGTTAAGGCAACAAAATCCTCCAACCTTCCCTCAAAATGCTCCACCAATATTAATTTGAACCTGCCAGTGGGGCTCTATGGGGAGAACAAGCTCTCGAAATCCTTGTTGTTCGGCCAAAATAAGCGTGATTCTAACCGGGTACACTTTATTTCTCCACGACTTACGTTAAACATGACATGATCCACAAGCCACTCCCGTCGCAAATCCTTCGCAGGATGTTGCTGAGGGGCTTGCTTGCAGATTCGTTTTTTTAGTAATTCTTTACGAGTTAAACGTACCATGATTAATTACTCCTGGTCTTAAATTCAACTTATAAATTGAAACTTATGACCTTATAGGCATGCGCTCAAGCTGAATCAGCGGACTCCGAACCAGTGTATACCAAAGCTGATGCTATTTTAGCTAGTTCTGATGATTCAGTATTTGCAAGAGCTTCACGTTTTGGAGCTGCTTGCTATACGTTCATAAGGCCCTTTGCAATTCGGCAAGCACTTATTTCGTCCATGTAAGTATACCTTTACCCCAAAAAAAAAAAAAAAAAAAAATTTACTGGTTTGCAGTGCAAGAAATTAATACATGTCCACATTTTTTTTTTTTTTGGCAGGTGTTTGTACGCAAGAGTGTTGAATGAAAACCAACTAGTACTTCAGTGGCCTCTATGGCTTAAGGCATTCCCGGGCTTAATTGCTATATTTATTGTGCAAGCTTATGGTAATGGTATCAATCAGGTTTTTGATATTGATATTGATAGGTAAGCTTTCCAAGTATTTCAAATACCTTTTCATTATTTTTTGGCCAAAATTTTTTTTATTTATTTTTGCTTAATTTATCTTTATATGCTATATTTTCAGGGTGAACAAACCTTATTTACCTTTAGTATCCGGAGAACTTTCACTAAAACACGCATGGCTCATGATGTCGTTTGGTGTAATTTCTGGCCTGTTGATTTTTCGATTGTGCAACGCCGACCTCATCTCTACTGCTCTTTACTGTTTTGGTCTTTTCCTAGCCACCTCCTACTCTGCTCCGCCCTTTAGATTTAAGGGATCTGCTCTTGCAACCACTATGTTGCTTCCTACAGTAATAATTCTTTTACCTTCTAATCCCTGTATCTTGAAATGAAATTGTGCTTTTGTTTGTAAAATTTTATGGCGTCATTGGAATGTTCCTCTGAAAACCAGTTAAAAAATTACATGAAAAATTAATTTTGCAATGATCTGAAAAAAAATTAAGGAGAAAATATGATATTTGATTAATAAATATAGCAACTTGTATATGCAGGTTAATTTTGTTCAAAGTGTCGGTATATTTTATACCGCCAACGCTTCTCTTGGACGTCCATTTGTGTGGAGGTACGTGTGTAATATTTTTTCGAAAGCGAAATTTTTTTATAATTTTTCATCTCTTGCTCCTTTTTTTTTTTTTTTTTTTCCTTTCAAACTATTAACGTGTTATCTGTATCTTTATTATCATCATCATCACCACCACCACTATTATAATTGTTATTCATATTATTATTATTATTGCAGGGTAATGATTTTACTATAGATTAATTTATAGTTTTACTTTTTTATATTATATTTTTGCCTCAAGTTATGGTTACTTAAATAATTATTCGACCAACATATAGATGCCATAAGGAGCGAGATTTCTTAATTATTAACATTGTAAGTTGATGGTCAACAGGACAATGTCAAACAAAACCCATGAAATTGACAACTAAATTATGGTTCAACAGTTTCTTAATTCGAAAACTAGAATGTTACATTGAAAAAACGCTTGATTAAAGATGGGGCAGTGATGTAATTCATCTTTTATTAGTAGGTCGTGTTTGATTAACAACACAAATATCGCTTAGTATTGTTCTTATTTTTAACCCACACATGATTTAACTCTTTATAGAAATCTAACGTTTGGCTTTGAATTTGCTCTGCAGTCCCCAAACTATTTTCATCCTGGCATTTTCTACAATATTTTTTGTGGTCATTTCCATCATAAAAGATATCCCAGATGTAGAAGGTGACATGAAGTAAGTTACAGTTCTTACATCTCATCGCATTTATCAAACTTAAAATTTTTTTTTTTTTCATTTTGTTCACTCTTTTAATCTCGAAATATTTTATTTATTATAGGTACAACATTCGAACGTTTCCGGCGAGGTTCGGAGGTAAAAATGTTGCTTACTTTGCCGTTGGGTTGTTGCTGTTAAATTATATTGGTGCTATAGCGGCGGCCATTCTCTTGCCTCAGGTACTTTTAATTCTTCCTCTTCAAAGCTTACATATATAGTTGTTTTTCTCTTTTTTAGTTTTATTTTTTATTTTTTTGGAAAACGTTTACATAAATCTCCTAAATCTTGAATTCTTTTATGGAAATTGTATAAAAAAAAATTTCCCCTTTTATTTATATGTTTACTTTCTTTGTAATTTGTTGATTAATTAAGGTAAATTATTGTTTCTTATTTTGCTAACCAAAAAGAAAAGAAAAATTTAATAAATAACAAACTGAATGGAACATAATAATAAACCTTCCCTACTAAAATGTTAATCAACTATACAAAAAAGAGACGTGGAATAAGAGATCTTTTAAGACGTTTATATATATATATATATATATATATATATATATTTCATTAAAGTTTAACTCTCTCTCTCTCTTAAGAATCAATAATAAACAAGTTTTTTTTTTTTTTTCCTATTTACAGACTTTCAAGCGTTCTGTAATGTTGCCAAGTCATATAATCCCGCCCTTGGTGTTACTTTTTCAGGTTTGTCGTACATTAATTATCTGGAAAAAATAATGAATAGAAAGTAAAACAGTAAAAGTAAATTACGTCAAAAAAAAACTGTCAAAGTAAAAAATTAACTCTAACAAATTTATTTATTTATTTATTTATTTATTTTTTGGGGGTTCTTTCAGGCTAGGAAGTTGGACAAAGCAAATTATGGCAGGGAAGAGAGTGCAAATTTCTATCAATTCCTTTGGCAGCTTCTTTTGTCTGAATTTGTCTCATTTCCTTTCATGTAATTATGAGTTAGTACAAACTAATCGCTTTTCATTTACATAATAGTGGAGAGGGAGGAACAAAAGAGAGTTGTTTGTGATATTACATTATGTTTGCTTTCTTTCGCTTTTCTTGAAGGCACTGACAATAAATTAATTCTATATGTTCTATTATAAGAGTGTAATAAAACAGGTATCTGTATTCTTAATTTTTGTTTCTGTATATACCGTTGTTATTTTTTTATTTATTATTTATTATTTTTTACTCATTTGAATTTCGGTATTGTCTAAAAATAGATGAAAAAATTGTGGAATCAATCTCGCAAATACATATGTTTATGCTTTTAACCGTCTACTACTACTAATTTGATTAGAGATCCAAAAAACTAAAACATGTACATAGTTGGGGTAAGAATCCACAAATATCCTTTGTAAGGGGCAATCTTATAAATCAACCAAAAAAAATCATGGCAATGAGGTCCTATACTGGATTATATGGATTAAACCATATTCTGTATACTTCAATTCGTGGACACTGCATCTTTAAGATGAAACCAACGGCCTCATTCTCAATTAGAGAACGGTGTAGGTGCCTAAATAAAAAGAGCTACTAGATAAATAGCCGCCCCAAGTTGAGTCAACTGCCATCGCTAGACTGCGTCTTGACCCCCATCCAATTTTTGGGCCAATTGCCGCTTCGTAGTACCAAAAAATTAGATTCTTGCCCAACCTCCATGGACGAATCTTGTAGAGGAACCATTAGATTTTCAGGACATTGCATTCTCACCAATATTTGCGTTATAACTCACCACTTCTTGAACAACCTATTCCTATTCATGCTTCATGGACCTTTTCTTATTTTCCATTTCCATTTAGTTTTTTTTTTTCCGGACGTTAATTAGATGGTAATTTTGTTGTATTACCCTTGCCATGCTATGTAATTATCAAACGGCTGACTATGTTTATTCCATCCCAATAGTTCAAAGACAAGGATACAGTGGTTCATGCCTGATCATAAAATTACCTCGCAAGATTCAATCCCCACCATCTGATCTGCCATTACTGGTCAAAAATACACTTATGCATACAGCACACACCATGGACTTTCCCATCACCTATTCTCCATACTGAACAGGAGTGCTTGAAACTTATGCAAAAATACACTTATGCATACAGCACACAACATGGATTCTTTTTTTTTTTTTTTTTTTTTTTTGTGGCGAGAGAAGGACAATAATGTAGTGCTCAGCACTTCAGCTAATGCACGTGCAGATGAGGAAGTGACAGGAAGATCTTTTGATGTGGTTGGACCCCAGAATATTGAACAGGTTGAGTGAGTTTTTATCGGGAAGAGGCATTTATGCCAGTTTGGGGTTTGGTCAGATTACCGGAGGGGATCTCTCTCCCAATTCGAAGTTTTTTCCTGAAATAATATTATCCAGTTTGAATTGAATTATCAAATAAGATTATTTATTTTGAATTCAAATTCGAAACTTTCCTATCCTAATCTATTTGCCAAGTAGTAATAATCTTGACAAGAATCTTATTTTTTTTGACAAGAGCCCATCCAATTTTCAGTTGAGTCAACAAGGTGTATGGGCAACAAAACAATTTATATGATAAAGGGAATTAAATAATTAATGCTATTCGTATTAATGCTCCACGAACTTTGTGGTTTACCTCTTAATTTTAAATAATTCCAGTTTGTTACAACAGATTTTGAGTTTCTTCCCCCTTTGACAAGAATTGAAAGAACACTTTTTGTATTGTATTCATATATGTTCAAAATGATACAAGGGTATTACATATAAAGGTAATCGTTGAAAATAGAAGAAATAAAGAAAGGAAACAATCTTATATACAATTAAAGGCAATAAAATTGAATAAAAAATCAGAGAAAATGATGCCATGAATATCTCCACCAGGAACATCAGTTTAAGGAAGGTCAAATTCTGATTGGCCTAATTACTTCAATTCTCCAACACCCCCTCCTCAAGGTGGCGTGGGAAAATTTTGAACACCCAGCTTGAAAAGCAAAGTATTGAAAATATCAGCTGCAACAGCCTTGGTAAAAGATGTCGGCTGTTGATCTTGTGACTGAATATACTTGGTGCAAATCAGACCTTTTTGGATTTTTTCACGAACTATGTGGCAGTCAATCTCAATATTAGGGGTGTGCGCCCGCACGACGTGGGCGATGCGAATGCCGGTCCATTGAGCTTGCCCTCGCGCAGGCTTTGTTTTGGAATTTTTTTTCTCTCTTTCCAACATAATTCCGGATTTATTTTTCTAGAATATGAACAGTTTTCGTCTTTCCATCTTCTGGAAATTGTTCATATTCCAAGTGTAAATGGACAGCACTAATGGTGCATTAATCCGAATTAAAACCAATGACTTTTGGTTTTTGTAACACCCCATCCTTGAGCCTATAAAAGGAGCCCTCCACAAGCTTGAAATCACACCTTGAACACACAGCACAAGCACACGTTTTCTTTCCTTGTTCTCGGTTTTCTTCTTCTTGTTGTGGTCGTGGTTTTGAGTTTTGGTGATAGAGGGAAGGCAGTGTTTCAAGTTCGCCGAAAGCGGTTTTCGATCGTGCTAGACTACCGTTGTTTGTCGTTGTATCCTGGGAGACAGACGTCCGTTGAAGCCTCGTGCACTTACCGGAGAGGACGAATCTGTTTTAAGGAAAGCGTGACTCACGTGCCTCGACGTTCTACTTTTGTTCGGCTCCCTTCGTGTTAAGGTTGAATTTCGGTGTAATCAATTTAGTTATATTTTATTATAATCACTTGTTCGTTGTTTATGCTCGCTCTATATATTTTCTAACATGAGATACCCCCAAATCTGCGAGTAGATAACGTATCCAAGTAACCTCACAGCAAGTAGTTGTCAGTGCTCGATATTCGGCTTCGGCTGATGAGCGTGACACCGTTGATTGCTTTTTAGACTTCCAAGAGATAGGTGAGCTCCCAAGTAGAATGCAGTACCCTGTAATGGGTCGTCGAGTATCGGAGCACCCACCCCAATCAGAATCACAGTAAGCATGTAACTGAGCTCCACTTGTTGCAGAAAGAAGGATCCCTTGGCCTGGATTGTTCTTCAGATAACGCAAACTGGTGTGGCAGCTATATAATGGGATTGCCTAGGCTTGTCAAGAAATTGACTTAGAATTGGACATTGTAAGTGATGTCGGGTCTAGTGACCGTTAGATATAGCAAACGGCGCACCAAACGTCTATATCGAGTGGCATCCGTTAAAGGTTCTTGTTCTACTTTGTTGAGCTTCAGATTTTGTTCCATGGGAGTTTTTGAAGGTCGGGAACCGAGCTGGCCAAATTCCTCAAGAATCTCTAGTGCATATTTTCTCTGACTTGGATAAATCCCATATTTCAACTTTCCAAGGTCTCTCAACTTAAAATGTGTTTGCAGATCTTCTTTGACTTCCATGATCCCATTGATATCATTGCCTGCAATGAGAATATCGTCAACATAGACAAGAATGGCTGTGAAGGAATTATTCATGGCTTTGGTGAATAATGAATAATCTGCATTTGATTGGGTGTATCCTGCTTTCTTTAAAGTAGTTGATAATTTAGCAAACCATTTACATGATGCTTGCTTAAGACAGTAGAGGGATTTTTGTAGTCTGCAAACTAAGCTCTTTGTCCCCGATTGTTGGAATCCTGGTGGAAGTTGCATACATACTTTTTCATGTAGATCTCCATTAAGAAACGCATTGCTAATGTCAAGTTGGTGCAGATGCCAATTACGAGTTGCTGCTATAGCAAGAAGACAACGCATGGTTGTGAGCTTTGCAACTGGTGCAAAAGTTTCTTGATAATCAATCCCCTCCTATTGGTTATATCCCTTCGCCACTAAACGAGCCTTGTAACGTTCAATTGAGCCATCTTGTTTGTGCTTAATTTTGTAGACCCATTTACATCCTATTGCCTGTTTGTTTGGATGCAATGGTGCAAGAGTCCACGTTTGATTAGCTTCCAAGGCTTTGATCTCCTCTGCCATTGCTCTTCGGATTTTCCTGAATTGTTATTTCCCTTGACAGCGAATGCAGCGTTATCATGTAACGGCGGCCGTACCCCAGAGATTCCTCGCTGCCTCTCTTCTTGAAGTAGCAAAGAAAACACCTTTCCAACAGCCGGAATTGGGTCCACCGACAATATTTGACCACGTACAACTGTATATGTCTCATTTAGACCCATCATAAACTGCAAGATACGATCCCTGTCTTTATAGGCTCCTACAATTTTGTTAGAATCACATGTGCATGATGGTATAGGAGAATAAAGATTCAACTCATCTCACGAAGCCTTTAACTTGGAATAATAAACAGTCATAGAATCATGACCTTGTGATATCGAACTAATGCTTTTTTGTAGTTCAAATATACGAGGTCCGTTGATTTGTGAAAACCTTTCTTCAAGATCCTCCCACAATTCTCTTGCTGTTTACGCATAGATTACATCCCCTGCAAGTTCTGAAATGATGGCGTTCATGATCCATGATGCGACCATGTCATCACATTGCTTCCAGAGAACATAATTTCATCAGTAGTGGAAGGTTTGGTGATAGTTCCATTGAAATATCCGGACTTGTTCTTGGCGCTTCGAGCTTTGATCATCGCTCTGCTCCACATGGTGTAGTTATCTCCATTTAAAGGAGAGGACACAAATACAGCTCCGAAATTGTCTGAAGAATGCAAAGTGAAGGCAGCGTTCTTTGCATTTTTTCTTGCATCACTCTTTTCAGTATCTGTTTTGCCAGCCATAAGAACAAATACCTAAAGAATAGATATCAAAAAATGGAACAAGAACAAATTAACTTTACGAGGTCTCAAGAGTGCCGTTGCTCTGATACCATGACAAGAATCGAAAGAATACTTATTGTATTGTATTCATATATATGTTGAAAATGGTACAAGGGTATTACATTATAAAGGCAATCGTTGAAAATAGAAGGAAAAAAAAAAAAAAAAAAAAGAAAAAGGAAACAATCTTATATATAATTAAAGGCAATAAAATTGAATAATAAATCAGAGAGAATGATGCCAAGAATATCTCCACCAGTAGCACCAGTTTAAGGAAGGTCAAGTTCTGATTGGCCTAATTTATTCAATTCTCCAACACCCTTTGTCCCATTTGTTTCATTTCCCGTTAAATCTAGATCAGGAAAAAAAGATAAAGTGGGTAAGGTTTGTATTGTTTGTTTTTGAGTTCCTGTCTGTCATAAAAACGTAATTAATTATTATAGAAGTTCGATTATAATAAAGCTTTGCTTAATTTGTTTTTAGCTGAAGTAGATGTGTTCTTAATCAAGTGTGAGTGTGTGACTCTTTAAGCTCGCAGAGGGATGAAATTGTGTTGCACTTCCCACATTAAAACCTCAATGATGCAAATGGATTTTAGTTTTCTTTTTTTAATCTTCTTATAGTATGATGCAAGTTGATTGATCGTAACGTCAGACACGACTATTGATTTGTGCTGAAAAAAATGTAACTTAATCAAGTAGTCCCCATTTATTCTTGCCGAGTAATCTGGTAGATTACTCTATATCTAGCAGGGAGTACTTCTAGCAAAACATATTTTGCTAACATTTAACCACTCCTACGAAGCATACCGACCAAAAAAAAAAAATGTCTAAGAAAAAAGCTAAGCCATCTTATATTATTCTTGGGAGAATTAAAGAGCAAAATAGGATTTTTGAAAAGAGCAACAATAAATTATAATATAAAATTTTAAATGTAGTGATAAATAACATAATTAAATTATAATTAAATTAATAACCATAAAAAAAAAATCTCATCTCTCTCGCACACACTCCTCCTATCTCTTTATTTCTCTAATATGAAACTATACACATAAACTTGTTATTAAAAATTAATCATAAATCGGTTATTTTCTAAAAAAATCTAAGGATTTTTCAGAAAAATACATACTATAATATATCATATTTTAAAAAACTTGCTTATAAAGTACCTATAAAATATGCTCGCTATTTGCTACAATTTCCCCATATATTCTTGTTGCCCTCCCAGGTTATTCTTTTAAGATTATGTCTCAAGCCCAAATATGTTTGAGCCCGTCTACCACTTGGGATCTATATGTGCATGGTGCAGCCTGTGAGCAACTTTTTGTCACACTCTCTCCGATAAGATCGAAAGCGTTGCAGTTTGAAGTATTTTTCAATCCAAACAACCATTTAACGATTCTATAATTCCAAACCAATTAAAGCAAGCAAATTATCTAGCGGTCTGGTGCGGTTTAAAACAATCGATCGAGTTTGGGGCGTTCGAAACTAGACTGTTTAGCATTCCTAAAGGGCTAATCATAATTCTTGAGTATCGTATCAATGAAATGATAAAAATGTGCCCAAAGTTTCTGTCCATATTAGATTCGTGTTGGATTATTATACTTCAATAAAATCTAAAAATGTAATCGAAGATCTTTAAATAGATTAAAGGAAACTGACTAAATATGAAATAAAAGTTATCATAAAAGTCATAGTCTTAGAGAGGCTCTAAGTTTTCTTCACCATTTTCATTCATTCCTTCCATAACATTTGTAGCATTAGTATCATGCAAGGTTTAGCATATGTAAGATTTTCATCACGAAATTTTTAAACTCTATCGCTCTTTTCTTCTCAAATCATCTTTTTTTTTTTTTTTTTTTTTCGTCTATATTTTCAGTAACATTTGAAGCTATATAGACATACAAAGAGACCCATTGTGGCAATATTTTGACCTTAACATATCATAATTCTTTTGTGGTTTTTTGCTGAATAAAAAGTTCATTATGCAAGCCGATTTAGATCAATATCACAAAAGACTATCAGACGAAGAGGGAAAAGAGACTTCACAAGGCTAGTAAGCATAAGTCTGTTCAGCAAATCGATTTTAGATTAGCAAGCAGTTGTGAGACATCAACTTAAACTAACAAGCGGCAACGTTGATGGCTGGAGAAAGAGGTGCTGCTGCTGAAAGTATAAAATTTATAGTCATAACCACACCAACGTCATTAGTGTTGTTAATACCGGTACTTCATACGCTCACAACTGGATATTGGTATGAATTAGCACTAAATTGAAAAGTTCTAAAACCCTCCACGGCGCAAATCTGGACCACTAACAGCGCACCAAAGAGAAGGAAGTGTTTCCTTTCAACTTGAGAAGGCTAGAATGCAACTAGCATGGCCAAGAAAGGCATCGAAGAGGTCCATAGGTTCAAGTACTGGCCGAGCCTCCTACTGTTTCAGACCTTGGATTAAAGCGAGCTCCACTGACAGCCTATTAGGCACTTTTTTACGGAAGAAAAATTAAAGAAAAAAAAAAAAAAACACCACCTTTCTTAGACGGCTTCTAACAAAGAACCTATGTGCCGTCCGGTGAAAAAGACTTAATAGTCCATTTGAATAACCTATATAGGTTTGAAAAGTATATTTGAATAGTGTTTTTTTTTTTCTACGAGAGAAATTTATTTTTTACCGTGGACACGTTGTGGCCAGAACATTCACTCTATGTGGACCTGCATCACGGTAATAAAGAGACCTACAGAGTAAGGGGCACCAAGAGGATGCTCCCCAAGGAGACTCTCAATGCTTGAGTCAAACATAAATCATAGAAAAAAGTGAGCATAACTCGATAAATAAATAATAAAAGCGTAATAAAGGTGCATTAGTGCTTTCGGTCATGAGATTCCAATGGAAAGCTCGCCGGAGTAGATACAAAAAGAATAGTAGTAGTAGGAGGGAGACAGTGTTGTGAGAAATCCCATGGTGTTGGTCCCTTCTAGAGAGAATAAGCCTTTATCTTTTCTTCTTGAGAGATGTTTGTAGAGAGTAAATAACTGGGTTGTGGCTAGAGAGAATGTCAGGAACCTTTTTATCTTATTAGTGACGGGTATTTATAGAGTGGAGAATGGTAAAAGGAAAAATGGACTAGGGCTAGTTTTTAGGACCCAATTGTTGAGGTTCATTAATAATATTACAAGGGTATTAGAAAAACACTAAATAAAATTTTTTTAAATAATGCCTAAAATATGTCTCGTGTCAAATGGACCATTAATCTATAGTCTCAGCAACACGGAGAAAAAAATATCTTAAAATTAGTGCTGGTCCCAAACTCTGAGTATTAGCCACAAAAGAGGCCATCTTTTGTGGAGCTTACCACAAAAGGTAAGCTCCACTGTGCCAGGAATAACATGCAATCTAGAAACATTGGAATAAAGAGAAAACATAGAATTTGCTAGAGTGGGGTAACTTTGTTTCCATCTCCTGGAACAGAAGTGAAATATTTCTAATAATCTCTGTAGTTTATGAGAGAATCAAAATTAGGATGTTTAAAATATTTTGGAGTCATTCTTCTAATCCATTATTTCCTCCTTTTTTTCCTACCAAATAATTATAAGTGTCAAAAGTTTTTACTAATCCCTCTATCATTCTCTTTTCTTAATTATAGTTTTCTTTCCTACCAAACACACTCTTAGTGCTTACAAGAAGAGTCTATATATTCCACAATTGGTTAGGCTAGCAGCTGCCAAGAAATTGCCATTGATCGCACGGGCTACATTAATTACATCTCTCAACCCAATGCACAACCAACCATTTCGAAAAAAAAAAAAAAAAAAAAAAAAAAAAGGAGGAGCATCACGTAAGGCAAAAACACTTGACAATATAAGGTAAAAGCCTCCCTGCAAATGCTACCCAAAAAAAAAAAAAAAATCCGTCTATTACAACTTTTAATTTCTTGTGTTCTCTTGTGTGTGTGTGTGTGTATTTATTCTTTTTATTTTCATATGATTTTGTTTTGATTAATCTAATGTTTGAAAGTACGCATTATTTGTAAAGAATACATATGATAGAAAAAGCCTATATGAAACATGGGAAAAAAAAACATTTTAATATCAAATAAGTGTTACAATTATACATCTTACAATAGTCAATATATTTCCATCAAGTAAAGAGAGGAAAATAATTTTTTATTTAGAATAAAATATGGTGGCACGACCGATATGCTTCTTTCTTCTTGCAAGTGCGTATTGTGGACCACGGATGTCCAAATTCAATATTTTAAACAGAAATTGAATAATAAACACCATTTTTTAAAACGTAATAAACAACATTTTCACAAAAATAAATTAAAGAAATCCAAAGTAAATAGTCAGTAAATAACAAATTTACTAGGAAAATTATGTGTATTTACATATTTACTCTAATATGTGATTTATTTAGATTATTTTCTGTAAAAATATTATTCATTTCATTCTCACTATTTTAAAATGATGTTATTTATGTTTGCCCTTAAAAAGAGGAAAGGTTTTTAATTAAAAATTCTCAATAGACACGTAAGTTAAAAGTTTTGTTTTACAAATGGATTTAAATCATAATTCAACATCTTTTGAAGTGAAGAGTTGGGACAACTATTATCAAAATAAGATTAAGCATCTCAAATTAGATTGGCATCTAAAATCTTAACAAATCTCACACCAAACCCCTAAAATCAATTTAGTAAAACTAAAAAAAAAAAAAATTATAAAAGTTAAAAGAAAAAAATCAAGATATTAATATCCCAATGGAAATTTCCACCAAAAATAAAAATACATAACTAGCCAAAGCTGAAAATATCTTTAAAGATCAGTATACCTTTGAAACAGATAGGTACTGACTTTCGAACTATATGTCAAAACACATGCATCAATGTATATGATATTCAGTAATTTTGTGGGGTAACGGTGATTGTACGCAATTTGGATTAAAAATATTGTTGTCAAGGAAGAGATTTGGATGACTTTTCAGTAATGGTATATACAATTGTTTTGATTACTTTCTTTATTCACTAAACAATTGTTTTTCATTTCTTCTTTCTACACGATAGCTTTAAGTCACTATATTTTAATTCCAGCCAAGATAATTACTGCCAAATCGTCAAATGTGGAAGGTTTACCGTCTTTCATAATGACTAGCTTCGTATTTCAATTGCACGTTTTGGCTGTATGGAAACTTTGATCCAAAATGTACAATATACAATTTTTTTTTTTTTTTTAAATTAAGGGTGAGGGATTCAAACTCATTACCTTCTGATGGATTCATTTATAAAATTACAACTAGGCTCTACCTGTTACCACCAATATACAATTGTTTTGATTGCTTTCTATTCATTAAGCAATTGTTTTCCATCTCTTTTTTCGTAATGATAACTTTAAGTCACTATATATCTAACAATATATATATTTAAGAAAGGAGAAAGTGCTTTATCGTACAATTGTTTCGTTTGGACGGAAAAGATTTTTCTTTTTTTTTTTTTTTTGCTCCCTCGATTTTTTTTTTCCTTTTCAATTTTTTTTTTTTCAATTTTAGCTGTTTTTATTTTTTTTGTCTTTTTTCCATGCCTCTCTTTTTTTCAGCTTTTTTTTTTGTTTTTTTTTTTTGTATAAATCTTTTTTTTTTTGTTTTTTTTTTTTTTCATTTTGTTCCTTCTTCCATATTAGTCTTTTATTTGTGTTCCTTATTTCATATATATATTTTTTTTCGTTCTGGTCTTTTCTTTTCCATGTTGGTCTTTCTGTTGGTTTTTTCTTAACTTCTTTTTCCTAATTCTTAATTGTGTCTCATGAATTACTTCTTTTGATTTTTCCTTCTATCCAGATAAATTTTTTCTAATATATCCGATTCATAAATATGAATACGCATGTGTATCGCATGTGCTTACAAATAATATATATACCAAGAACAAGAAAAATACCACAAAATCGTCTAATGTGAAGCGCTACTGATTTTCAAACTATATTTCAATCAAAACACATACATCTATGTATATGATATTCAGTAATTTTGTGGGATAACGGTGATAGTACGCAACTTGGATTAAAATTGTTGTCAAGAAAGAGATTTGGATTACTTTTCAGTAATGGTATATACAATTGTTTTGATTACTTTCTTTATTCATTAAACAATTGTTTTCATTTCTTCTTTCCTCGTGATAGCTTTAAGTCATTATATTTCAATTCCAGCCAAGAAAATTACTACAAAATCGTCATATGTGGAACGTTTACCCTCTTTCATAATGACTAGCTTCATATTTCAATTGCACGTTTTGGCTTTATGGAAACTTTGATCCAAAATGTACAATATACAATTTTTTTTTTTTTTTAAATTAGGAATAGGGGATTCAAACTCATCACCTTTTAATGGAGTCAGGTGTGGAATTACAACTAGACTATGTCTGCTACCACCAATATACACTTGTTTTGATTGCTTTCTATTCATTAAACAATTGTTTTTCATTTCTTCTTTCGTCATAATAACTTTAAGTCACTGTATATCTATAACAATATATATATTTAAGAAAGGAGAAATTGCTTTATCGTCCAATCGTTTCGTTTTGGACGGAAAATATTTTTCTTTTTCTTTTTTTCTTTTTTAGATTTTTTTTTTATTTTGCTCCCTCGATTTTCTGTCTTTTTTTTCCTTTCAATTTCCTTTTTTTTTTTTTAGCTCTTTTTTTTTTTTTTAGTCTTTTTTTCATGCCTCTCTTTTTTTCAATTTTTTTTTTTTGGTCTAAATATGTTTTTTTTTTTTTTTTTTTTTTTCCTTTTGTTCCTTCTTCCATATTAGTCTTTTATTTTTGTTCCTTCTTCCATATTTTTTTTTCGTTTTGGTCTTTTCTTTTTCATGTTAGTTTTTCTGTTGGTTTTCTCTTAACTTCTTTTTCCTAATTCTTAAATGTGTCTCATGAATTATTAGATAAATTTTCTCTAATATATCCGATTCATAAATATGAATATGCATGTGTATCGCATGTGCTTACAAATAATATATATACCAAGAACAAGAAAAATACCACAAAATCGTCAAATGTGAAGCGCTTACTGTCTTCCATAATGACTACCTTCTTATTTTAACTACACGTTTCGGCTTTATCTGGATCCACAATACAAGAATTTGTACGAAAATCTGAAAAAGAAATAGACACTATGAAAAATTATTATAATCACACAGATTTTTTCTCATTCCCATGACCCTAATTCATCCACAAATCTACCCAAACAGATACTAAATCTCCCTGGCCGGCCTGCTATCTCTTACTTAAAACAAACAAGAAACAATTTAAGTAGAGTCAAAATATAATGTTTAAAGTACTTTTTGATTTAATAATAAGAAACGTAGGCTTTTGACTTCTTATGTAAACTTTAAAATGGGTTAATTACACAAATGAAATTAGACATTACTGTAAAAATGTCTATGTTTTTATTTTATTACTAATACATCTATAATTATATGTTTAATGATGTCATTATCCTTAATTATGTATCCATAGTGACAGAAAGGAAATCTAATAATAAATATTAAATATACAAATAAAGATATAGCCACAACTGCCAATAAGACTCTAAAATACCACACCAAAAATTCGAAAATAATATATAATCCGAAATGGTTTGATCACGTTTCAAGAAAATCCAACAACAACAACAACAAAAAAAAAGTCCATTAAAGATATGATTATACCAAACAAATTCAATATTATGGTTGTGATTATAATAAAGATCAAAATTATTGGGAAATCAATTTCATAATTATGATAAAGATTTATATAGAAAAAGGTTAACATGTTACACAATAAAACAGAAAACTAAAACGAATACATAAGGGAAAACAAATATATAATTAATTATGATAAAGACATACTTTACTTTTCTTGCATACAATATTAATTTGTTTGGCTTATCTTTACCATAAAGATAGCTTTTCTTTTTCTTTTTCTTTTTTAAATCATATTGACGATTCTACTATGGGAAAATAGTACGAAAAAGAAGAAAATAAATATTTGTTTTTCAATTTTTACTCGGTAAAAATATTCTCAGATTAGTGATGAAACTCTTTTATTTATATGTATACAATATATGTACAATATATGTGTATTCTACTATGAGAATATTTTTACCGAGTAAAAATTGAAAAACAAATATTTAAAAAAAAAATAAAAGCATTTTATTAATCATCCAAAATACAAAAATTAAAAAATTAAAAAAAAAAACGACTAAACGGATACTACAAAAGTATTTGATTAGACAAAGTACAAAAATTAAAAAATAAATAAAACGGATACTACAAGCATTTGATTGTTAAAAAATAAACAGTTTTATTGTGTTATGAAAGATTAGGAGGTTTTTTTAATTATTTTCTTTAGAATCTCCTCCAATATTGTTGCTTTCTATCTTATGTGTGACTAGGCTCCACTTTTTATTTTACAAAAAATGTTATTTTGTAATGTTATTGTTGCTTCTATCATCTTCACGGAATAAGAAGAAGAAGAAGAAAGACCGGACTATAGCTATAAATGTTTGAAGAGAGATTGTAATATGTCTCTCATTTGAAATAAGATCAAAAGACACAATAGGACTGAGAGGACCGCAAGGATCATAAAGGCAGAGAGGGTAGGGCCACGCCACACATGGCGCGTGGCCGTGCAGCCACGCTCCCTGCAGCCCGCCCAACAGGCCATGAGAGCAGCGTGACAACACCACACATGGCACGACCACACCACACTTGGTGCGAGGCCGCACCTCAAGAAGCCTGCGTGTCCCAAGGGTGTGGTGCTGCTGAGCAATTCGTGTTGATATGAGAATTTCAAATTTATCTTTTAAGTTATTTCGAACCGTTGTGTCTGTTGGTTGTATATTTTCATACCAAACTAAATTATTATTAGTAACTGATATATCAGCTATGATAATTGAATAGATACTAAAATAAATGTCTTTGCAATAAAGAGGCACCTCTTAGAAAATGTTGCATTGATTAACATGGTTGTAACGATTCATTAAAAGACACCTCTGTGCTTTTTAAAACTCCAGAAATTTACCTATTTTATATCTTTGTTTTGAAATACAGTATTATTGCTAGATATTGTGTTCAATGATTTGTTATCTTGTGGGTAATTTGCCGTTAAACTCTTTAACAAATTTAGTAGTGAGGACAAATAAAACTAAAAAAATATTCTCAATATGCCTCAAACTCATCTTTGTTTTTCATTTTTCTTTTGCCTCCATTGTTTTTGTTCTCTCTCATTCTCCAAAAATGTTTGCCCTTAAAAATGAAGAAATACAAAGAATATTTTTTAAAAAAAAATAAAAAAGAGAAAAAATCGAAAAACACGTACGTAAATAGTTTTTTTTTTCCCCAAATGGATTTTAATCAACTTTTTTAGTGAACATAAATAGTTATTTTAGATACATATAAAACTATTGTAAAAACAAGATTAATAAATAGTAAAGCAGAGTTATTAATAAAGAGAGAGAAATTTTCTTTATGTATAGGTCACTCTTTCTTTATTGCGGTCTATTTAAAATATAGATTTAAAAAGTAAATCTGAATAATAAATTTAAAAGTTTTACGAGAAAAAGCAATTGACAAGTTGCAAGTAATTGACTCTTCAGATTTGTTTGGTGTGTAAATTTAAATTAAGATTTATAAATTTAAATAGTAAATTTTGTTGATTTTTTAAAAAAGATAAAAAATATTTTGAAAAGAAGACAAAAATTAAAAAAAAAAAAAAGATAAAAAAAAAATTTAAACCAATAACATGTCTTAATTTATGTTCATACAAACGGTTTTCATCAGAGAGCTTATCTCAGGTAGGTCAGCCATGTAGTATAAAGGACTGATCTGGTGGGGTTCTATTGGTAATTGTCCTTGTCTTGGATTAAAATTATTGTCAGATAGTGGACACCGATGACTTTTCAACTATTAAATGGATATACACAATAATACTCTCATGTCCCGTACTAATCGGACAGTTAGTCCACAAACGATATTTTTAACATTTTATTTTATTTTATATCTTGTATCTATTAATTAATTTATTATATGTAATTTTTTTATCAAATTTTTTATAATATAGATTATTTAAAATTATTAGTATAAAAAAAAGAAATTTATTATTAAAAATAATTAATTATTATAATAATAATAATAAAAAGTTACAATTATCGTTTAACATATGTATTGTACAAGAGAATTATGGTGTATATAATATATGTATATATATATATATTTGTTTAGATGAGCTCCTAACAAATTTTTTTTTTTTTTCTCCTTTTTCGGTGTTTTCTTCCGTCATTATAGCTTTAAGTCACTATTCAAGCCTAGGAAACTACCACGAAATAGTCAAATGTGTAGACCAAATCCAATGCACGTTTTGGCCATTCGTCGTCCCCGAATGAAAAAGGTTCTGTAAGAATGCCACGACGCCTTATATTTATGATTAACAATAATTTTATTATTTTATAATATTAAAATTATTAATTTTAATATTAGAATGGATAAAATTATAATAATATATTTAAAATATGATTTTTATTTAATTTTATCAATAAAAAAATTAATAAATAAAATTATTCTAAAAATTTGAATTTTATAATAATAGGATTTCTTATTTTACAATATCAGTAAGAAACAACTTTTTAATCGTTTTACGTCATGTGCTTGGTGCCCGGTCAATGGTAGCTCATTTAGTACAACACGAGTTTAATATCCGTGAATTGCACGAGAAGGAAGAAAAAAATAAATAAATAAACTGAGTATTATATAATAAAAATAGTTGGTTAAGATAAATATTATAATTATAATAAGTATAATTCTTCCCAAAATCTCTCCCAATAGTGAAGATGTAAAATCAAAATGACAATAGTACTAACAATAATAAAAACAAAAACAAAAGCAAAAAGAAAAAGAAAAAAATTTTACATAATCATACTCATTTAAAGAAAAAAATTAAAACAAAAATAAAACAAAAAACAAAAAAAAAAAAGAAAAAAATCTTTAGACTCAAAAGAACAGGAAAAAACTAACCCTAACAAAAAAACTTATATCAAAATAAAATATATATCCTATTTTCTCCTTTTTTTACTGTTTTTAAAAAAAATTAAAAAAAGATTTATCAAGTTATATACATGCTAAACTTAAAAAAAAAAAAAAAAAAAGATTTTTAAAATATAGAACAAAACAAACAAAAAAGACAAAAAAAAAAAAAAATTCTTGCAGAATCCTTAAAAAAAGGGTCTTTAAAAAATTTAACAAAAGAAACAAAAAAGACAAACAAAAAAAAATCCAGAAAAAAAATCCGAAATAAAGATAAAAAATTTTAAGTAAAAAATCATTTAAAAATCAAAAAAAGGCAAAGTGAGCAAAAACACAATACAATAATAGATCGGAATCTAATATCTAAAATTTAGCGTCAAAAAAAAAGGCAAAAACAATATTAAGAAAAAAAAACAAACTCTAAATAAGAGTAAAACCGGCAACACACTGTAGGAAAAAGAAAAAGGAACTAAAAAATAGGCGTAAAACGATAATTATACTATGTGAGCAGCCAGTAATTTCTGCATAATAGGGGTAAAAATATCAACTCACTGTAGATGAAGGAAAACCAATTAAATTAGAGGGGCAAAAAAGTCTCTGCACTGCAGACAAAATAGTAAAATATGTGAGGACAAAATCGTCCTTCCACTATAGATAAGCCAAAATCAGCACATAGGATAGGGGCAAAATCGACAGTTTACTGTGGAAAAAGCAGCTACTGTGCATTACTGTAGCAAAAAAATATTGTACATTATTACAGCAAAAGCAGGAAAAAATTAAAAAAACAAAAATAAAATCACTGTTCATTAAACAGTGAAATATTGCATCCTTTTACTGTAGCAAAGCAGCAAAAATAAAAAATAAAAAAAAATCACCATTCACTGAACAGTGAAATATTACATCCTTTTAGTATATATAATAATGTGTCGTAGATGGTAGAAAATAATCAACGTAAAACGATTTCTCCTAAAAATATTTTGAGGTTGCAAACTGGCAATATTTCTATTAGAACTGGTATTCTAACCAGACCTTAAGAGGTTCATCATTAAGACCGGCAAAAAAACACCCCCTAAATGTACAGGACGTAGTAAATTTAACATGGAAAAGTATAAGTTGAGCCACCGGAGTAGAAACAAGAATAGATCGCATGTGGCCTAATTAAGAAGCACACTAATTATATCAAGCAAAGTAAATAAATAAATAAAAGGATCCGTTTAGATTGCATATTCATTTTTAAAATGGAAAGTTTTCTTGTTTGAAATTAGAAAGTCTTTATATTTTAAAAATGAGAACGGTGTTTGGTTTTGTGAAAATTTTAAATTTTAGAAATGAAAAAAATTCTAAAAAGATGTTTGGATAACTAATCTCATTTACAAAATGAAATGAAAAGTGTTTGATTAACAAAATAGAAAATAATTCCCATTTTGGAAAAAGATGACATTTTTGGAATAAAATAAAATTTTCAAAGTACCGTTGGGTGGGTGTGGGAAAGAATTGTTTGGGTCCGACAAGGCGGCTTGGAGCAAACGTGCATCATGAGTCGATCCCTCCCAGCCACCAGATAATAGTAAAAGGCCAAGTAAACTCGTCAAATTAGTTACCAAAACCCGTAGACTTGTCAAATATGTTGAAATCATCTCTTACTACGGTCCTTATTGTGCAAATAACCAAAATTGTCAAAATTCTTATACTTATCCCTTCACCCATTTCATTTCTTTCACTCTTCTACACTCTGATTTCTGCAAGATCTCCTCTGATCGGGTCAACATGTCCAACAACCAAAGACGTCAAGTCTTCCAACTTTCTTGCAAAACTAGTATGGGAGACTTGCTTGATGCACTTTAAGTATGACAAAAACTTTTTTTTTTTTTTACCAAAAAAATTTCATATGAAGCTATTTAATTTGATTAACTATTTATGAATAAAGAAACTTTTTTTTTTCAAATATTGTTTCTAATTCTAAAAAATACATAATATAGATGACATAAAATAATATCAGCAAGAAAATGAGAGAAAACAAGAGTACAAATTGATTTATAATTAGTTGTGAGAGAATGAATAAGTCATGTGGATTAAATTTGAACAATTAGATTTAAATAAAGTGAAAAGAAAATAAATTTGGAACCATTAGATTTGTGCAATTGAAGGTTAAAGGACAAAATCAATAATCTTCCCACTTCTATACAAGTTTTTTTTTTTTTTAATGCACTTATATAGTTACCGATTAAATATAGATGACATAAAATAATATCAAAAATAACATTACAACATTTTGAAGAACTATAAAATACATACACATATATATATATATGTAAGTATATGTAAACCAAATAAATCCTAAAATCAATTTACATGATTTGAAAGTAATGTATGACAACTTCAATTTTCAATACAATCGAAAATTTATTTCACCACGTATACAACCAATGAGTTTAAATATAAAAAAGTAAAGTTTTAAGTGAAAGATCATATAGGATAATTAATTTTAAATGTACTCATGACAATTTGGCTTCACCCCTGCTTAAAATCCTTGTTATTCAGCCAAGCGTTATTCCATCAGGAAGTATGTGTATATATATATACTTATTGTTATTTTGAACTAAAAGAAAAGATTCGAATTCTTCATCTAATAATCGAGTTAAGTATAAAATTATCATTCGATTATGCTTACAACCATTCTATTCAATTATTTTTCATTTATCAGCAATATCCTTCTTTAATTGTGTGACACATTTGCTTCTTAGTAAACCATGCAAATTTTCTAATAATTAAGCAACAAAAATGTTAGAATACAGTTTACAATGATTTTTTTGAAACTTTAGTGAAAGTCTCAAATTATACTAATAAGAGGCTTTTTAAGAATTCATATTTTGTGATTTTAATTGAAAGCTCTTTAGAAAGTATGCAGAAACTCTTCTGATAGATTACCAAATATTTTTTAAAATTAACTTTAGGACCTAAGAAGTCAAAAACAGCTTATAAGAATCTCTGTCAAACTAGCCCTTAATAAGCTTTCTCCAAATCCGTGTATAAAAATTAAGCTTTTAATCTTTCTTTTATTTTTTATAAATTGCTGGCAAAAATCCTTTTTCACTACCATATATGTCTTAACATGTTTATCTTTAGGGTAAAAAAATCGGGGATCTTTCACGAAAACAAGTATGGTTATTAATGATATTGATTTAGTTGTTAACCTATTGATTTTGTGATTGATTAATGCCGGTCTAATTACAACAGCTTCTCTCTATTTGTCTCGGTCTTTTATTTTGCAGGCTCTATTCCATCTTCCCCTATAGATTTAAGGATCGTTTCTTGGAACAGTTATTGTGATTCCTTTGCTATTATTTTCTAGTGTTCCTCTGAATATTGTAACACGATTTTGCTTTATTAAAAAAATTAATAGGGTCATAAAAAATAAAGAGGTCCACTAAAAAATTACAAGTGCCATTAAAAAATTTTGATTTTTTTGAAAACTATTATCACTACTACAAAAGTTGACTTATACGACGAAAAATACACGACGGTTTTTGTGAAACCGTCGTCTTAAACAAGATTACACGACGGTTTGACAAAACAGTCGTGTAAACAAAGGATTACACGACGGTTTTAATGAACCGTCGTGTAATCCGGCAGCATTTGAAAAAAAAAAAAAAAAAAGAAGGAAGGATTACACGACAGTTCCATCAAAACCGTCGTGTTACACGACGGTTCATCAAAACCGTCGTGTAATCATTCTCCGAAAATTTTCAAAAAAAATGATTACACGACGGTTACAAAAACCGTTGTGTAATCTGAGGATTACATGACGGTTTTGAGCAAAACCGTCGTGTAATCCAAGGATTACAAGCAAAACCGTCGTGTAATCCAAGGATTACACGACGGTTATAGAAAACCGTCGTGTAATCTTCCGAAAATTTTCAAAATTTTCAGATTTCATGCTTTAGAATTCGCACGAAAACCCATTACTTAAATACACTTTCCTCTTCATTTATCATCATTTTCATCTTCAACCCTCTAGACAACTCAAACTTTTCTCCTCCCCATCTCCTTCGCCCGTCCCCCCCTAACTTAAAATCCGATCATGCCGCCGCCACTTCAAACTTTTCCCAAACCGCTGCCATAGCCCCGGTTTTTTTCCGTCGCCGCCGTCGTCACCACCTCTCTCTCCTGGTGTTCCCATCAAGACCGTGACTATTTTTCTTTAAAGAAAAGCAAGGTAACTTTCATATTGCTCAATTTCTTGTTTTCTAACAAAACTACGAACACACAATGCTTTAATAATTTGCGTGGAGTGTAATTTGTAGTGTTGTTTGAATGGTTTTTTTAATTGTTGTTCTTTGGAGATGAATGTTTTGTGCACGGTTTTGGCACTTTACACACATTTTTTAACATGGTTTTTATCCGCTCACCACATGCTCGATGAAATGCCAAAATGGATTTTTGTTTTGAATAATCATATGGAATTTGATTCTAGTGTAATGTGTACCATTACACGACGGTTTTGCTCAAAACCGTCGTGTAATTGGGCTTAAATTAAAAAAATAGGCTTTTTTTTTGTGATGGCACACATTACACGGCGGTTTTGCTCCGAAACCATCGTGTAATGTGTGCCATTGCCAAAAAAAAGCCTATTTTTTTTTTTTAAATTCAAGCCTAATTACACGACAGTTTTGAGCAAAACCGTCGTGTAATGGTACACATTACACGACGGTTTTTGAGGAAAACCGTCGTATAAAGTTCTCAATTTGCGGCGTTTGTTACTATATTTCTTGATTCGACGACGGTGTAAACCGTCATGTAATATTGAGATACCACGACGGTTTTTTTTTCCGTCTGTTTTTAACTGAAAATGGAGTAAAAGTTCGGGAGATAAAGTGAGAATTCTTAAGCTTACAAAGCAAAGTTAAAATTACCCACTTGGTATTAATTACTTGTAAAGGAAATAAATACCAAAGTTACTTAAATGCCCTAAACAAGTTTTTATGTGCTAATGTTTCTTTTAACTATACAAAATAATATTTTAGTAATTACATTAATAAGATTGTCATTACTAAGGTTAGTAAATATTATAAAAATAATGTATTGTTTCCCTTGGCACCATTCAGTAGGCAAATAAATACTAAAAAGGAAATTAATGATCCTCATTTCTATTCTTTCTCATTATCTTTTCAATTACATTCCTTAACAGTTTAGTAAACACACAAATTAAAAGTGGTTACATTTTTGTCCGATGAACTTTTCATGAATGATAAATCAGTCTATGAGAAAATAGTTTGAAAAATTATCTATTAAACTTAAAATGTGTTGTAACTGCAATTGAAATTAACTCAAACTTTAGAAATTTATAATTTTTCTTATTTGAAATTAAAATAAATGATTATTATCTCAAAATGTTCATAATGACTAGAATAACAAAATGACATCCACATTATTATTATTTTTTCCTAGATGTATTTAAATTTTTACATTGTTGAATTAAAAAAAAAATTTCTAATAGCTTGTTTGGTGAAACGGTTCAACTCAAATTAAACTGTATTTTTTCATATCAGTTTTTATCTTTTTCTGAAAAGTCAACAAAATTATAATTAGTTTTTAAAAAATCAACCGACTTAAACTTAAAATTTCAACTCAAATCGTTTCACCAAACGGATCATAAATATTCAATCGTTTTCAATTTATTTAAAAATAAATAAAAAAATCTTCTGTTAAAGTCGTTGAAGTGCCAAATGCGAAGCGGCAGGACTTGGAGTTTTATTCATGTGGGATGGACCCCACAATTAATATACTGGTGCAGCTGGCTTCATTCATGATAATCTTGTCGTGATATTATATTCGCGTAGATGTGGGGCCCACCCAATCACGACTGCGTCAACAAAGGAATTATTTAGTTGATAAGGACCAGGAGAAAAAGAGACATATGTTGCTATTGAAATTGAAAGCGTGATTTGGTAGTTGATCTTGTAATTTCCGCGAGGAAAAAATAGATTTCCAGACTCATTAGTCTTTTGCCAATTGCTTTCGCAGAAAAGTCATATTTGTAGATTTTTATAACTTACTAGCATGAGTAATACTTTTTTATCTTTTTCTTTTTTTAAGATAAATATCTTACTTGATCCCTAATTTTTTTTATTTATAAAATTACGATTTGATGGTCCATAAATTCTTTAAAATAATTTAAAACAAGTCTTTTTTGTTATCAGTTATTGACACGTGAATCACACGTAATTTATCATTTAAAAGTAATTCATAATTTTGTTTACATGATCCAACTTATATGTGTCATACACATAATTTATTTTATCTAATTTTAATATTTGTTAGTAAAAAAGATCAATTGCACCATTTTAAAGAGTTTTAAATTTCTTTAGTCATCAAAAAAAATTTCGGGATCAAATCATAATTTTATATAAAAAAAAAATTAATGACCAAACAAGCTATTTATCTTTTCTATTGGGACTCATGGATGCTTAAAGTTGTTTTCGCTTTTTATTTTCATGCCTTTAATTCATAGTCTTTTACACTTCAATAACCGACAACGATACATCATCTTTAAAGATACAAAATCAATTTGTAGACTAGAACCAAAGGGGACAAGTCCTAATAGACGAATTTTCTAAAACTATACAGTAACAAATGAGAATTGTAAACGGTTAAGTAAGATAAGTAAATATATATATATATATATATATTTATCACTCCCACAATTTATCGAAGAAAAAAATAAGGAAATAAAAAAACAATGATTTCTCTAATTAAATCAAATTAGTTTAAAACATCTTATGAGAAAAAAATTCTGTAAAATTTTCTAAATATTAAAAACCATAAATTTTAAATCTTTTTTTTTAATTGAAATTGAAATTTTATTTTAGAATCATTCATGTTTTTTAATGTAAAAATAGCTTTCAATAATTATTAAAATTGTGATTGCATATATAACATAACGGTAATTTCACACATAAGTTCAACACAAGATATAGAGTTCAATCCTAAGTTAGGGGGTGTTTGGTGAATGAGTTTAGTTTAAGATTTTTAAGTTTCAATAGTAATTTTTCAGAAAAGACAAAAAAAAATTTCAGAAAAGACAAAAAAATTTTTCAGAAAAAGACAAAAACTATGATGAAAAAAGTACAATTTAATTTAAACAGATATCGAAACCAAACGGGGCCTTAAAATATATATATATTAAAGAGTATTTCTATCATTTTATCTAATTTTTTAGTTCATAAAGGACGTGAGGGTTAAAATTAAAATAAGTGTTTTAAACTCAAAGGATAACTTTGTATTTTATAGGCCTTTTTTTTTTTTTTAGAGTAAAGAGTCAATAATATTAAAGAATACAATTTGAACAAAAAGTTTATTTAGTTTTTAGTTTTTAACATTGTTTTTAGTTGAAATATATTAAAAATCACTTATTATTTAAGTAATGAATTCACAATTTAACAGTTTGAACCACGGTTTAATAATCCGGTCCAAAACCAAAAAATCAAGTCAAGAATTTGCGGTTTAGATTGAAGCCAAAGTTTTTTCCCTTTTTTTTTTTTTCTTTTAGACGCAGTTTATCTTAATTTTGGAAAAATAAAAAAGTAACACTTAATAAAAATCTTATCATTGGCTGACACTGTTATAAAATGAAAAGCAAAGATATTCAAATGCTCCAAGTCCCTAAGAACTCCCAAACCGAGATGGTAGTTAGGTCAACAAGAGCAGGATCCAATCGTGATGGAATTTTATGAAAAGGAAAAGAGAAAAATCTTTATGGAATACCTCAAAAAGTTTTTTGGTAAATGGAATACCTCTAAATGTTGTCTCATCAATTTTCATATTCGATTGTCAATTTGTCATTGAAAATGAAATTTAAAATAAAAATAAAAATAAAATAAAAATAAAAAGTTCCGAGGACTTCTTCAATAATTATACCAAGTTTACTATATTGTCCTCCATCATTATATACACGAGTAAACTAAAACATGAAGATATAAATTTTTAATTAAAAAAAAACATTTCAATATCATAATAAGTTTAGCAAGAATTTTTATTTTTTATTTTTTATTTTTGGTAAAAGAGACGTTTTAAACAACAATAAATAAATATAAAAGAAAGGGTAACTAGTCAATATCATATATTAGCTTATATCGTTTCGATATACAAAATTTTCATAAACTATTACTTGAGAAACTTTTCAAAGTTCAAAATAAAATTGAGAATAAGAAAACAAGAAAAACAATAATGAAGTATTTCTTATAAAATAATAAAATAAAATAAATAAAATAAAAAGAAGCAAGGAAGTAGGTAGTGTTAAGACATTGTTGTTAAGTAGAGAGGAGAATAAATATTTAGCAAAAGACTCATCAACGCATTTAAAATGTTTATTGTAGGATTAAAAATAGCTTTGACACGTTGCTAGTGACCTTTGTAGTTAAAGAATATTAAAAAAAATGTCAGGTCATTTAAGGGCTTTTTATTTTTTATTTTATTTTTACTATAATAATATACAACCAGAAATGTACACGCACTGCCTTAGATTACACGCAGATCAAATGTAAGATTATTTTTATTCAGGAAATTTTTTTTGATTATTTTATAAAGTTAGTATCTATTGATCCTTGAACTTTTAATTTGTGATAATTTGATACCAAACTAATTTTATCAGCAAAAATCTCCTTATATTATTTTTAATTGCACTATTAATAATTCTATCTGTTTATTTAGGGTTAAAAACAAACAGATGTGAACATATGTGGTGCACGTGATTGAATGCTGAAGATCAAAAATGGCATTTAACAAACAGATGTTAACGTATGCACATAATTGAACGCTGAAGAGCAAAAATGGCATTCAATAAGCCAATTTTAAATTAGGGATATAATTTGAAAGCTACTTTCAAGAAGAAAAAAAATCCAACTCAATCCTATGAAATTGTTTTCTGGCATTCTTGAGGATTTTTAATAGGCTTCTCAACTTTGGTTTCTTTCTACGGTTATTTATTTTTCCTGGCAAAACAACTTTGTATTTTTTCGTTTACAGTAACAAATTTAGTGGGATGGAAAAGTAATGAATGCACTAAAGGGATTTTGACCTAGTCATGATATCTTGATGCACCTACTGATTTTTATCACCCAATTCATTAAAAAAAAAATACTAAAGAAATAAAGAAAAATCAAGCCAATTCAGCCAAAACAAAAACAAAAAACAAAAAAAAAACAAAAAACAAAAAACAAAATTTGTAACTATCCAAGATCTCACTCTTCAGCAAGAGGAGTGGCGCTACAAGCTCGCCTCCTGGCACGACGCCCCTCCCCGCCCCTACCCTTGCTATGGCAAGGCAAGCTCCACTACTGCATCCCATGAGCCCAGAAAGAAAACCTGAACAGAATGAAAAAAGCTCTCATATTTATAGGGGAAAAAAGAAAACTACTAAGATTTGAAAATAGCAATATGTGACACAATTTTGTTTAAAATTTAACGGATTTAAAAAATTGGACTACCATTGCCATTAAAATTAATTCGGGGAGATTTTTGTCCATAAAATTAACTGAAGTTTTAGACGTAGTTGAATATCTTATATGTTTTACACATCTTATTGCCTTATACTAGTGCTGTAAATATGGGCCAGGCTAAGCGGGCTAGTCCATTGCCCGCATTTTTGACCCGAGGGTGATCCCGGCCCGGCCCTGAAAATGTCGGGCTCAGGCCTGGCCGAGTGTAAGTATTAGGGCCGGGCCTTTTCTTTGAGTCCGGTGGCCGGTCGCCTGACCCATATCTATCTCTCTTTTTTTCCTTTATTATTATTATTTTTTCAAAAGCCTGTTGATTTTAAGCCCGTAGGATTTTCGGGTCAAACCGAACTTATAATTTCAAAATTCGGACTGGCCCAACCTAGCCCGTCAATTAATCAGGTCGGGTCCAACCCGGCCCGATTTTCCCTTTCCGCCCATAAAGGTCAGGCCGGGCTGCCCAAATTTACATGACTACTTATTACAACATACAAATCAAACTTACAACGGCCATTTTATTACGTAATTGAATAAATTGACAATACACTTTTTTTTTTTCAATGAAAATGTTAAAATTTTACAATATGGACTCGTTCATGTTTAATTCTCCATATTCAACTTTTTAATAAGAAATTTTAGGCTTCGTTTGGTAGTTTAACTCAATTTCAACTAAACTGTACTTTTTCATCTTAGTTTTTGTCTTTTTCTGAAAAGTTAACAAAATTATAACTAGTTTTTGAAAAGTCAACTAACTCCAACTTAAAAATTTCATCTCCAACAAGTGAATCAAACGCAAGCTTAGAGTAAGAATCGTATTTTGATTTTTACCAGCAGATATATACAATTGTTGTTTTAAAGGTTTGATCAACTTTTTAACATTGTGAATTATAACTGAAAGACAATTCTACATGTCATGTCTTAAATATTTAACATGCACACTTTTAGAAATCAGACTGTTACAAATTATATCTAAGAATTGTTGATAGTTAGCCGAAATCCCGGTTATTTTTACACTTCAATGGGGACATATTAGACTTTTCCGATAATTATGTCCGGAAGAGGATAATAGTCACAATTTGGAATATCTGAATATCAAGCTGATATCAGCAATTATCCATTTTAGCATATTAAATTTAGGCGAGAACTCTCCTACGGCACCACCAGACGGGAGAGTTCTCCCTATCTCTCTCTAGCGAGTTGTACTGCAGTCTTTCTCGAGTTATGCCAGTCTCCTATAGGTGTTGTACCGTCGGACGGCCGTTTCGCCGGACGGGAGAGTATTCCTAAATTTAGGATGCGGAAAAGTTATCTTTACCGTTAAATTCAGATTGTAGTATTTGTATTTTAAATATCTAAAAGAATTATCTCTTCGAAGTCTATAAATACATGATGAACAGCCTCTAAAAACCGTAGGTCACATTCTACATGCTACGGTTCTGTGTAGTTGTCAAAGAATAGTGAAAATCTCCAACACCAGATAGAGTATGTATCAATTTTTCAAAAGGCAAACCTCTATCTCTATGTTCTATACTTTTAAGCATTTATTTTTTATAGCTAATAAAATTTTTAAAAAAACAATATCCAGTCAATAATTTTTTTAGTGTCGTTTTCTTCTAAAAGTTTTGCTTCTTAAGGTCGTTTGGTAATCTTAGGACGTCTCCAAAACTCCGCCTCCAATGCCTCTCCCCAGCGGGCCTTAATAATAGCTTGCGTTTCGTTCATCGGTTGGAACTAATTTTTTTGGTTGGAGTTGTTTGACGTTTCAAAAACTAGTAAAATTTTTTGTTAATTTTTCAAAAAAAAAAAAAAAAAAAAAGTACTGTTGGAAAATTTAAATTCCAACCGGTGAAGCAAACGGGTAATTAGCAAGCATTTAGTGCACCGGTTGCATTTGAATGAAATTGTTTTTTTTTTTTCTTCTAGGTTTAAACATTCACGTTTTAGTATTACAACCTTGTAACTCAAACTTTAAAAGTTCTTAAATTTGCATATACAAATGGGATGATTTTTTTAAATAAATTGCATACAGATTGAGACAAACGAAACAAGCTTCATATTGATTTTTTTCCGAATAAATTTTAAGTTTTTACACCTTTTATTTTCAGTCATTTAAACCCGTATACCAAACGCATGACAATTCAACTCAAATTCAATCTAAAAAACTCAACTCGTTCACCAAATGGGTATGTAGTGAGTCACCCCTTACGTCCCTTTTTTTAAAATCATTTTTTCAGTAGTAATCCTTACGTTCTTTGCTTTGACCCATTTTTGATTATTTTATAGTCGTTCTCAGTCAAGGCATGCACGCAGAGATGCAGCAGGTTCAAACCTACTTTCAATTTCTTAAATCAACTTATTGAAATCCAAGACACATCACATGGATGCCGTTGGAGGCTGGTTGCCATCGGAAAATTATTGGTCTGTCTTGACCAAAACATATGCTTTTTTTCCTTTTTTCGATAAATAAGTAGTGACCACTCATCACTCCATTTTCAGTCTCACAGGCGATATTCACTTCCCTAAAAATGGTAAGAAAGAGATAGATCTCTAACACAGTCTCTTATAGTCGTCAACTCAGGTCCTACCCCGAATATCACCAACCCATTGCATCCACAGGCTGAAGCGGAAGTCTTACGGGAGTTCTATGGTGATCGAACCTGGATGGACGAAGGAAGAGCTAAGGAAGGTGCCACCCTCCTTTGCCACCCCATCCACCCGTATAAGTGTAACATATGCAATTTCTTTCTTCTTACACCAGTCATTTGTTATAATTTTGAAATCAAGCAAACTTAAGCAAGTGCTAATTATGACGATTGCCCAAAAAAAAAAAAAAAAAAAGAAGACAACTCTAAATTGTGATTACGCCAAAAAAAAAAGAAAAAAAAAGAAAGTGTCAGCTGTGGATTCAGATGTTCAAATTAAATGATACAGAATGGTGCCTGTTTATTGTTTCAAAAAAAAAAAAAACACTAAATGATTAAGTTTTTACAAAGATTTAAATAGGGACAGTCAAGTTCAATAGATTTATAAAAATAAATTAAGTTCAGCAGAGACAAATTGAGAAAAGTATAAGATTTTTTTTAAGGTTGAATAAGACATTGTAAATAGAAAGTCTTCAGTTGACATGAGTGGCTCCGCACTAAAAACACTCGATTTACATGTTTGCCCTTTATTGAGTAAAAAAAAAAAAAGTTTCCCTTTCTCTTTATATATCTAAAAAAAAAAAAAAACCACAAACAATTGATGAACAAAAAGATCACATAGACAAGAACACTCTAAGATACATGCTTGTCCTCTCTCTCAGCAATACATGTACATAGTAATTAGAAACCAAGTTATTGGGTGTGTATATGTTTGCCCTTTTACGTGAAGATTCTTTACCAATTATGATTCCCAAGAGCTCATCGACTTCTGTTAATGGAATTAGGTAGCACGTGTTGATTGCTTGAATTATTGTACAAATAATGGATATAATTTTTTCTGATTTTTCCGTAATTTTACAATTGTGTTAATGAATTAATTTCAGCCATTAAACAAATGGTTGTTAATGGCTTATTTTCTCATCATGATGGCTTTAGTCACTACACCTACCACCCAAAAAAAAAAAAAAGGGGGGGGATGTTTTCCCTAACAAAAAAATATATTTTTACCTACCAAGAAAATATAGATAAAAAATGTTGAAAACGTGTAATACTAGGCTGCCAACTTCCTGTTTCAATTGCACATTTTTTGGCTTTGTATTATCTTCCCCACCCACCCACCCACCCACCCACACACACACACACACACACACACACACACACACAACTTCTTTCAGTAATTTTCGTTATCAAGAATGTCGGGTTCCATTATTTTCAGTAAAAAATTATATATACATAAAAACCATTTTTGTAGGTTTAATGAATATTGATAAATATATATATATATATATATATATTTTTGTTAGGATTTGTTTCAATAACTTACTAGAAAAATGAGATAAGAATTTAAAAGTGCTCATTGATTTTTTTTTTTTTTTTTCAGCCAACAATTACTTATAGTTTACTTAATAGAGTACACTTATAAATCACAATTTATATTTTTACTTGTATTGAATGTAGTATAATCACCAATAAGATTTAATGATGTAACAATTTAATGACATATTAAATCATTAATGTGTGTGTATATATATATATATTTGTAAATCGTGCTATTTTGTATTAAATTTAATATTTAAATTTTCAAAAGAAACAGCCATCGAAATACTATTTTGTAGTTCATGGTATCCAACCCTTGCTAATAATAATAATAATAATAGTAATAATAATAAAGTTGTATAATTCGGACACAGAAAATCTGCAAAGCCGACACTAGCAGCCAGGATTGAGAAGTGGACCAGAAAGCGTACTTATTTAAGTCAGGCCAATCAATTATTCTTTTCTCCTTGAATTTTTTATTTTTTTATTTTGTTTTTTTCCTTAAGTCCATTCAAGTTGCCAGAGACAGAAAAAAAAATTTGAAAAAAAAAAAGTAATTCATAACAGAAATTTCAGAATCGTCTAGACATAGTCCAGTCTAGTCTCCTATAAATACAAACTCTTCAAAGCATTTGATTTCAAGTATTCTTTTGTGTTCCACCAGTGAAAAAAAAAAAAAAAAAAAGGAGGAAAACTTATTTGCAATTTGTTCCCCTTTTTTTTTCCTGGATTTTCACTTAACTCCACAAACACAAAAATATGGATCTCTCAATCTCTCACTCTTCCCTTAGATTACCAGCAACAATCCGTCGACCTTTCAAGGCTTCCTCTAAGGACAGCAGGTTGTTTTGTCACCAATTAAACCTAGAATAACCCAAGATATCAAATCCTCCTCCAATTTTCCTACTGCAACATGCTCCTCCTCCTCCTCCACCACCAACAAGTTGACCCTGCCACCAGGGCTCTATGGCGAGAGCATGTTCTCGAAAACCCTTGCTGTTCGGCCAACACGACCGTAATTCCGTTCGGGTATACTTTTCCGTTGACAAAATCTTCTCAGTTTTATACATACACAATTGCTCTAGTTCTTCTCATGAAGTTGGATTTTCATCGTGCTATGTGGGGACTACCGTTTGCACTGAAAATCTTTTATCATTTCGTTGTACTTTAAAATCTTATGGTTTTTCTACTTTATCCCCACTTAAATCAGTTATTCTCATTTAAACACCATTAGTTTTGATATTTATTTATTTATTTAAAAAAAAAGTAATTAAAGTTTATGAGGGATTGGACCCTCATGATTATTTATCATGGTGTTCAAATTATAATTTATGATACATATTCTAAATAAGATGTTAGAAGCTAAATTTGTCTCATATCGTCGTATTTATTTTATTAATGGTTCCAGGCAAGCGCTCAAGCTCAAGCTGAAGGTTCTGATTCGGTACCACTTGCCAACAGTCAAGTTGGACTGTCCGTTCCCGATTCAGTGTTTGCCAAAGTTACACGTTTCTTATATACTTGCTATAAATTTGCAAGACCCTATGCCATGCGTCAATCAATTATATCGACTGTGTAAGTTTTTTTTTTTTTTTTTTAAATTAGAAATTCGTAGAAATAAGAAAAAATAAATAAATAAAACTTGATTTCAACGTAACTCATATATGTTGTTCTTTTTGTTTTTGTTTTTCTTCTCTTTTGGCAGTTGTCTATATGCAAGAGTGTTGGTTGAAAATTCACAACTGTTAAATGGTCTCTGTGTTGAAGGCATTCCCTGGTCTAATTGCTGTATTCCTTGCATATACTTACTATAATGGCACCAATCAGATCTTCGATATCGATATTGACAAGTATGCTTTCCAAGGACACACATATATATATATCAACTTCTTTTCATGATAATTTTAGAAAACAATATGTTTAATTGCATCTAAATAAAAAAAAGATGAAATACAATTACAGTACCTCTGACATTATTCGTCCCTTGTATGATATGTTTTTAGGGTGAACAAACCGTATTTGCCTTTACCAGCGGGAGAACTTACACTAAAACAAGCGTGGTACTTGGTGATATTCGATATAGTTGCTGGCCTGTCGATTTTGCGGTTGATGAATGCAGACAAAATCACAACCATTTTATACTGCCTTGGTCTTTTCTTTTGCACACTCTACTCTGCTCCTCCCTTTAGATTCAAGGGATCTTCTCTTGCAACAGTTATTGTGATTCCTTTGGTAATAATATGTTCTTCTCATACTGTGAATTCAATAATGAAATTGCGTTGATTGTTCTCATTTCTATAATCATCTTAATTTCTCCTTTTTCCATATTTAAAGTGGGGAAAAACTAAGTGGTATTAGCTTTCCAAATTATATATGTATATGTATATATTAATATGTATGATATTTTGACGACAAAATCAATTTACGTATTTTATGCAGATCACTGGTGTCATTCAAAATATCGGTATACTTTATACCTCCCAAGTGTCTCTCGGACTTCCATTTTGGTGGAGGTAAATAAAACAATCTTTTGAAAAAAAAAATTTATTTTTATTTATTTTCTTTATTTCTTCATTTTGATGTATTAATATAATTAATCAATAACTTAAAAAAAAAATTCTCATGCCTGACTTTTAATTTACTGTGCAGCCCCCCAGTTGTTTCATCACTGCCTTTAGTACATTATTTTTGTGATCATTAGCATCATCCAAAGATATTCCCGACGTTGAAGGTGACTTAAAGTAAGTTGAAATTAATATTTATAGATCTAAAAATCTAAAAATTTCTCATTTCAGTCTCAAAATATTTTCATTATTTATTTCTTAACATTATTAACAAAATTATCTAACAATAATACAGGCATAACATTCGAACATTTGCGGCAATGTTCGGAGCGAAAAATATTGCAGTGGCTGCCATGGGACTGTTATTGATAAATTATCTTGCTCCTATAGCAGCTGCCTTTTACTTGCCTCAGGTAATTAATTCTTCATGTTGAAAGCTTGCATATCATGAAAGTTAATTAATTAATTAATTAATTATTATTATTATTATATTATTAAGACTTGATCCTAAACAAATTGTTTTCATTTCCTTTTTACAGGCTTTCAATCTTAAAGTGTTGCTGCCCTCTCACTTAATCATGTCCGTTTGGTCAATATTTGAGGTTTGTCAAACATTAATTTCAACAAATTAAAGATAATAAATTAACAATTAAATGCAAATTATAATTTTACAACTTCTTTTCCGTGTGTTCTTTCAGTGGAGGAAGATGGTCAAAGAAAATTACAACCAGGTAATATGTAACTTCAACTCAAGTACATGTTTTCCTGTAGTAAAGTATTGAATCATTGATAGGGTATATATGCAAATAACATATCTACGGAAGTTAAAATAAATGAATAAAATATTTACAAAATTATCGAAATAGATAATATGTTTATTAATGAAGTAAACAAACTTATTTACATGATAAAAAAATTATTTATTCTTACTATAAAAATCATAAATATGTTATTTGCTTAAATGCTATTTACCTCATTCTTCCTTATTGATGCTGACTCCAAATTTGATTTTTGTCTGTGTAGGAATCGAGCACAAATTTCTTTCAATTCCTTTGGACGCTTCTTATGATAGAGTTTTTATTGTTTCCTTTCATATAGAAAAGTAGTGGTTTTTCCTTAACAGTGTAGAGAGAGTGAGGGAGGGACAAGAGTGGCGTGTAATTTTGTTAAGCTATTGTTCTTTTCTTTCTTTTTTGAATAATGCTCAAGGCAGAAAAAAATAAATGTGATGATATAATAGACCTCTGTACCAAGATTGTCATAACAAATAATATTAAAAGTATTTCATGAAAAAAATATATATGTTATATATATGCATATATATTATACACATGAATTGTTTTCTCCAATCCCCAATTCGGATCACAATCCAAGATTGCTACAATCATAGGGTTCGCAATTCGAGACTGTGGAACCATGTATAATCTAGACCGTCCCTTTAAAGTGGTTAGTTGTCTTTTTTTATATTCTGTCACAATCGGACAGTGAGTATATGATAGGGGGCTTTGTCGGCTGTTAAGAAATTTGAAAGGCAAAATGTTCCAGCCATGAAAGATACCAATTATAATTTTAATTTTTGAATATTAATTTACATGATAAGTCTTCAACTTTTAATTAGTAAATACAAATTTTATATTTTAATTGATATAATATATAGTCTTTATTCTTTAGTCTATAAATGTAAAAATAATAACTCAATATAACGTAAATTGGTATTCAACGGCTAGAATTCATGTTGATATGACAGACATTATTCTATTTTGACGTTGTCAGAGTGAAGAAGAACATTTAATCAAATGGGCTTGGCCTTGTCACAAGGGCATGTTCCAAGTATCTACATCCCTTTTGCTATTTGTAAGAAAGGGGCATGTCTCGTTTATCATATCATGTATAGTAAAAAATATATCATTAATGACGCCTAAAAATTTGTCGCTTATATAAGTGACATTCAACGATAATCCCAAGCAAGTTGTTTTTAAAACATCATGGTTAACGAGGATTGATAGTACAATGAGTGAATTTGAAACACTTCTATAGTTCCGGGGAACTAATGTTGTAAATAGAAATTTTGAGGCTTTTTGATATGAGATATAATGTTGGAGAAAGGGTACATGAAATTTTTCCTTAAAGTAATCATTAGAAAGCTTTTGGGAGCAACGTTTTGTTTTTTTTCATGGGTCGTAAAAAGATTTTTCAGTCCAGCTATCAATGCGTTTTGCTCCCCCATGTGATGGGTAAAATCATTAACAACAACTTAATGATCATATGTCGTTGTTATAAATCCTTGATTTTCGTGAGTTCAATGTTGATCAACATTGTTGTTAATCATTAATTTTCAACAACAAAATGCTAATAGCAATTAAAGTTGCCGGTAAAAGTTTTACATTTCAATTAAAGGCGATCATATGTCATTGTTATATATCCACGTATTTGATAATTTCAGTGACTACCAATTTGGTCTTAATTATTAACTTTCAATGACCATATCCAGCTCATTGTTAAAAAGTTGTTTATAAATGTTTTGTACAGTTTTAAGGCATTGCCACTAATATAATTGCATACATTTAACGTCAATTAATACGGATAGACAAATTAATTGCATACATCCTTAAAGTAGTCTAACTATGAGTACGCTATTTTGTAGTTAAAAACTACAATAAAAATTAATACCAATGGACAAATTTGATTTATTAGAGATTATAGGGGTCATTTGGTTATTTGTCTAAGTTTGGTGCAAATAAAGAAATATTTGTTTTTTTTGTTTTTTTATTTTTTACCTTTATTATTTAGAGAGCTAGAATTGGGTTATAACCAATTTTGTCTGTTTCTAGCCTCTATATACTCTCTGGTTGTTTCTTAGCTTTTCAATTAATGAGAATATCTCTATTACTTCATCAAAATCTCTGAAATGGTATCAGAGCAATTTTTTCCTTGCTGCATCTGATCATCTTTCCTTCCATTTTCTTGCTTGATGGCTCGTGGTGGTAACTCCAATACCGGCAATCGTGCGGTGGTTAACACCCCTTCCGCCTCAGCGATGGAAGATTCAGGCAGCCCATATTTTCTTCATAATGGAGATAATCCGAGTCTGATTCTGGTTTCTCACCAACTCACTGGATCTAATTATAACACCTGGAGTCGATCTATGGAGATGGCTCTCACAGCCAAAAACAAGCTCGCTTTTATCGACGGAAGCCTTCCTCGTCCTCCCGTCGGCGATCTTCTTCACGGTGCTTGGGTTCGCTGCAACTCGATGGAAAGGCAACGCCAGATTAAATCTGGATCTTCTCTCTTGCCTGGGTCTATTGCTGTTGCAGACTCAAGTTCTTCTGCTTTGATTTCCGCTGCCAATTTCACTCAAAAGACCAAATGCGACATGCCTCTTTGCACTCATTGTGGAATCCAGGGTCATACCGTGGATAAATGTTACAAACTTCATGGTTATCCACCTGGGTATAAACCTCGATCCAAGAACTCTGAGATGAAGATACAAGCTAATCAAATGTCTGTGAACACAAGCACTACTGCTGGACACAATGTTGGGTCCGCCTCTTCGCCTTTGGACACACTAACAACGGATCAATGCCAGCAGTTGATTGCTCTCTTAAGCTCACAGCTTCAAGGCAAATCCATTGCTTCAGCCTCTGAATTGCAGCAGCCTGGTGGGACAGTGGCAAGCTTCAGTGGTATTTTTTCACTTTCCTCAGTCCTAACTTCGTTTCCCATTAATTCAACTTCTTGGATTTTAGATAGTGGTGCCACACATCATGTATGTTGTTCAACGTCCTTCTTTGCACAATCCTTTCCAGCAACAAATTCTTCTGTTGTCCTTCCAAATGGTCAATCTACTTCTATCTCTCAAATTGGCTCAGTGAAATTATCCCCTGCAATTGTTCTCCAAAATGTGTTGTTTGTGCCTCAATTCAAATTCAATTTGTTGTCTGTTAGTAGTCTTACTCAAACCAATCAATTTTTCATTACATTCACAGCTGATTCTTGTGTTATTCAGGACCATACTCGAGTCAAAATGATTGGGATGGGTAGGCGGGTTGGAAACCTCTATGTCTTGGACCTCAATACACTCAATACCAATTTTCCAGTTGTATCTAATTTTTCTACACCTTCCATTAAATGTAACCAAGCCACTCTTTCTGAAAAGGAACTTTGGCATTACCGTTTAGGTCATCCATCTTATGTAAAGATACAGAATCTCAGTCATGAATTACAAATCTCTCAATTTCCTAATGATCCGATGCATTGTTCTATTTGCCATTTGTCCAAGCAACGACGCTTACCTTTTATCTCTACCAATTCTTTGTCAAATCTGCCTTTTACATTGATACATTGTGACATTTGGGGACCATATCACACACTTACACCTGAAGGGTACAAATATTTTTTAACAATTGTTGACGATTGTACCCGTTTTACCTGGGTTTATTTTTTACGTGCAAAATCAGATGTGGGTGTTATTTTTCCAGAATTCTTTAAGCTCATTAGCACTCAATTTGGGGTCAATATTAAGTCAGTACGTTCTGATAATGCTCCTGAATTAGCCTTTTCTGATTTTTTTCGCGAACATGGTGTTGTCCCTTTTCATTCCTGTGTTGATAGACCACAACAAAACTCTGTGGTTGAGAGAAAACATCAGCACATTCTTAATGTTGCTCGTGCCTTGCATTTCCAGTCAAACATTCCATTAGCATATTGGGGTGATTGTGTCTTGACTTCCGTATATCTGATATACAATAGAATCCCACACCTCTCTTGTCCAATAAAACTCCTTTTGAACTTCTTTGAAAAAAAAAAACCAAGTTTTACTCATTTATGTGTATTTGGGTGTTTATGCTATGGTTATACTTTGCAACGTTTTCGTACAAAATTCTCACCTCGGGCTATCCCATCAGTTTTTCTTGGCTATCCTCCTGGTTACAAGGGTTACAAGTTGCTGGATTTGTCCACAAACAATGTTTACATCTCAAGAGATGTTGTTTTCCATGAACAAATTTTTCCCTTTAAACACAGTTCAGATGAATTACCTATGACAGAAATTTTTTCTGAAACAGTTCTTCCCATCCCTCCTCCTCCCTGTATTGATAATTTTGTTCCCCCTGTGCTTGATTCTTCAAAGTCCAATGCCTCTCCTGTCTCTCCTGTACTTGATTCGTCCATCTCCTTTCGTCCAACTCGTGTCATCAAACCTCCTTCCTATCTCAAGGATTTTCATTGTTTTGCTGTTGGCACAAAACACTCCACCAATCATCCTCTTTCACAAGTTCTCAGTTATGATAGATTATCTCCTTCTCACCGTTCCTTTGTATGCTCTGTTTCTTCTCACACTGAACCTTCCACCTACTTCCAAGCTGCTTGTGATCCAGCTTGGCAAGAAGCAATGGCTGCTGAATTGTGTGCTTTGGAGAGTAACAATACATGGTCCTTAGTTTCTCTTCCGTCAGGAAAACACCCAGTTGGTTGTAAATGGGTATACAAAATTAAATATCAGGCTCATGGGACCATTCAGAGGTACAAAGCAAGGCTAGTAGCCAAGGGGTACACTCAGCAAGAGGGAATAGATTACCTCGATACTTTTTCCCCTGTTGCTAAACTTGCCACAGTGAAGGTTTTGCTTGCTTTAGCTGCAATTAATGGTTGGAGCCTCACACAATTAGATGTTAATAATGCTTTTTTGCACGGTGATTTAAATGAAGAAGTGTATATGACTCTTCCACCAGGTTTTCACCGTGAGGGGGAGACCTTATCTGCTGACACTGTTTGCAAATTTCATAAATCCATTTATGGCTTGAAGCAGGCCTCAAGACAATGGTTCTTCAAGTTTTCACAAGCCATCATCGGTGAAGGTTTCACTCAATCCAATGCTGATCACTCACTTTTTGTCAAGACTGATGGTGAGAATTTCATTGCCCTACTAGTTTATGTTGATGATATTGTAATAGCTAGTAACAATGACAAATCTGTGGCAAATCTCAAAGTATTGCTTGACAAACGTTTCAAACTCAAGGATCTTGGACAATTAAAGTACTTCTTGGGCTTGGAGGTTGCTAGATCCGACAAAGGAATCTCTGTTAGTCAGAGACACTACGCCCTGGAACTTTTGTCTGATGTAGGTGTTCTTGGTTGTAAGAGTAGAAATAGTCCAATGGATCCCAATGTGAAGTTGTCTCAAACAGAAGGGGAGTTGCTTGAAGATCCTCTGGTTTATAGAAGGATGATAGGCAAGCTTTTGTATTTAACCATTACGAGACCTGATTTGGCATATTCTGTGAACCGATTGAGTCAATTCATGACTGCACCAAGAGCTCCACACTTGCAGGCTGCTCGTCATGTCTTACAATATATCAAAGGTATAGCTGGGCAAGGTCTTTTCTTCTCTTCTTCTTCCACTATTCAACTGAAGGCCTATGCTGACTCAGATTGGGCTTCATGCCCTGATACAAGGCGTTCTATTAGTGGTTTTTGTGTGTTTCTTGGTGACTCATTGGTTTCATGGAAGTCAAAGAAACAACAAACCGTTTCTAGATCCTCTGCTGAAGCGGAATATCGCTCCATGGAAAATGCTACGTGCGAATTAATGTGGCTTCTCTCTTTGCTAAAGGATTTGCATATTACTAACACAGGACCAGCTCTACTTTTTTGTGACAATCAAGCTGCGTTGCACATAGCAGCCAATCCGGTGTTCCATGAAAGAACAAAGCACATAGAAATAGATTGTCATCTAGTAAGGGAGAAAATTTTGAATGGCAGCCTAAAGACTCTTCATGTGACTTCTCAGCATCAGAATGCAGACATTCTGACCAAGCCCTTGTTCCCAACTCAGTTCTTCTTCTTGCTCAACAAGATGGGAGTTCATAACATTCACTCTCCATCTTGAGGGGGAGTATTAGAATTATAGGGGTCATTTGGTTATTTGTCTAAGTTTGGTGCAAATAAAGAAATATTTGTTTTTTTTGTTTTTTTATTTTGTACCTTTATTATTTAGAGAGCTAGAATTGGGTTATAACCAATTTTGTCTGTTTCTAGCCTCTATATACTCTCTGGTTGTTTCTTAGCTTTTCAATTAATGAGAATATCTCTATTACTTCGTCAAAATCTCTGAAAGACGGCATGGTTGTAAATTAAAATAAAAGATTATATTGTAAAAAAATAAAGAATATATATATTTTGCATATATGGTCATGATCCGTTACCAATTTTTCAAAGCTTAATCTAAGCCCGCCAACATTTGTTTCTACATTTAGTAGCGAATAATTAACTTGTTTTGATGCTGAATAGGAAAGAGTATAACTAATAAATTAAATCAATAGTTCCAAAAAAAAAAAAAAAAAAAAAAAAAAAAAGAAAAAGAAAAAGAAAACAGGAAAACCAATATATATTTGGTGGGTGAGGTACCTCAATTGATTCTCCAATATCTATATTTGCGCAAGTGGCCATTATTATATATCATGAATCTTTGGAAAACACAATAAATTAGACATCATGGTGGAGCAAAATGAAAATAAACTTTGTCCACGAAATTCCAACAGATTTTCAATTTGCATGAAATGTATCCACGCAATTTATTGCAGACACATGCATATGCAAATTATTTTGCGGAAAAAGGTTGTTAATTATGAACATGTCGTGTATGTATTTTTTAATATGGTATATCGTGAATTTGTCCTATATCATTATTAAGTGACTAGACAATTGTGGTAGTTATATATAAAATTAGATATCATCTCACTTTTGAGTTTTTAGGGATGAATTTTAATCAAGCTTATTTAACATGATATATACATAACTAGATTTTACAGACTATAATGGGTTTGAATTCCAACTAATTTGCATGACTATGCCAGGCATAAGAAAAAAGTGTTAACTAGACTGTGAATTTGTCTCACATCAAGTTACTTGATTATTATAATGTTTATATGTTGATTGGGTACTTTTTCTCCTTAAGTTAGTTTTTGAAGATAAACTTTACCGAAGTCAATTAAACAACTCATGCTTAAATTAAAAAAAAAAAAAATTCTTAATAACTTTTGAATTTGAACTCCTATCCAAATCTCTTCTTCCCTATATGCTAAACTAGTCTAGTGGGAGTCTCCTGTCGTTTTCTGATTGCTGGTGAAAGGGTGAAAACCCAAGAAACCGTGAAAAGAACAATCCGATGCAATTGACCACTTGAAAAATCTACTTTTTTTATTTATTATAGAATGACAAGCAACCTCCGCGTTGGCTAAGAGGTTGAAATCTACACGACAGCATATACGATCAAATACATAATCAACCCAAAGTGCACAACGACTGTGGAATACATATATTAAAAAAAGATGGACCCTATTTCACAATACTTTCATATTTCAAACGCGCTTTCCTTCGTTTGTATATATATCAAAACATTGAGGATCTTTAATCTTCTTTATTCTGCAATATTCTTCTCCTCTAATTACCTGCAAATAAGATAATTAGTCAAGTACTCTTTATCATAAATTTGATGCAACATATATTTGATCGTGAGCAAACTGTCGAGTATATCTCGAGTACACAACAGGAATTAGTTATTTGAGATAGACGACTGCCATTATTATTATTATTATTATTATTGGTATAATAATTGTTGTTATTATTATTATTATCGTCGTTGAAGTTGGGTGATGATTTGAACTTTGTATCTTATAATGGAGTTTGTATCTTATAATGGAGTTAGGTGCAGGTCACTATGTTGTAATGGAAAGTCCAATAAAATTATTAGATGGAAAAAATTGCAAAGTTATAATCGGGTGTCAGTGTGTGTATAATATTCGCTAGTGAAAATATTCTAGTTAACTCTAACGCCACGTTAAAAAGAAAAAAGTAACATTCTTGATTAGTTGCACTGTTGATGAGTAAATAAAATTAGCAACTATTTTCCGTAAATGCACGAAAGAATATAATTGGACTTTTGATTCTGGCGGTTTTGAGAAGAAAGCAATATTTCGGATTGCAATTTGTAAGACACTTACCAACGGATTCTACCATTGTCTAGTAGTGGTGAGGAGGAGGGGGTGATGTGTAGATGTAGTGGTGAGGAGGAGGAGGGGGAGGAGACTTGTACTTGTAAACTGGAGGAGGAGGTGGAGGAGACTTGTAGTGGTAGGGCTTCTTAGGCGGAGAAGGAACTGGTGGTGGTGGTGACTTGTACTTGTAAACTGGAGGCGGAGGTGGAGGAGAGTTGTAGTGGTAGGGCTTCTTAGGTGGGGAAGGAACCGGTGGAGGTGGCGACTTGTACTTGTAAACTGGAGGCGGAGGTGGAGGAGACTTGTAGTGGTAGGGCTTCTTAGGTGGGGAAGGAACCGGTGGAGGTGGTGACTTGTACTTGTACACTGGAGGAGGTGGCGGTGGAGACTTGTAGTGGTAGGGTTTCTTAGGCGGGGAAGGAACCGGTGGAGGTGGTGATTTGTACTTGTACACTGGAGGAGGTGGCGGCGGAGACTTGTAGTGGTAGGGTTTCTTAGGTGGAGAAGGAACCGGTGGAGGTGGTGACTTGTATTTGTATACTGGAGGTGGCGGTGAGTGCACTGGAGGAGGCGGAGGCGGGGACTTGTAGTGGTAGGGAGGAGAAGCAGGTGGGTGGTATTCCTTTGGGGGAGGTGGAGGAGATGAGTATTGGTAGTTTGCAGTGGTTTCTGATGGGAAACTTAGAGAGACTAATGTCACTAAAAGAGTGCTTATTATGAAGGCTGAAGGTGTCCCCATCTTGAGAGTAGAGGGTTTTTGGTACTGCCTGTTGAGCAAGCTTCCCACCCTTTATATAGCTTTTGTCTTTAACCTTAATTAACCATATCTTATAACATAGGGAAAATAACTTGACATTAATCACCTATCTTAGTAAAAGATAATATTAATAAAAAAATAATAAAAAAATGTGAAGGCTAGTTGTTTGAAGGGGTAAAATTCGTTACATCAATGATTGAACCAATATACTTTATTTTGAGGCACGGATCGACCAATAATTTTATAGTACCTTGACTTTGTTTGTTTTGTTTTTTGAGTTTCACTATGCCTACATGACAAGGCTAGCTAGCAGACTGTTAAACACTGGAGCAAAATCATTTTTAAATTTTATGGTGTGGCCATTTAAATTTATTAAATCATGTTAAAGAGGAACACAACATATTGATTTATAAAATATGGATCCATTTAAATTTACTGAATCATTTAAAAAAGGAACATAATATATTAATATATAAAAAAGTGAGTCCTATAAATATTTGACACTAATGCCCAAAAAAGTTTTCCTAATTTACTTTCTTTGACTTGTGTAACGCCATTGGCTATCATAAAAGCGGCCATAAAATTACAACAATAATTCAAACAAAAAGTCGCGTACTTTTTGTTACTGTAATTTTGCATGGTACCAAAAAAAAAAAAAAAAAAAAAAAAAAAAAAAGCCCTTGGAGATTTGTGGGGCCACTATAACGTTCCACGAAATTCTGGTATACGGGGACCAGGCGGCTATGACTTGCTCGATCATCTCTACATGATCTGTTTCTCGCCCCCGCTCACTCTCTCTTTTATTGATCTCTCACGTCCAGTCATATTTCACACTCATCTAAAAATGTCCCTTTTTTTATTTTTTTATTTTTTATATTTTTAAATTGGGAATTAAGGTCTATTTTATAATTCTATTTTGAAATATGTTTATTTTTTAACAATATTATTATGTATATATATTTATTTTTTTAAAAATAAATATCTATAACACCTATTTTATCATTTTACTATAATTGATCTTATTTTATTTTTATGCAGATTTTTTTTTCCTTTTTTTTTTTTTTGTTTTTTGATTTTAATGAAGAGTATTTTTTGTTGATAAATATGGATTACCTTTAATAAACCAAAATTAGTTATAAACATCAAAGTAATTATAATAAATATAAAATATTTACTACAAAGATGATGGTTCATACTAAATAATAAACACAACACAAAATATTAACCATAAGGGTTGATGAATATTCATACTTTTCATATAAAAAACCAAAGAATTCTTTATAAAAAAAAAAAAAAAACCTATTTGTTTATGTAATCCACTATAAATCAAAGGGTTAACCAAACAATTTGAAAAATAACACAATAAATGGAATCAAATTCTTTATGAAAAAATACTTTTATTTATATAAATTAGTATAAATGAAATCGAACATATATTTATGATAGAGACAGTTTCATTATACGAAATATTTTTTTGAGATTTTTTTATTTAGATTTTTCTGATTAATGTGAAAATCTGATTTTGAGATAATTTTCTCTTTTTTGGTTCATTATGAATATTTACTCCTTCTTTACAATAAATCAAAAAAAAAATCTAAATTTTCTTTTCGGTCAATTCTTTTTGCAATTTCATTAAATCAACTTTAGCCCTATTTGGTAAACATCTTAGATTCTTTTTTTTTTTTTTTTTTCCCTTTCCTTTTTCATAATTTCTTTATTTGTTAATTCTCTATTTTTTTATGAAGGGTAAAATTGTCTTTATAATTACTCTTTTAGACGTTTACATAAATAAAAAAGAAATATAGACATATTTCAAATCAATACCTCCAATTTGGACATCTATGTTATAACCCTTTAAAGTATTCATGAATTTACAGATTTAATATCATTATATTGGAATTTAATCAATTTCTATAGGTGTTTTCATCCGGGGGAATGCAATATGGCTTCCTCACAAAATTTACCAAATATGCTCATTCAAGTATGTCCTAGGAGGATTAATATTGCATTTTTATAAAGTAACATTTATTAAAACGAAAGTTATTATTATCCATAAAAGAAAATGGAAAAGAAAAAGTTATTTGTGAACTTTATATCTTGAATAAAATTCATAAAAAATGCAATATTTTTTTACATATTATATCCATCATAATTACATTGATTGATCATACGTATACGTACTCTGACGTGGCTGATGGTCTAAAGGTAAAGTAGATAATTTAATCATGCAGGATTCACATACTACTACACAGACATTTTAAATATTACGTACGCCACTCTACTCCCAAAACTTTATTTGTTTATTTATTTATTTATTTTAATTTTGAAACAATAGATTTTATTCAACTTAAAAGAGAGATAAAAAAATATAATAAATCATACAAATGACCTCGTAATATATGAGACAAAATTCTCTATAAAGACCGGTTTTATCAATAGATACTGATGATATTTAAAGGAAAAGACATATAACAGAGATCCGATAACGAAAAGTAATTCAGCACACTAAGATCGAGTACATATAAAGCTCTTTTTAACAAAATCCCTACAATCGATGGAAACTTCCGATCAATCGAGGGCCAGGACTCTATAAAACTAAGGCAACCATTAACTTGGCATAGAATCAAATCTAGCGGAGCCAAACAAACACACCACTCAAATATTGATACGGTGGACAACAAGTAAATCAGTAATAGGGAAACCACCTCCATTATTATAAAGCTTTACACAAAAATAGCACACCAAAAGGTAGATCCTATCCGTGAAAACATCACCCTTATTAATACTAAGAATCTATCGCATAACAAATTACAACATAACAAAACACATAAAACTAACACACAGCACAGACTCATAACAAAAACTCCCACATGCTTGGGATCATCGAATGGCAGTGAGTCTGCCTCTTTAACAGATCTGTCACTCTCTTCGCTGCTAGTGCCATCTCGCCAAGGGAATTGAGCCGCCAGATGGCTCTTCCTTCACCTCGATCAAGCTCGACCCCTCCGCTTGCTGGGTCGCTTCTGTCACAAGAATCTTTGTCAAGGAGACAGGCTTGAGGTAGTTGCCGAATACCAACCCGAAAGGGGGTGCGCACAATAAAACCTAGATCTGGTGCAATATATATATATATATATATATATAGTTATGTGATAAAATTTCCCAATTAGCACAAGAAACTATATCCCATCAATTGAAGCTATATCCCTGAAACTTTTTATTTTTACAAGTAAAAATGTGATGAGTATTATTGTCGATAAATTAATCAAAATAAATAAATAAATTTCATAAAACTTTATTTTGGCTATATGGTCCTTAATCAACCTAACTTAAATTGGTAATTAACCTGCAAAAAAAAAAAAAAAAAAAAAAAAAAAATCCAAAATTTAACATGTCAATCAATATTCAAATTCCCAACTACATTTCTCATCAACCAATTAACTTTCATTGCCTAAAAAAAAATAAATAAATAAAACTTCCGCTAAGTTTTTACCCTACCAAAAAACAAATGCGTTATCTCATACCAAGCTTGGGAACTACATATATCATCAGAACCAAATAATCATTAGGTGTAAGTGTAGTCATCCAAAGTGTGCAATTGCATTGTATAGAAATTCATGAGCATAAATGCATCTTCCACAATATTATTTTTCTTCTTCTTCTTCTTTTTCTTTTTCCTTCTAGTTTTCTCATTCGCCAAAAATATTATTTCCATGTAATTTGTCGTCGTTGTCTTTTCACGACCATGTGGTCTCTCACGTGCAATAATGTTGTTATGACTTACAATTTTTTTTTTTTCGGGGTAAATTTACCGACTTACAAAATTACATGCACAGACATGTAGTACGATTTTAACTGACCACTGTATGTAATAAATATTATTTAAATAGCCACTGTCGGCTGAGGTAAACACAATGAAAGCAATATTGAATCAAAGAATAATTGGGATTTTGACTGTTTCGTAAAAAGTAAAGTTTATTACTATTCCGACTGTAATTTAACAACACGTCTCAAACACAAATTTTTTAATGCTGAATAATCTGCAAACTCCGATGAGTAATTAAATTAATATAGCTCATCTAACAATTGATTTGTAATACTTTCGAACTGGAGCTGGGATATTTAAAACTTTGATCCATAATTAGTTTGAAAAATTGACAATCATATTTAATGCTAGCTAGGATATATAGTGTGTGTTTAATTAAATTTATTATTTATATAATTCAGCCAAGCTCTCCACTAAATCATTGTTGGCTTACGCTGAATTTTTCTCAACAAACACTACCAGCTCCCTTGTTATTTTTTCAGCACAAATGAAAGCACGAATGATTACATTGAACCTTGTAATATATCTACACACACACACACACACATATATATATACACACCGACATATTATCTTAATATAATATGGTTGGACACGTCATATATGTAATCCGAAAATACGATACACTCAATATAGTTCCATATTTAATAGCTGTAGTACTTATATCATATTGGCTTTTATTCTTTTCGTCCTTTAACTAATTTTTAAATTTTGGAAATTTAATTATTTATTTTTAATTTTCTCATTATTAGTTGCAATAAGTGCTGAATTGAAAATTTCCGCATATACAAAAAAAGAAATTGAATACAAAATTTGGTGAGGGTATTTGGCATTCAATTTTCGGAGTTTGGACAGAATTGAGACAGCGCCACGCAAGTAGATGATTTATATATTTATTTATTTTCTTTTCTGGTTAACGCAAGTAGAGGATTTAAGAACTCTTGTTTTCCTAGTGTGAATATCAGAATATATATGCACGATAGGAAATGGTCAATTGGGAATTGGTCAATTATTGTGTCCCTCAATTTAATATCAATGTCCCCAAATTTATTATCTTTTGACAATTTATCTCTCAAATTTTTAATTTTAATAATCTATACCCTGAATTTGTTAAATTATAACAATGTACCTACTTTTTTAATTTACATTAAATTGAAGATAATTTGGAAATTTTTTTATTGAAAATGTAGTTTTCTATCTTCACCTGAGGCGTATGTAATTTAATAAAAATTAATACATATGAGAATACATTGCATCAATATTTTAGCAAGTTCAGTAGGCAACTTTCCAAAGTTAAAAGTTTTGAAGATAAGTTGTCAAAATGTGACAAAATCAGTGCTAAATACCCTACGTTATAAATATATGGAGGAAACATCTCAAGTTCGACAGTTGAACAGATCTAGCAATTGTAATATTCTATTCAGAAACTTGTAACAATTAGTTGATTTACATGTAATACTTTCATTTAGAATTTTGTAATATTGTATCACTAAACTATTAATGTAAAAAATAAGTCTCACTGAAAAATATAATATCAGAATATTCAACTGATAAATGTTTCAATACCGTAGAAAAAAAGTTATAAGTTTCATTTAATAAGGTGTACGAGATGAGTTTACGTATATAATACTTTTTGCTTGATTCTTGATTTACGGCTGCAAAAATCTTGTTTAGACCATAAATCTCCTAAATATTTTACATTATCTATTTTTTTTAATTTTAATTGAATTTAACGATTATTGCAATTAATTTCAAAGTTTAAGGATTCGTTTGGGAAAGCATTCCAAATCACATTACCAAAACTTTTTTTTGGTCTTTTTCTTTAACTCAAGACTACTTTTCACTATTCACATATCTAAATCACTACAATAAACTCAAAAAAAATTTTTTTTTGAAGGATAGTAAACTCAAACTTTAGAAGTTCACAACTTTTTGTTATTTTAAGTTGAAATGAGATTATTTTTTTATTGCATAGAATTTCGAAAGAAATGAAACAAGATCCACATTGATATTTTTTTCCGAACATATTTAAGAATTTACATTTTCCAACTCCAAAATTTTGTCTTTAAACCAAACACACATTTCAAAAAACTCAATTCATCTCCAATCAAAATATCTCCAAAATTTCATTTTCAATTGTCCCCCTAAACGACTCTTAAGAACTTAATTAAGCGAGATCTTTAAAACAATTTAGTGACCAATTACATGTATGTGCATCTTTTTGTGTGGTTCTCTTCTTATATAATGGCCGTAAATATCTTGTTTTGGTCCCTGAATTTGTTAAATATTCCACATTATTCTTTTTTATTATTTTTGTCATAAAATTTGACAAGTATTGCAATAAATTTAAAAAGTTAAGAACTAAAATGAGATTTCTATAATAATTTAAGGACCAGCTAAAGAATTAAGTTCATTGGGTAACTAATGTAGAAAAGTTATTGGCATGATAAGTCAACTATTTAGGGTCTAGAGGGAAAGCGAAACCTTAACCAATTCGATCGGACTAATTTTTAATTATTTTAAATAGTTTAAAAGTAAGCATGCATGTTACTTTTTTCAAGTAAGCAAAAAGACCAAGAAGTAGTATTGGTTTACATATTATTATTATTATTTTATAGAAATTTCATTTCACAAGAAACAAAATACATAAAACACAAATGATCCCAAATATAAAAGAATTCGACCTCAAATCACAGACTGGATCTAGCAGTAAAGACCAAAATAGCACATGGGTGAATACAAGTACCAAGACTTTCAAACAAACAAAGACCCGCTCAGCACATAAACTTTGAGCTTGACCATTGCTCATTAAACAACACCAAAACAGTTGATGGACTAGTCCAGTCAACTGAGACCAATCTCCACGTAACGTGGGCACTCACACCACGGCATCCGTTAACATGAAAAACACAAGTGGATGACATCGCCTCTATAATTAAAGAAGCAAAAACACCAGAGTAAATAAATTTAAAAAAAAACACACCTAAGGAACGAAACCATCAACGCCCATAATATAACAAAACAAAATAAAGATCCACCGGTAGAAAGCCATCGGCCGTAGAATAGAAGCCAAATCTGAGCGGAGCCACAACAGAAGGACATCCCACCTCCAAGACAGGTTAGATCTGCCCTAATGAATGTGCCGCTCCACACACATTCACTATTATGAGAAAGCCGACGTCGAGATGAGTCCGGGGACTGAACTTCAGGATCGGAAGTCCGACGACGTAACCGGAGGCGGCGCTAAAGCTCCATGCAAACACTGTAACTTTGTTTCGTATTCAAAGAGATAGGGAAGAAGACATCATATATATCTCTATAATAATAATAATAATAATAATATTATTATTATTATTATTATTTTGTTCTAATATACCACTTTATATCTTAGAAGTATATAAGAAGCTGTAAAGGAATATTAGACGTATGTCATAGAAGATAAAGTAGTAATTGACAACTAATTTCGAGCTAATAGGAGGGCGAGATGATCTTACAAAACAATCAATTTAGGAATTAACCCTATAAATCAAGGGATTTGCTTGACAAATTCAACATTCAAATATTCAAAAAGTGTTTAATGTGGTGATTACCGCAATTGGAAAAGTGATTCTAGAAGGAAAGCTAGAGATAATCAGCAATTATGTCAATTATTTATTTGTAAATATCTTTTAAGAGCATGTAAATAGGAGATGAGATCCCACAGTAAAGCCCTATCATTTTTTTGCATTCGGAAGACTAAGAGAACACACGTTGTAATTCTTTCTATGCGTTGTAATTCCGATTGAAGTAGAATATTTATAAATATTGTTGTCTTTTTTTCTTTTTCTTTTTTATTTTTCCTACATTTACAGTACTGTTCTTCGCGGTGGAAGTATAACCGTTAGGCTTTTCACAGCAAAATTATTTGTTTCTCGCCAGCCATACGTAATATATATTTGCAATAAGGTTAGCTTTTTATATTATATTTATTTATTTATTTTTTTTTTGCGCTGAAAATATAATATTATCATTTCAAAGACACCGACATGAAAAGGAAAGCAGAAGAATAACATATGCCCGTAACACACGGAGATTGAAATTATTAGTCATCTGAAAATTACATAATATTAAATGAAAGTCGCTAATGACAATAGACCAAATTATATTGATCGCGTAATGAGTCAACTAAATCCACGTTTTCGTAGGTGTAATAAATAATAATATGACCTTTCAGAAAAGAAAGAATATGATGTTCTATATTGTATATGTAATAGCTCCCTCTTGTATCGTTTCTTAGACATGTGCGTGCATCAGGTGTATTATTAATCGTCTGGTCCACTATATTATAGGTAGGCCTTAACTCTGCTTATGTTTAAAGATATGTGTGATTTTTTTTTTTTAAAAGACTCTTTAGAAGTTAAATGAATTAAAATAAGAATTGGGTGCATGTAAAGTTTAGTGGTAATTTCACATTTAATTTCAAGATATAGAGTTTGAATCCTCCTATCTCTAAAGTATAAAAAAAAAAAAAAAAAAAAAAAAAAAAAAAAAAAACTCATGACATAGTTAATTTGTTTTCTTATTGATTTTTTAGGAGTGAAATCTCAACAAGTACGTTTGGTGTTCTGTCTTTGTACTAACTACTAAGTATCACCATGTTTCTTTACCAAAAATAATAACAAAAAACACTACGAAAATAATAATAATAACAATGAAATAAAATATCTCCACGTTATTACCTCACCAAATAATCTAATTTCAAAAATTAATTATTGATTTTTCCCACTTATCTTCTCCTTTGAGACGGCCATGTGTACACTCGTTGTACCTCACTTGTAAAAGTTATTATTTTATTTGTTTATTTTTGCACCCGTTTTTTTTTTTTTTTTCAGAGAAAATGGATTGACGTTGATCTTTAATTGTTTGGTAAGGTGGCGACTTTTAATCATCTCAAGCTTCTTCGTCAAACAAAATATATGTATTTTCATCATTTTTCTAAATGAGTAATAATTTGATTGAACTCTTATTTATATAATTGACTAAAAATGTTAGGCAAATATGCTTTTGAAGATTAAAAAGTAGATGCATGGAATCTTGAGTCAGATGGGACAAGCAAAGATTGATCCAGATATTAAATCTCGCCTTCATTAGTGCTTAAACTATACTGGTTTAGAGAAAAAGAAATTTGATTGTTCGAAGATAATTATCATGGTTTGATATGACCCCTCCACCCATTCTACCATAGTTATAATAACATGCATCTTATTTTTCTTTTTCTCTCTCTTTTTTTTTTTCAACCTTTATGTGTCCATTTGTAAGCTATATATATAAAAGAATTTTTAATGGTTACTATAATATTTATTTATTCATGATTATTGTTGTTTTAGCTACATAATGTTGATCGGATGGTTATAATAAATTGAGTAGCTGATTAAAAAAATATTTAATGACAATTAATGAATATGAAACTTAAAGAGCTCATTATTAAATGTGATTTGGATAAACAATTTGTCTCTAACTTACTGACATGATTTTTTTTAGAGTATTTTTTAAATAAATTATAGATTAAAGATTCGTATTCCTAGTCTTGGATTGTACTATTTATTGTGTCTTTTCTTAATTATTTAAAAAAACAATGGTATTGGTGTGATGAATTAAGAAAAATTGACATGCCAAACAACTGTTTAAAAAAAAAAGGGAAAAAAAATCTCTAACATAAAAGCATAAAAATAAGGAATGTTTAGGGATGAAAAGCATAAATATAGGGTTAATTTCAAAAGTATCACATGTGGGAAATATTATTAAAACTAGCACTACTTTTGTTTCCTTTTCTTGCTAGCACTGTCACGTCATCAACATCAATTGAGATGACTGTAAAAAGTCAAAAATGCCCTCAGCCAACCATAAACCAAAGTTTTTCCCATTTTCCCGCACCCACCCCCTCACCCACAATATACTGAAAACGACTTATGGTATACGCTAAATTTTGTAATGATCGGTAATTTAATAAATGACATTACACTAATGTTGATAATGACTTCGAAGAAACTAATGTGTTCAACTTCCATTTGCTTACAGCCTCGGCCAGCTGATCAGTTTGATTACGCCGTTACTAATAAGGCTGCTCAGACCTAGATTGTGGATATGAGATAAAGGACTTGTACCTGTAGATGCTTTTAGGTCGATCAAATTTGTTGCCCTCATGCTATGGCTGTCTGTAACCACCGACGAATTGATCCGTACAATTATTGCTTTCAATACTACACAAAAAAGGCTCTTTATACAGCCTATGAACTTGTAGTCCATCCGATTGGTAGCGCGGAGGGCTGGTATGTTTATGAAGAAGTCAGATCCCAAGTTGTCAATCCTCCCAAGAAAAAGCGCGGTCCCGGAAGGCCAAAGGTTACTAGGATTTTGTCCCAAGATGAGGAACCAGAGACTATTTGGTGCAGCATATGTCTTGATTATGGACATAATTGGCAAACTTGTACTAACCTAGTTATGTCCAACAACAAGGTGGCAGAGATCTTTGACATCTCAGAGCACCGTTATGTGATGATATTATCATTATTTTGTATCCGAAGGTACGCATAGTTTGCTTTAACTTTATGTCATTGATTTTAAGTACTACGTTTGTGGGTTTCTTATTTAGGTGTTATAACTAATCGTGATTTGCCTAACTCTTGTTTTGCCTAACATTTGAGAGTTTAACAGAAATTGTCGTTTTCATAATGACCACCTGGACAATATCATTGTGACTTTAGTGCCAACGGTTTGACAAAAATATTTAGAAATTGATGTAACAACACGGGTTCTAAAACACACATGGAAGTTGCCATACGTTGTGTATAATGGGGAAAAAAACATGGATTTTCCTAACTCTTGTTTTGCCTAACATTTGAGAGTTTAACAGAAATGGTCATTTTCGTAATGACCACCTGGTCAATTTCATTGTGACCTATGTGCCAACGGTTTGACCAAAATATTTAGAAATTGATGTAACAACACGGGTTCTAAAACACACACGGGAGTTGTCATACCTTATGTATAATGGGGAAAAAAAAAACATGGATTTGCCTAACTTTGTTTTGCCTAACATTTGAGAGTTTAACAGAAATGATCATTTTCATAATGATCACCTGGTCAATTTCATTGTGACCTCTGAGCCAACGGTTTGACAAAAATATTTAGAAATTGATGTAACAACAGGGGTTCTAAAACACAAATGGGAGTTGCCATACGATATGTATAACGGGAAAAAAAAACATGGATTTGCCTAACTCTTGTTTTGCCTAACATTTGAGAGTTTAACAAAAATGGTCATTTTCATAATGACCACCTGGTCAATTTCATTATGAACTCTGTACCAATGGTTTGACAAAAATATATTGAAGAGCAAATATAACATGTTAACCATTACATGCTGTAAGAAACGAACATCTAAAACTTTAAATATGGTCTATAATGAATAAAATAATGGGGCTATTTACAAAATGGAAATATAAAAAGATTAAAAAAAAAGGTTATTTATAAGTCTATCATATCCACCTCCTCGTCACTTTTGTAATTGTCTTCAATCTTTCTCTTTGCATGAGACCACATATAACATGTTAGCTACTCCCGAAACATATTCATGCGTCCCTAAATAACCCAATAACGGATGTCCATCCATTCTATCAAGCATTCAACACTTTTAATAGTAAAAATGCCACAATCACCCCTGTTTCACGGTTTACGAATGAGAATGAATCACAAAACACATCATTATCATTGTTAAGATGGTCGTAGGAAAACATTATCAATACATTTAACTCATCCATTTTCTTGTCAAGGGATATCTTGCATGATGGTGACAGGTATTGGGTATGTTCTCGGAGGGTTCCTTGATTTGAATTCGAACAAACTAATCCTATCAGCAAGCATTGGAATAAACTTGGACATACATTCCAATGCTTCTTGGACCTTGTAATTGTGAGGGCCTTCATGATGAAGAGAGTCATACACTTCAATGGTCCAATTCAGAAGGTCGAGCTTTGCTAATACCCAATGTTTCAAATCTTGCAAGTGCATTGGGATTAGCAAAGTGTTCACCTCAAACCATGACAAACCATATCGGATACAGACGCCAAGTATGATCTTCATTAAAGAATCATACGATCCCTAATCAAATTTATCAGGTGCTTTCTTGTAGACGGACCACGATGCACCAATCTTGGCACTAAAAAACGTGTCTACTGTTGTGACCTTTTGTTGTAGCAGTTCGGGGAAATGCATGATATTCTTCCTCAAATAGTAGAATGTAATGTGAATGTGCTAAATACACAAACGAGAAGCAAATGGCAAAACAGTACGAGTCAGCAAAAAAAGTACCTACTTCACATAAGGTCAACAAAAATTGAGTACATGGAAAAAAAAAAAAAAAAGACTACTTACTTCATCCCAGAGCCAGACATGAGAGGTTGATAACTCATAAAACTAACTTTTTTCCTCAATTGCCATGAATTCGAGGTCATGGGGTTTGTCCAACATCTCATACTTTGTGATGTATCGAGCAAGGCCATTATTTAAAAAGAAAAATAATTAAATTATTAAGGACAATATTAAATATCATTTTCAAAGCAAAATGACATTTCTTTGTCACAACCAAATTACCCTTGAGGAGGCTTGTTTAATAATCCTTTCTTTATCCACTCCCTGAACTCCTCTAGCTTCTCTCTAGGAGGTTCATTTGAGAAACCTCATGGGAGGGCATAAAATTTGACCTTCATCGAAGCATAGGCTAGTGAGCCAATCTCAACCACAGGTTTGGACCGCTCTTGTCCAAGCCTTGAAAGTCTGGACATCTTCTGCTTAGGGATCTATAAATGACAAATATTAAACAAGTAAAAAAATTATGACTTGTAGGTAACAATCAATATGACTATGTTTGTTTGTTACAGAAATTAGTAACAACCATATAATTTATTCTCTCCTCTTGTTCCTTGGCTATTTTTTAATTATTTCTCTCCTCATCTTCTCCCTTGGCTTCTTCATTCTCTTTTTCCTCTTCTTTTTCCTTCGCTGTGTCAGGCTTTTTCTCCTCCTCCTTTCCCTTGCCGTTTTCAAACTTTTCCTCCTCATTTTCCTTGCCTTTTCCCTTCTCTCCTTCTTCATAGTCTTTATATTTTTCTTTTGTAATTTCACAGTTAGGTCATAATAAAAATTACCAGTTGGTCATTACAGAAATTAACATATGCATATAAGGTATACTCAACACACATTTTCAGGATTACCTCATCATTTTATCCCTTGTCATCTTCATCTTCTGCAATTTCTTTCTCTTCATCTCCCTCTTCCTGCAAAAGGGGAACATAGCAGCTGTCATTAACATGGGTCATTACAGAAATGACCACTTGGTCATTACAGAAATGACCATTTGGTCATTATTATATCATTTACCATGGGTTATTATAGAAATTACTAGTTGGTCATTAATATATCAATAAATTACCATGGGCTCATCATAGAAATCACCGCCAATCAGCATTTAAGAACTCCATGGCTACTTTCACACTTTTATCCGCAATGACACTGATGTCAGAGTCGAAGAAGACATCATCTTGAGGGAAAAAACGGAGGTCATCAGAATCAGTCTTCGAGGCATCGAGTCATCTTTCTGAACATTCTTTTTGTGCCTACAGCTCACATGGTGTGCAATGGTTGGGTTCCCCTTAACATTGTCATTGAGGTTGTACAATAATTTTAGAACCCTACGCAGGAGTTTCCTGGACTTCTTCTGTCCCTTTTACGGCTCTTCTAATTTTTTGTTCATTGAATCGACCTGTCCTCAAATCTCTTTTTGAAACTCTAGCCACTCAGAGTTTGTCTCGGTGCTTGGTTGTGTGACAGGTGTCTTACGAGGTGCCTGAGGCACAATCATAGGGTTCTTCAAATATAGTTGCGCAACATATAGCTCCTTCAACTCTTCGTCAGTTGGCATCATCACAAAACACTTCAGCTGCACACATTTGATTGAATAAAAAATTAATGTAGGATATTATATAAATGACAAACACTAGTAATAACACTAACAAAAGTATGATCATTAACAAAATTACCATCCAGTCATTTTGTGAATTGACACTAACAAAAGTTAATGAAAGTATTTATTTTGACCTGGGTAATTTCACTATCCGGTACGCGTTGAACATACAGAACCTGTGGTAATGGTATCATAAGAGAGTAATTATAATTATCACCAACAAGTAATCATAAAAATGACCAGTTGAAAATAACAGAAATCTGAGTAATTAAATTGATGACCAACAAGTCATCATAAAAATGACCTATGGGTAAAATTACAAGATGATCTCAAATAAATAACCAGACAACTGCATTTTTCGATATCACCTACAATTAACCAAACATCAACAAAAACCCAAACACCTTCGACAACCAAATATTTATATAAACCAATACACTCAAGTTTAATGTCAATATCCAAATACCAAACTAGTAAACTTTTAGTTTATGTCAGAAAATTAAATAAAAATACAAACTTTACATTTTTTATGCAAATTTTTTTTCAACAAATCAATTAGAAATGTAGAATCTCATCAAAAACACATAAAAATGAAGTTTTTTTTTTTTTTTTTACATAATCAATAAAAAATGCAAACGTCCTCATTAAAAATGCACATTCTTTCCGAATGTATAGTAAAAATGTAAAATTTTTAAACAATTAATTGAAAATACAACATTTTTACCTCTTCGGTATCCGAGATCTTCTTCTCTTCTATGGCTCTTTTCGCCTTCTTCGATTTCTTAACTTCAATTTCCCCTTGCTTTATCTTCAACTCTTCCTCGGGCACCTTTCTCTTTTTCTTTGGTGCCAGTTTTTTAGGAATTTTCTTGGCCGGTGGCCTTTTCTCTACCGAAGCCATTACTCAGAGAGACCTCTTTTCAGGAGTAATATATGTTTTTCTCCGCCAACTTCGTGGGTTTGGACATGGGTGGTTTTAGAAGATTCTCTGACGTTCACAGAGTTCCAAAAGCTTTATAGAGGGCGTTGGTGGTGGTTTCAGATGGTTTCAGAGCGGTTATGGAGCGGTTTCTAACGATTTCTGTGGGTGGTGGAAACTCTTTCTCTCTCTAAATAGGAGTTTCTCTTTCTAAAACACTATAAATGGTTTGAAATCAAGTTAGGGCATTATAGGGAGATTTGGACGGGTGGGAAGTAGGGGTAAACTCAGAATTTGGCATCCCTTAAATGCCTTTGGGACCCACAAATCAGAAGAAAAAATTACGTGGCAGTGCTAGTAATGAAAGGAAACAAAAGTGATGTTATTTTCAATAATATTTATATGCTATTTTTGAAATTAACCCCATAAAAAATATTATGTTGAGTTTTGTGTTCATTTATATGTTTATGGGTCATGGGCCATTTGATAATTGTTCGTGGGTCACGTTCCTCATAATTAAAAAATGAAAATAGATTCTATTCCATTCCCTCATATACATTCTACATATATATATATATATATATATGTATTTAAAAGTAAAAAATGCATTAATATTAATAAAGATTTACAAACTGAACAATACAATACAAAGATCTCGCAATTGTAAGGTCATAACCCTCAACCATCAGTACAAACAATTGACTCACAGTGGGAATGGCACAAGTCTAAGACCCGAAAATGGGAAAGTACCTCGACATGCCAGAAACGAACATGCACTAAGCTCTACTTAACAAAGCTCCAACCAATGACGGAAACTGCCAATCAATTGGGAGCCATGACCTCAGATCGTAGAGATCACCAAACACCTTGCAAGCCACAAGTCTAGTAGGACCAACAAATCGTCAAGATCTAAATCTGGCGAGCAAACTACGAGCCCAAACGATGGGAAGATCATCGTTATTATTATGGACTGAAAACAAACACACCAAAACAACAAACAAAACCAGATCTTCATATGATACGAAGTTATTACATCTACACACAAACATACCAAAACAAATTGAACATCTAACAATATTGGAAAGTCGCAGGTAAGAAAATGACCACCACAGCCAAAGTAGACAGCTTGAAAGTGTCGTCAAAGCCACGACCCTTCCCCTCCTCCATTTCGTAGAAACGCAGACCTCCCAATCCCGCTGTCACCTCCACACCTAGTAACCTCCCTGTCATGGTCAGATCTTCATCTTTAAGGTCAGAAAACTGATGGCAAGCAAGGCACCACTACTTGTTCCCGGCCCTCCAAGAGACACATCTTCTAAAAACCCTAAACACCCCATGAAGACAGAGAGAGAGAGAGAGAAAAAATTTTCACTAGTAGCTAGCACAAAACCAAACCTTTCTTTTTTCCATTCCAGATACTAATTGCCCATATTTAAAATACAAAAAGAAAAAAAAAATCTATTTAATTATGTTTAAAAAGTTAACAGGTTGTTTAATTTATAATAGTAAATTACATAAAATGTTACATTATCAAATGTAAAAGAATGAACTTGTTTTTATAATTTTATCTGTAACTATCTATAATTAAAAAAAAAAAAAAAAACTGTTGAAACCAAACATACATATGTATTAGTTTAACATTAAGGAGATAGAAACTTTTGCTAGTTTGGCAAAAATTTTACCGGCCATAGACCTAAGGAAAATTAGGGCCTATAATTTAATTTGATTTAAGGAAAATATAACATAGAGTATATTTTATAAGTAATAATGAGGTTTAGAGCAGGTTTTTCAAAGTTTGGTAAATCATAACAATTTTTATTTTTCTCTTTAAAAAATATGATTTTCCAATATTATCCCCCCTTACTCACTCATCTTTTTTCTCTCATATTGTATCTTGAAATAATAACACAAAACGTCTATTTTAAAACTCCATTAATTATAAATACTTTTTTGATAATATTGTGTAAATGTTCATTTATATATATATAAAAAAAAAAAAAACAGCCGTTTGTAGTATTCATATTTTGCCCTTTGTTATTTTTCACATCATTTTTCCTCATTATGATTCTTTTTTTTTTTTCCATATATTTGTTTTTATCATTGTTGTATCTTTATTTTAATGATCAATTCTTTATCATAATGATTGATTGTAAGTATGATTTATGTTTTTTATCAACATATTTATTAAATATGATTTAGGTTTCTTAGAAACTCATTTTTTAATATGATTTATTTATTTTTTATGATAATTGTAATATTATTATGATATTGTTTTCAACTCTTATTGATCTTGCTTTAACAGTTAGTTTCTTTAAGTGTGGTTTGAAATTGCTTATTTCTTTATGATAATTACTATCTCATTATGATGATTTATAAAAAAAGATATTTTTTTCTTCATGATATTGTTATATCGTTATGAATTATGATGCTTTTTATTTATGATAAATACTATATCTTATGATCTTGATTTTAGGTTTTAAAGTGTTTTTTTTTTTGTTTCTTCACAAGAACTATTTAAATTATATATAATTTAGTTGTGACCTTAATTTGTCTTAATGACCAATTATTTAGTATAATGATTGTTTTTCACATCCCATACAATTTATATCTGCTATGATCATTTTTTTCTCTCTATAATATATCAAGTAAAATGATTTTTTTTTTTTTTTTTTTTTTTTTTTTTTTTTTTTACAAAAGATTTGGTTAGTTTGATATTTTTAGATTTTTCTTTCCTTTTTTTTTTTTTTTTTCAGTTTTTATTTGTTTATTTTCAATTCTTTATCAAAGGGTAATGTGGTCTATGTATCAATTTAGACATTTATGTAAATAAAATAAAAAATATATTTTTTAAAAATAATAGCCTCCGATTTGAACATTCATGTAAATAATCATTGTATCTCTTCTCTTCTTTCTCTCTCTTCCTTCTTTGTTCTTTTACTCAAATGCTATATATATTTGATACGATAGAAAAGTATTCAAGAAAAGAAATGGTTGGAGAAATTTTAGAGTGGAAAATATTTTATTGGGTTGTTTGATAGAAGGGAAATTAGGTAGGAAAGAAGTATAAAATCTATCGGGCACATCATTTTTTAATCCTTTAAATTTTAAAAAAGAAATGGAAGAAAAAATTTTACACAAAAAAGAAAAAAAAAACAAAAAGAAATGGAAGAGAAATTCAAACTATAATGTAGTCAGGTATAAAATTATCGTCAAGGAGAATATAAAAAGGGATACCAGCATAGCAAATAATGAAGCCCATAACGTTGGGTTGGGGAGAGATAGGGGGTAGGAGACTTGGACTTGGAGATCGATCATCGACTCTTCATAGCCAAAATCAGCGCCACCAGCCCCAAGCACTACGCTTCTCATTCACGTCCTTTCAAAACCATTAACATCCAAGAAAAGGTTACTTTTGATAAATCGGTACTAGTTGAATTGACAAACCCAACAAGTTTATATTCGTTCTACTGGGAAAATTCCAAACCCCGTCTGAACGGTTGAGAAAAAAAGAATATATATATATATATATATATATATTTTTATAAAAATAGTCTTCAGGAATCGGATAAATTCGATAGTTTTATAATAAAATAATTTGTAATACTTAGTTGATTTATGTGTAATATATAGCAACTCATAGAAACGTAAAAGACAAATATCATTAAATAATATTATAATTTAATTAATTAATTTTTACAATTTTTTAAATAAGAATTATATTAAACTAAATAGAACATGCAAGCACCAATACGACTAGCCTCATGGCATAGAGACAAAACCATTAACTGAGACCGGATCTATTAGTAAAATCTGATAAAGTTCAAGTATAAGGATGTATACCGAGACCCAACAATGGGAAAGTTCGTTAGCACACCAACAATCGAGCACGCATAATACTCATTTTACCAAGACCTCTACAATCGATGGAATTCTCCGATTGATTAAGAGCCAGTAACTTGTAACACTAAGACCAATTACTACACCGTATAAAAACAAATCTCTTGGTACTTTGACACTGATACCATCGAGAAACGATCAAATGGATCGGACAAACAAACCAAATTGGAAGGTGGGAAACCACCGGCATCTAAACCAACAATGAGTGAAAGTCAGTTTAACACATAAGATGCTACTATTAGCTTTTAGTACCAAAAGAAGAGCACAACAACTACCAAAAACCAAAAAAAAAAAAAAAAGACAAAAAAAAAAAAATCTAAAAATTGTAACCCTCCTTTAGTTTTAAACACCTATAAAAAAATCTGATGAATGTTCTGTTAGAATCTTGTGTGTGAGAATGACTGAGAAAGAGAGATGTTTTGTTCTCCTGATGAGTAACTGTAAAACAATTTAAAAAAAAAAAAAAAAAAAAAAAAAAAAAAAGGGGGAGGGGGAAACTATGCAAGGCATTGATAAGTCAGTCCAGTGATGGAGTGACTAAGTTAGTAGCATGCATCTTTGTAAAAATTTTACATTATGTGGATGAAGAATAAGATAGTGTTGCTTCACTGTTTCGTTTGTTGATATTTGTGTTGGGATTAGTATTAGAAGCCACAGTTTGATGAAGAATAAGATTGTAGTTTCACTGTTTTTGATGTTTACTTTTGGATTAGATGTCAGTTACACACTCGACGCTTGCGCTTTTTCTCATTTGAATTTATACAACTCAATTGGTTAATTCTTGTAAGGAATAGTAAAACGATATAGTCATAAGTTCATCAAAAATTGCTTATAATGAAACTATTTCTTCTTTTTCTTGGATCTTATTTCTCAGAGAAAAAGAAGACAACATTTCGCAAGCAAGAAACTGTTTTTTTTTTTTTTTTTTCTTTTGCTTATGTGCTGCGGTTCTCTTTTATTACAGTCGAAGTCTCAGATAGAAGAACTAAGAATCAATTAGGTGTTGAGGTATAACAATTCCATCTTTGTCAAGATCATATTGGACTTTTCCGTATTCAAACTTTAATTTAATTTCTTGAAAGGTACGTGTTTTTTAAGTTAAAAATGACTTTAACTATTACTCAATTTATAAACTCATGTATCATATCGAACTCAATTTATTACGTAATTGTATTTGCATGTATAGCTTAGTAGTAATATCATACCTGATTTTACTTAGAGGTGTAAAGTTCAAATCCTCCCACCTCCAAGTTCAAAAAAAAAAAAAAAAAAAACAAAAAACAAAAAACTGGTGATGATTTTTTTTTTTTCCCTCTTAGTTGTTTTCATTTATATTGTATATGAAACTTTTTCCTTAAAGTTGTTTTCGTTTATGTTGCATATGAAACTATTACTTTTTTTTAAACGAAAACTTTATTTCTTGATATGAGGAAATTTCCTCATACAAAAAAACTAAAAATCAAGAGATAGGGGAAAAAAAAAAAAAAAAAAAAAAAACAACCGTTCATTCATGAAAACACGAGAAGATCCTAACCAAATTGCTCAAAAAAAAAAAAAAAATATATATATATATATATATATTTTTTTTTAATATCATGAAAACTATTAATCAAAACCTTCTTTCTTTAATAAAAGGGGAAAAAAAAAAACTTCAATAGATTTTAAAAGCATGCTTTTTTCAATTTCCATATTGATAGGTATTGAAATATATATCTTTTTATTGTATTTCAAATTTAATAATTAAGATAATTTTTATTAGGAAAGATAAACCTAAAACAAAAAAAATGACATAAATAAAGTACCTAATGTCAAATTTTAATTGGACGGGTGTACCACGTAAGCACGATGACGTGATACATTTAATTTACTGAATAATTTCTCATATTTGCGCAAGTGGCCATTATTATATATCATGAATCGATCATGGTCAAGCGAAAAGAAAAAAAAGTATGTCGACCTAATTCCAACAGATTTTTAATTTGCATGAAATGTATCCACGCACTTTACTGCAGATACGTGCATACGCAAATTGTACCGCGGAAAAAGGTGGCTAATTAATTATTAACATGTTGTTAAAAAAATAAGCTATTCTTAATATGAGAGCATGAGAACTTGTATCCAATTTTTTTTTTTTTTTTTTTTTCAATCCTTTAAAATTGTACTAATGGAGCTAAATTATCGTTTTCTGATCGCCAAGTGAAAAAGTGAAAAAAAAAAAAAATTTCGGAAAAAGGAAACGTAAGATGAAATGGACTCCTTGAGAAATCAATTTAGTTTATTACATGAGGATGATCAACGTCTGGGATGGCTAAGAGGTTGAAATCCATGACATACATATATCAAATGAATACATAATCAAACAAAGTGCACTATAACTGTGGAATACATATTGAAAAAACGGGGACATCTATTATTTCACGATACATTTATATCAAACGCATAGAGACGCGCTTTCTTTCTATTGAATATATAATCCAATTTAGGATCTTTAATCTTCTTTATTCTGCGAACCTCTCCTTCAATTCCCTGCAAATACAATTAGTTAATTAAGTACTATTTATGATCGTAAATGTCATGCGACATTAAAATGTCGAGTATGTCTCGAGTATACAAGACAGGAATTAGTAACTAATTTTAGCTAGATCACAGCCATTGTTTTGGTAGTAATGGAAGTCAAATTATATTTTGATGCAAAAAATAGTGACAGTTATTGTTGTGTATGCATAATATTCACTAGAGCATTTCAGCCTAGCTCGAATACTCTAGTAAATTACTCTAATGCCACTTTAAAAAAGGAAAAAAAAAAAAAAAAAAAAAAAAAAAAAGAAGTTCATAAGCATTCTTTGATTAGTATATATAATGCAGCTAGTTTCCACCAATGAGAAATTATGGTTCACTCTATATTATGTCGAATTTAGGGAAGAAAACAATATTCCGTGTAGCAATATATGAGACACTTACCAACAGGATGATACATCAAACCAATTGTCTAGTAGTGGTGAGGAGGAGGAGGGGGTGGAGACTTGTACTTGTAAACCGGAGGAGGAGGTGGAGGAGACTTGTAGTGGTAGGGCTCCTTAGGCGGGAAGTGAACCGGTGGAGGTGGTGATTTGTACTTGTAAACTGGTGGAGGAGATGGAGGAAACTTGTAGTGGTAGGGCTCTTTAGGCGGGGAGTGAACCGGTGGAGGTGGAGACTTGTATTTGTATACTGGAGGTGGTGATGATTTGTAGTGGTAAGGCTCCTTAGGCGGGGAGTGAACCGGTGGAGGTGGAGATTTGTATTTGTATACTGGAGGTGGTGGTGATTTGTAGTGGTAAGGCTCCTTTGGGGGTGGCGGTGAGTGCACCGGAGGAGGCTGAGGCGGGGACTTGTAGTGGTAGGGAGGAGAAGCAGGTGGGTGGTATTCCTTGGGGGGCTGTGGAGGAGATGAGTATTGGTAGTTTGCAGTGGTTTCTGATGGGAAGCTTAGAGAGACTAACGTCACCAAGAGAGTGCTTATTATGAAGGCTGAAGTTGACCCCATTCTCCCCATCTTTGAGTAAAGAATATGGGTTTTTGGTAATGCCTATTGAGCAAGCTTCCCACCCTTTATATAGCTTTTGTCTTTAACTTTAATTAATCATAGCTTATATCATAGGGAAAATAACTTGACAATAATCTCCTTCTTAGTTAAAAAGATAATAAAATCATAATATAATACACAAATGTTAAGGTTAATTGTTTGAATGGGTTGAAATGTTACATCAATAATGTTTAAACTAGTACTTAATTTTTATTTTGAGGTACGGACCAATATTTTTTTCGGACTTTGACTTGCTATGTTTTGTCTGTTGGGAGTTTTATACATATTATATGGCCGGCTAGCTAGTATGCTGCAGAAAACATTTGCAAAGTCATTTAATTTTTATGGTGTGGTCATTAAAGTCATTTAATAGAAGGTAGGTCTTTCAATATCTGATAGTAGTTATGATATTCAACCTCATCAATTCCCTAAACATTTTTCTACATTACTCTCCTTGGGTAGCCATAGAATTCCACGGAAACTTCCCTTCATTCAATAATTCAAACAAAAAGTAGCATTTTGTTTACGTGTTTTGCATGGAAAAAAACCTTGGAAATTTGTGTGGCCGCCTAATTTATTCATGAATTTACATATTAATATATGCATTACCTTATACATGTATCTTCAGTAGACCCTTAAGTGCAGTACTCCTAATCTAAAGAGTGCAATTGCATATTAAAGAAATCAATAAGCAGAAATGCATCTTCACAAATCCACGGCTCCATACATTATTGCATGTCATATTTAATTAAAATATATAAATAAAGCAAGCATTTACCAAACTCTATCCTTTTTTTTTTTTTTTCCCTTCCAATTTTCTCATTCGCCAAACATTATTTCATGTAATTTGTCATTATTGTCTTTTCAAAACCAAATTATACAGTGGGGCTTTCTGCATATGTGGTCTCTCAGATTATATTGTTATGACTTACCAACTTACATATCATATATATATATATATATATATATATAAAAGGATGGTCTTACATCCGACAGGGGAAAAATATCAGACGTGTCCAGCACGTGAACCAGGACCGTTTAATCAAAAATGAATCGCAGGATGAGTAGTCAGTTAAGGGTAGGCTAAAACCATCGCTGACAAGTGTACAGTGAAAGCTGCAAAAGCTGCAAGTTACGAAAATAGTTTAAAATTCAAATATTTTGGAGACCAAAAATTGAAATGGTGATAAATAAAAATAAAACAATGGAAGATTGACTAAGTCCAAGGGAAAGAAAGTCCTCAGAATCTCACATGAAGCTAACTGCATACACAATAAATAGACACGCCCTTTGACTAAGTCTAAGGGAAATAAAGTCCCCGGTACCTCACATGAAGCTAACTACATACCCAACTTGTCTCATCCCACGCTTGCAAATTTTGTGCTTTTTGATGATTGTTACCGCCTGAATTACACACAGACTGACCATGTAGTGTACATTCTTGTCCATACAAGTTTACAACACATTTGCCCTTACATATACATTCGTTTTTTTTTTTTTTTTTTTTAAATTAACTACTGCTTACATTTACATTCACTGGGACTTTATTTCACCAATTACTAACTATTGACTTACCATTCATCTTTTCATCAAATTAACTAATTTCTACCCTTTAGTTGATTGCCCGGTCCTTTCGTCATCCAGTTAAACTATTGTTCATTATTGAGCTGTTGTTTTCTTCACCCAACCCATCAATTATTTATATTTATGCAGGTTAATTAATTCACTTCTTAATTTTTTTGTAGTTTTGATCTTCGTTTCTAGTTGAAGATGGTTAAGTGGCTAGTTTCGATATGCAATTGTTCATTTCTTATATATTACTTTCTTGATTGTTGTATAACTTATAATTGTTTTTTTTTTTTTCTCTTCAAACTATCTTCGTGTGACTATTAGTAACTTTCTATCTTAATCACTATGTTATATAGATGTTATATCATATTAAGTTAACTTTGCTTTACTCATACCATGTCTTAACCATCCAACTTCCTCATGTACGAAACATAGAAATATGCTTTTTTCTTGTGCACTTTCATCATTAAGTTTATGTTTCCATACTTTAATTCATTTCTTATGCTCCCGGATCTCTGTTTCATTGGTTAACCGATTTATTATATTTTTCTCATATATTATACTATGTTTCACTTTGTGTTCCCTGCACATGTAGAATCAAATTCACTCTGACCACCTCAATTTGTTTGACCTAATTTTGATCCTTCATCTATACATGCCCTGTTGCCGATTATAAATTAATTGTACAATTAGGCAATTTACATGTATCTGTAACTTGGCTAATTTTGGTCCTTCATTCAAATCAATTTTGAAACACAATATTAATAGAGTTAATTTTATTAATAGCACCTGTAGAAATTTTATTATTAAAAATAGTATCACTTTTTTTTCCCTTCATTACTAGCACTTAATGTGGGGCCCAGTAGCATTTAATGTATATCAAATTACAGGTTTATCCTCATCTTCTACCAGCTCAAATATCCCTCTCCCTCGCATGGCCCAAAAAATTTTTTCAAACCAACATCTACAGTGTTTTAGAGAGAGAAAACTGAAATCTAGAGAGAGAAAGAGTTACCACCCACCGGAATCTTATTTTTTTTTTTCACTTTTTCACCTAGCCCCCCACCCATTTTGAAACCCAAATCTTCATATAATAGAGAGAAACTTCCATTTAGAGAGAGAAACTTCAATCGAAAGTTTTTTTTTAAATCTAACATTTTTGAGTAAAGGTCATTCATGTTATGACCATCCGGTCATAATAGTTATGACCTATGTTAAAAAAAAATTTTAAAAAAAATCTAACATTTTTAACCATTTTTTAGTACATGTCATAACTGTTATGACCCGGTAGTCATAACAGTGTGGTCATAATGGTTATGACCGGGTGGTCATAACTGTTATGACCGGGTAGTCATAACAGTGTGGTCATAACTGTTATGACCGGGTGGTCATAACAGTGTGGTCATAACTGTTATGACCAGGTGGTCATAACTGTTATGATTGAGTAATCATAACAGTGGGTCATAACGGTTATGACCGGGTGGTCATAACTGTTATGACCGGGTGGTCATAACTGTTATGACCGGGTGACCACCCGGTCATAACAGTGTGGTCATAATGATTATGACTAGGTGGTCATAACTGTTATGACCGGGTAGTCATAACAGTGGGTCATAACGGTTATGACCGGATGGTCATAACTGTTATGACCGCTGGTCTAAGACAGAGGTCATAACGGTTATGACCGATAGTGTAACACAGAGGTCATAACGGTTATGATCGCCTGGTCAATATCGTTGTGACCAAAATTATATGTGAAAATTTAACAGTTACAGGGGGTCACAACAAAAATTACCAGGCGGTCATTATGAAAATGACCAATCCTGTAAGAAGACCAAGTGTTAAACAAATTCATTTTCATAATGAAATTTTTTTCCCCTTTGCAAACAAAGCGTTAAACGAAATCTTTTTAAACATTGAAACGAAAAAGTAATTTTTTTAACTTTGGACTTCTTTGATTCCTTAACTTCGATTTCCCCTCAACCCTTCATCGGCCACCATTCTCTCGATCTCTGGCGCTGGTTTTTTAAACTATTCTATGCTGTTTATAGATGCCTTTCGTGGTGGTTTCGGACGGTTTTCGAGCGGTTCCGGCCGATTGCAACTATTTCTCTCTCTAGATTTCATTTTCTCTCTCTAAAATACTGTAGATGCTGGTTTTCTGGAGCATGCAAGGGAGATGAGGATAAACCTGTAATTTGACATACATTTAATGCAGTTGGGCCCCACATATCATGGGTTTTGATGACGTGGCGGTACCAAAAGTGAAGGGATGAAAAAGTGGTGCTGATTTTAATATTATTTTTCCCACAGGTGCTAAAAGTAAAATTAACCCATATTAATATTCCCTTACTTTCCATTTACGTGCTCTTGTGACGTTTTACTAAACTTATTTTTTCTTACAATTTGTGGGACAAACGATCCAAGCTCTATATTATTATAGAGCTTTTCCCAATCACATTTCATATTTTTCACTTATAAACTCAATCAAATCAAATAGTTCAGCCTTCAATAATGTCTAATCAAACCCATTATCTGCCTTCCAAACCCATGCACCAAACCCAAACAAAATTTATCTCTTAACTATTATGCCCATTTTCTATTAACTTAAGTGTTTTTCCTCGATTTTTGCTTACCAACACTTTTATACAAGTCCGTAATTTCATTCTCCCGTCCAAAAACTTGTTCCAATACTTGCAATTCCCTGTCCCATCCACATACTTGCTGCTTTTTCATCTTATCTCTTAATCTCCCAACTTTTTTTTCCCGTTTATCCTGTCTATTCAAATCTATCATCGGCACCACAAGTTACAACTTCCGTTCCCAAATGTTCTTCCCCTACTTGCCACTGTCACCATGCCAACTACAACCCTACTTCGTTTGGCATTGTAATTACAATATTGTTACATTTCTGGTTACCCTACTATACAAACAACAACCTCCAAATTTTTTTTCCCTTGCCTATGACATACACTTTTGCAGTTCACATTGCTTATACCATAGTTTTACATTTCCTTTCTCCCAAATATACATTATTTCGTTCATGCTTCCACATTTCGCCTATTTTTTTTTAATGAATAGTGCTAGGGACACCAACTCTAATCCTAACATTTTAAGTACCAACTCACTTGCCATCTTTTCATTGGTAGAAACAATCAATTGATGTGACAATATTTTAACCACTTACCAATAAAATAATGACAACTCATATGCCATATAAGTTGATACTCAAAAGTTAAGGTTAGAGTTTGTGTCCCTAACATTTTCTTTTTTAATTTACTTATTTTCCTTCCATCTATAAACTTATTTTCATTTAGCATTCCGCCCCTCATTCAATTAATTTATATTATATATATATATATATATATCTGACTTTCAAGCGGCCTTTTGCAATGTCAACTTTCCTTCTCCCAACACGTGTTCACTGCTTGACAGAAAAAAGAGACCATGTAGGTACTGTTTCCCCTCCAGTACCGGATTTGAGACTTTTGCTTATATATATATATATATATATATATATACACACGTATATTATAGTTAACAACTTACAAAAATTACATGCACAGATAGTACAATTTTGACTGACCACTGTAGGTATGGTATTTTGTGTTGAGGTAAACAGAATAAAAGCAGTATTAATTGAAAGAAAAAATTAATATTATTGGGATTCTGACTGTTTGGTTCCAATAAAAAAATTAATAATTTTCGGACATTTAACGACACGTTTCAAATACAAACTTTTACAATGTTGAATCTTCCAACTCATCAGATAGTTAATTAAATAAATCTAGCTCATTTAAATATTTATTGTAATATAGTTTCTAACTAAAGCTGAGATATTCGAAACTTTGATCCACGATTAGTTTGAAAGATTGACATTTATTTATTTATTTTGCTAAAGAGAAAGTGTGTTTAATTAAATTCATTTTAAACATTTATACAATTCAATCAAGCCCTCCACCATATCAGGTTGGCTTATATATGCTGAATTTTTCGCAATGTACACTACCAGTTGTTAGCACACATAAATAATTACATTAAATTTTGTAATATACAAACATAGTATCTTAAAAATTTTTGTAGTTGAGCACGTCAGATATATATGTAATACGAAAATAGAACACTAAGTGTGCATTTGGTTCCCCGGTTGAAGAAGAAATTTTTAAGTTAGAGTTAGTTGACTTTTTAGAAAAAAAGAAAAACTGAGATGAAAAAAATACAATATAGTTGTAGTTAAATTGAAATACCAGCATGAATATATAGTTACATAGTTTTAAAAGCTGTACTCGTTAACTTTTAAATTTTGGCAACTTAAGTAATTATTTTTAATTTTCTCATCATTAGTCTGCAATAAGTGAATTGAGAGTTTCCCCATGTACACAACAAAAAATTTCCCAATCAAAGTTTTGGTAGGTTACTTGGCGTTCAATTTTCGGAGTTCGGACAAATCATGAGGCTGGAGACGTGCAGGGACAATGCGGCCACGCAAGTGGATGATTTAATAACTAATACTTTCCAAGCTAGTGTGAATTAATATCAGAAAATGCCATTTCAAAAAAAAAATATATATATATATATATATGTATCTAAAAATGCCTATAGGATTTGGTTAATTGTGTCTCCCTATTTCGTACAAAGTTCAATTTTTAAATACGTAGGTGGGGGAGCACCATATGAGTTCTAATTCTTAGCAATATTTCATCATATCATGTTACTTTATGAATATATACATATATATATAAATTATACATAGAGAGAATATATGCATGTGTGTAATTATATAATACTTTTAATTGGTTCTTAAATTATGGCTGTAAAAATCATGTTTAGACCATAAAATTTAAAGATTATGCAATTAATTTCAAAGTTTCAGAACTTAATTAAATGAAATCTCTTAAATAGTTTAACGACTAATTATAATGTGTCTTTTTGCTTGGTTCTTATGTGTGAATCACATTTTTTCTTTTTATTATTATTTTCGTCAAGTTTGACAATTAATTCAAAATTTAAAAGTTAAGAACTGACATCAGATTTCTATAATAACTTAAGGACCAGCTATAGAATGAAGTCCCTTGCGTAACCTTTTACCTTTACCGGGCAGCCTGACCAATTTGATCGGACTAATTTTTATTGATTTTAACCAAAGTACGAATCATGCTATTGTTTTGAATTAAGGTAAAAGACTAAGAAATACCATTGACCAATGTATTATTATTATTATTATTATTATTATTATTATTATTAGTGTTGTTGTTGTATACCTCTGTGTTATCTTAGAAGAAAGAAACTATATAAAAAGGAATATTATATTAGACGTATGTCCTAGCTAGAAGATAAAGTAGTAATTAACAACTAATTTCGTACTAAGAATCAAAATGGCCTATGTATTATTATACCAAGATATATAATATATTAGAATTAGGGAGACTGACAGAAAACTTAGCAATAGTTAATAACTTCTATTCCTCCACTACAAGCTCTAAATATATATATATATATATATATATATTATTCCTCTAAGGTAACAAAACATATGCCGAGCTGAATCGATGCTCAATGAGTCTAATTACTTTACCTCTGCAGCAAAATTAATGAAGCCGAGATGATCGAACAAAGACTTATCAAGAGGTTTGGCTACCATATTCGACATTCAAATATTAAAAAAAGGTTGACAACGAGAATACTGTAATTGAGAAAGTGATTCAAAAAGGAAAATCAAAGATAATCAGCATTTTTCAATTGTTTATTTGTAATTATATTTTGAGGGTATGTAAACAGGGTATGATATTCTACAGTTAAGCCCTAATCATTGTTTTGCATTCTGAAGGTTCAGAGGAATCACAATTCATTGTGATTCTTTCTACGTAATGAAAAAGCGATTCTTTCTACATAAAATAAGACATGGTCCTCAAATGAAGGTTAACCTTTATAAAATTTTTATCTTTTATATTTTTCTATGATTTAAATAAAGATGGTTCTATTGGTACACCCATCTTGACTCTCGACACCCCTCTTCTAAACACATACCCCTCATAAATTTAAGATGAGGAAACTTATTACACACCCTTACATATTCCTAAATTATCCCCAACTATTTTCATAAAATAAAAAGCCACCACTTCAAATTTATTTTTACACCCACCTTTTTATTTTTGTTTATTTTGATGCTCTATTTTGATAATATCACTAGTATATGATTTTATCAAATGAAAAAGTTAGTATATGATACGAAACTCACTCTTAAGAACATTTATAATAATTTTAAAATTAACTTCTCCACTCTATTTGTAGGTTAAATTTAAAATTTTACAAGGAAAAAACGTTTTATTTTATTTTATTTTTATTTTTTAAAAGGCAAACAACAAAAGAAATTCATATATGCATACAAATGTATATATATTCTAACGAAAAAATATAGGACAATAAAATAAGCCACATAAGGCATCAAAATTGAACGAAAAAAAATAAACAACAACAACAACAACAAAACAACAAAAAATAATTAAATTAGAAGGCAATTGCCAAAGGTTTCCCCCCCCCCCCCCCCCCCCCCCCCCCCCCCCCCCCCCCCCCCCCCCCCGCCCCCGCCCCCTAGATAAACAGTACACCAACAAGAATATCAACGAGAACATCCAAGGAAAAAAAAAGAACAAAATAAATAGATAGTAAGACGTAACACAAGGAAAATAAAAATAAAATAATAATAATAATTATAAACTATTGGATAGAAAATTAATATATTTCAATATATTTTTTGAAATACTCGTTGAAGAGTACAAATTAGGGTAAAAATTAAGTTTTGTTATAGGTTTCAAATTAATAATGTTTATAAGTTGTTTATTTGGAGATTTGATATGTAGGTCATGAGTGTAAAAAGAAAAAAAAATTTAATCGATTTTCTTTTTTATGATAAAATTATTTTTTTTTACGTAGTAAAGATTATAATAGTTATCCTTTTGTGTCATTTTTTTTAAGGAGTTGACTAATTGAGTGGTGTGAATAGTAAAAATATATATCAATAGAACTACCTTTTAATTAAAAAAAATGCTAGGAATACCAATTATAATATCAACTTTTGAGTATCATTTTATGTGACATATGAGTTGTTATATATTGATAAGTGTTTAAAGTATTTACACATTAATTGATTACATTTATCATGAAAATATGATATATGAGCTGCGATTGAAGTTTGTATCCCTAACATTACTCTTTAATGAATATTCTAACATGAATGAGCGGTGTCGAGGCAAATTGAGAGTCCTCCTTTATTGGCAACACTCTATATACATGTATGTGTGTGTACATATATATTTTGAAAGCAGTATTAATATCATTAAACATGTCTTCAACAATATTAATGCTTTTCTATTATATTTTATTTGTGGAAAAAATAATTTTAGCATTTGAAAGACTTATTGCTCGTCTGAAAATTACATAAAAATTTATATCGATTGTGACATATAGACCAAATTATATGTGTAATGAGTCAATTAAATCCACGTTTTCCTTGTATTATAAATATTTACATGTCCTTTCAGAAAAGAAAGAATATTCGTGTGTATGTATATATTAGCTCACTCTTGTATTGTGTGTTAGATACGTATATGATCAGGTGTATTATTCGTCTGGTCCACTCCACACACACACACACACACACATTAATATATATATATATATATATATATATATATATTGCTCTGATTGTCCACTATGTATATATATTTTGCTCCGATGGTCCACTCCATATATAAGAAGGCCTTAATTTTTCATGTAGGTTAACGATATGTGTGATTTTTTTTTATTTTTTTTTTTAAGAAAACAAAATTTTTTCTTACAGAATTTTTATGAGTTCAATCTCATCAAGTAATGTTTGATATTCTATCTTAAAAAAAAGTGTCACCATATTTCTTTACCAAAAAATAATAAGAATAACAACTATTAAATAATAATAATTATAATAATAACGTTTCTCCATGTTAATTTATACCTTACCATTAAATAATGTTAATTAAATTGTTAACCAAGTTTCATTTTCCCCCCTTATCTTCTCTCGTTGTACCTCACTTGTTATAGCTTTATCAGTTTAATTTTATTATTTTTTTGCATGCGTATTTTTTTTTTTTTAAAGAGGGATCGACATTGACCTTTAAATGTTTGGTAAAACTTCTTTTTCAAACAAAATATGAGTTATTTGATTGAACTCTTACACGTATAATTAATTAAGAATGTTTGGCAAATATGCTTTTTGACTATTGGTACTCCCAGACGAGGAAACTTATCCTCGCCTAAAAGGAAAATTAGGCATCAACAAGAAAATACGTCGAAGCTACTCTCTAAAGATGGAGTGCCGGACATCGAGACAATAGAGGAAAAGAAAACGAGCCCACGATCCCATGAAGCCTAAATCACGGGCAGTTGTTGAAATTTGCACACGATGGCCTGTTCAGGTCTTGAATAGTGGGGAGTTATCAAGATACGCGTCAAAAAATTTGTAGCACAATCAAAATATGAAAATATGTAACATGTAATATGAGGTAATAATTATAGATCAAACTTATTTTTTGATACTCTTCAATTGAGAGCCGCCGACCTTGTATTTTGAGATATGTAGTGAAAAACCCCCACAATACAAAGAGGATGTAGCCTAATTTTAGGCGAATCTTTATAAATCTCTTGAGTGGTTTACTTTTTGTTGACTATGACACAAGATTATATCTTGAGTGCAACATGGTGGAAAAAACTTCGAGTTGGCGAATTTAACAATTGGTGCTAGAAGGAGGACCCTAAGCCCATGAGTTGTTGTCCACATCCAAAAAACTTTGGAGAATAGTTTCACCTGTACCATGGATGGTGTGCCAGAACACTAGTACAAAAAGAGGATATCACGACCGTTTTTAACCGTCGTGATATCTTTTCCATGACGGTTTTCTAACCGTCGTGGTATCCAGAGTCGTGGAATTTATTTGGATTTCACGACGGTTTTTTAACCATCGTGAAATAGACAAAACTGACACCCAATGATGGGTAAATAGTAACTTTCCACGACGGTTTTTTCAAAAATAAAAAACGGTCGTGAAAAGTTATCCTACCACGACGGTTTTTGATAAGACATTCCACGAAATTTTTTTTTACCCAATTCATGCGATTTCCCACAGGTGGCAAATACCGTATGTTATTCATTGTACATCCCAGATTAAAATAATAGCTAATCTTTAATTGATTTTGTGTTACAATGTACAACAATTATTACAAAAACATACACTACATTACAAAACCTAATACTCACCCAAACAATTTAAATCAATCTAAAACTCAAAGCGAACCCAAACACAAAAAATCACACAATCTAATCAAACGGGCATTTTGTAGAACATGTAATATGCAAAAATATCACAAACACATTCAAAATTTTTTTCAAGAAAACAATCACCCAAAATCATAAACACAGTCAACAATAACCCAAAATCACGTTTACAATCAACTAAATAAACTTCCATAATATGTGTGGTGCAAGAGAGAGCAAGAGAGTGAGAGACTTACCAAGTACACGGCCGAGGGTGTGGTCGGCTTCGTAGCGGGGTAGTCGGTGGAGGATGGGTTTCGAGGAAGAGATTGGAGGGAGGAGTTGCGACGGTGAGTAGAGGCGAGAGAGAGAGGGAGAGGCGCGAGAGATACTTAGTGGTGGAGTCGCGGCCGGCGGAGATGAGAGGTGGCAGAGAAAGGGAAAGGCCCGAGAGAGAATGAAGGCGAGGTAGGAGAGAAAATGGAAGGAGGGGTCACAGTGGAGGAGATGGGTTTCGAATGAGAGTTTGGAGAGACGAGAGTGAAAGAGGCGCAAGAGTGAAAATGTGGAGGGAATGAGGGTTTTTTTATTTTTTTATTTTATTTTATTATAAGTGGAGGATTCAAGCTATATTTAGAAAAAAAATTTTAAAATGCACCACATACCACGACGGTTTTTGTCAAAAACCATCGTGGCACATGTAACACAACGGTTTTTCACAAAAACCATCATGGTCTGTCATAATTTTTTTTATTATTATTTTTTAAAAAAAAGTGGCATATTCACGCGAAATGTTGAAAAAACAAATTTTTTTTAAATGCAAGACATACCACGACGGCTTTTCGGAAACGGTCGTGGAAAGCCTAAGCTTCCACGACAGTTTCCAAAAACCGTCAAGGAAGCGCTTGGCAACCACGACGGTTTTCGGAAACCTTATTCCACGCCGTGTTTTTAGCGTACTTTCCACGACCGTTTTAAAAACGGTCGCGAAAGCTCCGTCGTGGAATCTGCATTTTGTAGTAGTGGTAGGAAATCAAGAGGTAGCCCCATCAAGGAGAAGAAGCCCACCCACCCGTGTAGACCAACGTATCTACCAACTCACTCAGATTTTATGAACCCTAATCAACAAGTTTCAGAACTAGGTGACTGACGCCCGATGAAACAAAAAGCAAAGGGACACTACCCAGGATACCTCATTAGTGCCAATGGTGCAAATAGGCATTAGGAAGTGCCCTCGGAAGGAACTGGGGAAAGCATTGGGCATCAACAGGATGCCTAGGTGGCGAGGACACGCAACCAATTTGATAGATAGCAAACAAAGATGGGCTCTGAGAATATCAAAATAGTATGAAACTATTCCTAATGGCCATTGAGCAAATAGTGGGTGAGAGGTGCTGCCAACTAGACCACCCAATCGCCCAAGGAGAAACATTGTCCCCAGGGAGACTCAGCATTGATTCAAAATAGGAGGGATCTCAGAGAATGTTTACAAGTCCCTTAAGCCAACTCTTCCCAGAGAACAGACGACACACTCACTATAAAGGAAGCCATAGATATAAGGAAACACCTTGGCTAGTTGGAGGAAGTAATGCACGTCAAGAGAGAAGAGTCCCATATTCCCACAATCATCCATTCATTTAAAGATAGCATAAATTCAGGGCATCCTAGATTGCCTTGTATGAAAGGAGAACGAACCTGGATGATCACCTGGAATTGTAGATTGGACACATGGTCCTGCATGGCTACTCAGACGAGATCATGTGCTGAGCCTTTAAAAAACTTAGTCTAGAGCGGCGAGGCGTTGATTCAGGAAGCTAAAGCAAAATTCTATCTCCAGTTATGATAGCCTGAAAAATGCCTTTTCCAACCAATGTCTAGGACTCAAGAAGTTTGTTGCGCCAAAATAGAACCTTACTATCATGTATCCAGGCTTAAATGAATCTTTAAAGGATTGGTTAGCACGCTTCGGCACCGAAGTTGCTGTAATGGAGGAAATTTCAGAAAAATCGAAGCGCTGATGGGAGCTTTGAGCAACATGGGACGTGATATCCCTTACCGTGCGTACTTGAATCAAAGGCCACAGAGAACATAACAAGAGTTCTTGCAGAGAGTATATAGTACAAGGATTTACGCAGAGAAGGCAAAAAGCCTGGTTCGCAAAAGCAAGATAATCGTTCTTACGAATGCAAGCAGTGTCCACCAGTCTGATGTGAAGCAGAATGGAAAGAAGAAGGTAGAAGGTTCTCGCAATGTGGAGAACAATTGAAATCTAGGAGGTCGACGATATCAACAGGTAACGTCAGTAGGCAGTGTGCCGAATATGAGAACAAAAGGAGTCGTCCCATATCCAGGAGAGATAACTATATCACAATCTTACTATAGAATAAGTGATAGGGATTATCTACATCGACCTAAACCATTGAGACCTAAACTCTCAAAACAAAACCAAAATAGGTAATGTCCATTCTACAAAGAATACGGATGACAAATCGTCGAGTGCGTTGACTTGAAGGATGAGATTGAAAGGCTCATCCAAAGTGGACGCCTCCAGCAGTACAAAGCTAATCGCTGAGGAAACGACCGACGAAATAGGGACCGTCGAGAGGATCGGCGGTGAGATAACAATTCTCTCGAACTAGTCGTTGTACCATATACAGAGGGACATATCTGCCATATAGGTGTTGCATTTTGTCGGTATATTTGTGTTATTTTGTGATAATGGAGGTGGTCTCCTCACACTCTCGTTTATTGGGTAGGTATCTGTTGATAGTAAACCTTATCCGATAAAAGAAACCCACCATTTCACTATGGGCGGGTTGCCCGAGAACGTGTAAACTCATTTTCAAGGTTAGTAGATGGGCTATGGCCGTGCACAACCGACCAGGCCAGATCAAACCGATTAAAAATTCTTCCCTGGGAATCGGATCGAATGACCACCATCTCCGATGTACTGCTTCTCCCCTTCCCGGATCGCGAGCAGATCACTGTCAGGGCTTGCGGCAGCACTCTGGGCAACACTTCCCAGACAACTACTGTGCCCCACCTGTGCTCGTGACCCCTCAGTGCCTGCGTCATGTCATCACGTACCGGCTGACAATAGTACCCTTGCACAACACCCTGTGCCTGCTGCCTGACATCTGACACACGGCCTGCTATTGTGCCTGTCCTATCACCTGCTTCCGCCGCCTGGCCAGACTGACACGGTACTCACCACCTGTACCGGAACTAGCCTACCCTAGTGTTCCCTAGCACCAAATCGCAAAGACACGTGGCATCAGCCCATTGGGTGTACGGCGCCTGTACACCTGAAGCATGACTACCCGCCGGGAGCACTTGGAGTTCAACCCGACAATGCCATTACTGACTTAAGCATCAGAGTGCCCTTAGTAGACACCCCACTCGTGTCCCATCACTTCGAGGTGCTTCTCTTTTGCAGGCAACCAGGTATAGAGTGATTGTGCAAGGCTGACCACGTCAAGTAATAACATCGGGTGTTGAGTCAAAGATTTTTGGCATCAACAGTATCCAATCCGCTAAAGTAAGTTTTGCACTTGGTAGTAACCTTTATTTGCTATAGATCTCTTGGTCTCAATCGATCGGAGTTTTTCATCTATTTTATTTGTGTTATTAAAAGAACCATATATGTACTCTATTAGGAATACCCTAAAAGTGAAAGACAGTTTAGTTGTTTTACATTTATTTTGAACTGATTATATATTTTAGGGTTTTTCATTACATATTTGCTATATTGTCCTCATCTAGATTTACATGTTAAAGTAAATGTAAGCAAATATGGTTCATTGACTACTTGGTGTTTAAACTGTTAGAATGTTGCATGTAATGGATTTTTGTATGCGAGAAGACAACTTTCTAAAGTAAGTACTCTAAATCTATAGTCAGTAGTCTATGGGGTTAGAGTGAGCATTTAACTCTAATGAAGACTATTATGTTGTCCAAAGCCAATTGGGGAGATGGTTTGTCTTGACCATCTGGAGCGAGCCAAATCCTAAACAGAGACATAGATATATTGCCTAGTGGTGGTGATATATTGGACAGGACCAAAGTGTAATTAATCTATAAGTCCGCTTGATTAGATTAATTCACTTTTGACGTTCATTATGCAATAACCTTAATCTTGAGTAAGTAAATGACTTCATGTTTATGACTTATGTACTTTGATGCTCCAAAGTCTAAAGCGTCTCGGAGTAGTAAGCTATTAGACCGGTTCATTGGGTACATGACTTATATTCGATGTAAGCTTTGCTTACAGATATGAAATCATAGTTCTCATAAAAGAGTAAAGTTTATCCTCTAAACGGCATTATACATTATGTGAAAATAGACAAGGCCTCGGGTCATTTGCTAGGCAAATGACTAATTATTTACTTTTGATGAATAATTATTTTTCTATTTGATGTATAATGGATCTTTAAGATAACATGAACAAAAGGTTGAACGAACTTTTACTTTAGGTTGAACATGGATATCATATTAGGGTGTTGCATATATGACAAGGTCATTGGACTGTGGCTACACATTGGCCTACGTAATCTGGTATATAATTGGGAGTGCAGTTTCAAGTTTATAGTGGTGTGACTCTGAAACTAATAATTGTGTAATTAATTTATTTGGTATAGAATAATTAATTACATAGATTATTAGAGCCCATATTATATATGTCCAATTGGTCCATTTACTAGCTTAATATAATTCCTTAACGGATGGTAATCATATGGTTTTGATTCTTGAACTTGGTGAAGAGAAAAATCCGGAACACCTCCCATAAGGTGTAGGCGTTTTTTCACTAGTAAAAATTGTGGATTACACGACGGCTTTTTACCGTCGTGTAAAGTTTACACGACGGTTACCCAACCGTCGTGTAATCCAGTGTTGTGGAAGATAACATGACAGTTATTGAACTGTCGTGGTATCTCAATGTTACACGACGGTTAAAAACCGTCGTCGAAACAAGGTACACCGTATTAGATACAAGTAATATAGAGACATTACACGACGGTACTTGGCCGAACCGTCGTGTAATGCGGACATTACACGACGGTTCTTGGCCGAACCGTCGTGTAATGCGGACATTACACGACGGTACTTGGCCGAACCGTCGTGTAATGCGGACATTACACGACGGTTCTAGGCCGAACCGTCGTGTAATGCGGACATTACACGACGGTTCTTGGCCGAACCGTCGTGTAATGTCTCTTTTATTAAAAAAAAAATTATGGTTTTTTGGTTAATTCTCACGGCTGGCCTAACCTGTATGTTATCCAATACATGATCCAAGATGGTAACTTCAATGATCAAAGTAAAATTACATATCAATTTTTACATTACAAGTTCACATATCATAATTAATGAATTGCATTACATGGCTAGCCCATTCTCCCCTAATCAAATTCAAATCCTCAGAAGCAAAAAATTCTTTACTTTCAAGTACATCAATTCCATTCAACACTATGTTCCTCATAAAACCTAAAATAAAATAACCACATTCAACACTTCCCTCTTGGAGAGGACAAGGACGGTTCGAGATTTTTGTTTTACAGTCTCGTCTCCTTCTTCTAATCCCTTCTCCGGTCATAATCTTCCAATCCGTTAGGGCCCTAGTAAATTGATAAAGTTCAAACTAATTAAGATGTATATAATTAAGATTAAATAAAAGAAAAACTCATTCAGGCATTTCATCGAGTATGTTGTGGGCGCAAAAAATTTATATTGAAAAATGTGTGTAAAGTGCCAAAACCAATCACAAACCATTCATCTACAAAGAGCAACATTAAAAACAAAAACATTCATGTTCAAAAATGGATATTTAATGGAAAACAACAATACAAGAGAGCAAATGTGTTTTAGTTTATATACGAAGTCACCTTGCTTTTCTTTTAAAAAGAATATGCACGGCCACACGAAGAGGGAGGCAACTTCGGCAACGGCGACTTGACCGGATTCTAAAAGAGTGGTGGCAACGGGTTGGTGAAGGATGTGGGTACTTGAGAAATGAAGAGAGTGTGAAGAGAGAACTTAAGAAATTCGTGCGGAGATGAAGAGAAACGAGGAGGAAATTGTATTTAAGTTATGGGTTTTGACGCGCGGATTTCGAAAAATTAAATTTGAAAATTTTTAAAATTTTTAGAAGATTACACGACGGTCCCAGGGGACCGTCGTGTAATGTCCCCCCTCGGGAGGGATTACACGATGGTTCGGGAGGGATTACACGACGGTCCCCCAGGACCGTCGTGTAATGTCCCCCCGAGGGGCGGATTACACGACGGTCCCGGGATTAAACGACGGTCCCCCGGGACCGTCGTGTAATGTCCCCCCGAGGGGCGAGGAACCGTCGTGTAAAGTGGATTTTACACGACGGTTCCAAGGAATCGTCGTGTAATCTCCGTTGTATAATCTATCTTTTGTAGTAGTGTTTTCTGCCAAAGGTAGGATGGGAATTTTGTTTCTTTTAATTAATTGGATAAATAATTAGTTTGGATAAATATTTATTTGAATAGAAGATTTGAAATTTGAATTAATTTTATTTATCTTTTACAATAAGTATGAGATTAATTTAAATTAAGAGATATGAATAAATTAATTATTTGGATAATTAATTTAAATATCTAGATAATCTTATTTAAATAAATATTTTAAATTAAATATGGTAATTATTATATTTGGATTTGAAATTGAAACAAATTCTTATCCTAGTCTACCTTGTGTAGACGTTTTTTTATGAGGATAAGAGAAGGAAAATATTTTCTCCTTATTTATTTTATTTGGATAATTATTACATAAATATTTAATTCAAATAAAGTTGACATGATTTTATTTTGAATTTAAATTGGAGTTATGGAACATTATTCATGGAGATAAAATCATAAGATAATTGGAGATAAAAATTTGAATCAAAATTTGAATCTCCTAGACTTATTGTGGGCTTCTGTCTCCCGGGCCAGAGAAAAAACGCAGATTACTGAAAGAGGGGAGAGAAAAATCTTTTTCAAATGTCCTATTCGAATTCAAATTACACCCAACCCATTCACTATAAATAAGATCCTATGGGCTCCTATTTTATTTAGACCATAGACTCAAAGGTGAGCAAGCCTATTATTATTCTTCCATTATAGTAATAATAAGCTGCAAGAGTTCGAGGTGGTTGGAAGGAAAAAGTCGCGCACGAATACCGATCGAGAGACCGAGTACCCACACACTCTACCATTCAAGAATTGGAGAATAGTAAAGAAGGATAGTTGGTTGAAGCTCTCTTTGATCACATTCTCCGGCATTTATGTTGTCTTCTCTTAAGGTACGTAGATTGTAGAATAATTTATTATATATGACAACATGAGTTAGTACGATCTTAAAATTTTTTTTAAAAAATTCCACTGTGTAACCCCTTTTTCCTACATACTCGATGATTGGTGTCTTTTTTTTTTTTTTTTTTTGGTGGAATTCGGTGCACGTTTTCCCCCTTGTGCGCTTTATTAGAATTTACTTATAGAATTTGTCTGTAATGGATATTAGGTTTTCTTGTGTTATGAGGTTCTTCAAGTCAGTGTTAGCATTTATATTTTCTTGATTTGAAATGAAATTTTCCTTTTCAAAAAAAAAAAAAAAAGAGTAATTTACTTTGGAGATCTAAATATGGCTTTAGTACCGCTAGTGATGAATTTGTTGAATATGCGAATAAAAAAAACAGACGTTTAAAACAATGTAAGAATTTTATTCGCAACTAAACTTAGATAAATACACACCGATAATAACATATTAAAAACATTTAAAAGTAATTTTAATAATAGATATTATTGTGAGTCTGGTTTAATGCAATAAACTATAAAGGCTGATTATAGGCTTGTCATTTAAAAGGGAAATTTCTGAATTACTTTCCTACTTATAGGATAAAAAAAAATATACACATATTAATTTAAGAGGTTGTTTCTGTTGTTTCTTAATTAAATTGAGACAGTAGGGTCCTATAAAATTATTAAATAAGTCTGTACAAATACGACATAAAGCGCTAATGAGTAAAAAAATAATAAAAACATGACTAAGTTTATGATATAAAAGGTCAGCAGCATAGTAAACTGTACATGGGTTTTTATTTATTTATTTTTACTTTTTTGGGGCAAATATTTCTTATTTTCAGTACATGTTAATTAAGTTGTCCATCTATTGTTGGTTGGGAATTTTTTTTTTTTTTTTGGGCATGGAAAGGAAAAAAAAATAAAAAGCAACGTTTTTCTGAATAACAACCATTAGCATTAAAAAAAAAAAAAAACATAGAATCTATTATTGAAAAGAAGAAGTGGCGGATATAATAATAATTTCTGTGGAGGTGAATCCTCCCTTGCACTTAGATCAATATTAGCCCATTGAAAAATGATACTCGTTTGGTGCATGGGTTGGAAATGAGTTTTTTGGGTTAGATTTGAGTTGAATTGAGTTATGTGTTTAGTGAAGCATTTGAATAGCTGGAGTTAAAAAGTAAAAAAAACTTGAAATGTATTTGGAAAAAAATATCAATACGGATCTTGTTTCGTTCGTCTCGAAATTTTATGCAATTAAAAAAAATCCTATTTGTATTTGTGTATGCAAAGTTATGGACTTTTAAAGTTTAAGTTATTAAATTATAATAGTAACTGTGAATAGTGAAACTGAGATTGACTTTTTAGAAAAAAGACAAAAAAATTTGTGATTCAATTTGAGTTGAACCCATGCACCAGACGCTAGCGAATGGATTATAGAAATTTAAAAAGAAAAGAATAGAACTGAAACAAAGAAGAGAGCACAAAAATATTTAACATGAATGTACTTAGGTACACGGACTAGGAAGAAGAGAAGAATTTACTAATAAGGAGCACTATAAATTACCTTCCTAATAAATACAAGTGACAATATATAATAAAGAGATTTCTTAAATTAAAATAAACAGATAAATTCAAAATTCTTAATTAAGGTAATTATATACAAAATACTTTTTCTTAATATAGAACAATAAGTCATATATATATATATATATATATTTCACGATTTATGAATAATAATGAAAATATTGTTACCATACCAAATTTCCAAAGCTTAATCTAAGTGTGCCAACATTTGTTTCTATATTATTTATTATATAGCTAACTCGTTTTGATGCTAACAAGGGAAGGTATAACTAATAAATCAAACCAATAAAAAGTAACCTGGAAAATCAATATAAAGTGTGTCAACTGATTGTCCAATATCTATATTTGCGCAAGTGGCCATTATTAAAATATTATGAATCTTTGGAAAAGCAATCAATTGGACATCACGGTCAAGCAAAAACAACCCACTTCATTGCAGACACATGCATATGATATTATTCCGCGGAAAAAGGCGTGGTTAATTAATTATTAAGTTGTTATTAATGAATAAAAATATTCTTAATTCCGAAAATGGAAACTCATATCCAAACATATTTTTTCCCTCATTCCTTAAACTGGTATTAATGGAGGTAAATTGCCGTTTTCTGATCGTCCGTAAAAAAAGTGAAAATAAAAGAATCCAAAAAAAGGAAAAATCAAATGAAATGGACTTCTTGAGAATTCAATTTAGTTTATAAAATAATGATGATCAACCTCCGCGTTGGCTAGAAGGTTGAAATCCATAACACACAAATATCGAACGAATACATAATCAAAAGAAGTGCACTACAATTGTAGATTACAATTGAAAAAAGATGGACCTCTCTTTCACAATACATTTACATCAAACGCATAGAGACTCGCTTTCCTTCTTTTATATAAATATAAATATATATATATATATATATATATTAGAAAATTGAGGATCTCTAGTCTTCTTTATTCTGACATATTCTTCTCTAATTTCCTTCAAATAGGATATCCTTCTCCTTATTCCCTGCAAATATACTTAGTAAGTACTCTTTATGATCATAAATGTGATGCAGCATTAACATGTCGAGTAATGTTATCATAAGTGTACATGACGGGAAGTAGTCACAGCTATTGTTTTGGTTGTAATGGAAAGCCAAACAAAAAATTTGGATTCAAAAAAATAGCAACAATTATTACTGAGTTTGCATAGTATTCACTGGAGGATTCAACCTAGTTCGAATAATTAATCTAATTAACTCTAATGCCATGTTTAAAAAAAGTTAAAAATTAAAAAAAAAAAAAAAAAAAAAAGAGTTTGTAAGCATAGTTGCACTGTTGATAATTAGCATATACAATTAGCAGCTAGTTTCCACTAATGAGAGATTAAGGTTGGATTTTTTATATTATGTGGAATTTAGAGAAGAAAGCAATGTTCTTGTAGCAATATATAAGACACTTACCAACTGGTTGATACATCAAACCCAATTGTCTAGTAGTGGTGAGGAGGAGGAGGGGGGAGGAGACTTGTACTTGTAAACCGGAGGAGGAGGTGGAGGAGACTTGTAGTGGTACGATGGAGGCGGGGAGTGAACTGGTGGTCTTGGTGATTTGTACTTGTAAACCAGAGGAGGAGGCGGAGGAGACTTGTAGTGGTAGGGCTCCTTAGGCGGGGAGTGAACCGGTGGGGGTGGTGATTTGTACTTGTAAACCGGAGGAGGAGGTGGAGGAGACTTGTAGTGGTAGGGCTCCTTAGGCGGGGAGTGAACCGGTGGAGGTGGTGATTTGTACTTGTAAACCGGAGGAGGAGGTGGAGGAGACTTGTAGTGGTAGGGCTCCTTAGGCAGAGAGGGAATCGGTGGAGGTGGTGACTTGTATTTGTATACTGGTGGTGGCGGTGGTGGTGATTGGTAGTGGTAATGCTCCTTGGGCGGTGGCGGTGAGTGCACTGGAGGAGGCGGAGGCGGGGACTTGTAGTGGTAGGGATGAGAAGCAGGTGGGTGTTATTCCTTGGAGGTAGGTGGTGGAGATGAGTATTGGTAGTTTGCAGTGGTTTCTGATGGGAAACTTAGAGAGACTAATGTCACTAAAAGAGTGCTTATTATGAAGGCTGAAGGTGTCCCCATCTTGAGAGTAGAGGGTTTTGGTACTGCCTATTGAGCAAGCTTCCTACCCTTTATATAGCTTTTGTCTTTAACCTTAATTAACCATAGCTTATAACATAGGGAAAATAACTTGACATTAATCACCTATCTTTGTGAAAGATAATATTAATAATAAACTAATATACAAATGTGAAGGCTTATTTTTTGAATGGGTTGAGATGTAACATCAACGTTTGAACCGATAATTTATTTTGAGGTATATAAGGACCGATATTTTATTAGGACCTTGACTTGTTTTGTTTTGTCTCGGCATTTGATACATGATTTGGCTGGCTAGTAGGCTGCAAAACACATTGGCAAAATTTTAATGTTCTCTTTTTAATCGTGTGGTCATTAATTTTAGTGAACCATATGCTAAAAGTTATCAACACAACATCTTAATAGAAAATGGGTCAGTAGTCTATTATTTATTAGTTGTGATATTAAATACCACCGGTTCCCTAAACATTTTTCTGATTTACTTTCCTTGACTTTATCGCTATCGGGTTCAATAAAGTTCCACGGAATTTTCCCTTAGTTGAATAGTTCAAACAAAATGTCGCGTGATATTCTGGATATAGGGAAGAAGAGGCTATGATTTTTTTGATCATCTATATATCTCTTTCTCTCCCTATTTCCCTCATTCGTTCTCTCATCTGTCAATTTTCGCAAACATATGAATAAGTTTTTGTTTTTGGTTGCATTATCATATAACAAAAGGAAAGAAAGAAAAAGGTAAAAAAGACCACTTGCTTTACTTATTTATTCTCTTGATCTTCTTAGGCATGTGATGTCTGCATTTTAAACATGGCCGGTTTTATATATTTAAAACTGTAATTAGGAGTGTTTTTCTTTCTTGAAAGGGAATAATGTAGTCTGGTTTGATGTATTGCCAAGTTTCTAGGGCCTTCTGTTAAAAAATGATTTTTAAATGTGGAATCAATAAAAAAATCCTTTACCTAAAAATAAAAATTAGAAAAAAATATATTTATTGTTAGGTACATGAGTTCTAAACTGTTAATTTTTTTTTTATTAATGTTTCGTTAAATTATCATGTTTTTGCTAATCTAACTATAATTTTTACATGATCTGATAATAAAGATAGCATCCTACTGCTAGAATATTTGCATGCCCCATCACAATTCTCATTTGGAAAAACAAAAATATCCTTTTGTTTCGCAGATTATATAAAATCCCCTCGGCCCTTTGTTATAGGCTTTTTTACTCACAGAACAAAAAAATTTTCAAGATGCCCACATTATTCTAAACTATTCTCTTAAAAGTAAAAATAAAAATAAAAATAAAAATTTGAAAAAAAAAATATCTATAAAAAAGAACAGAGAAAAAAAAGCCCTGGCTTTCTGCAACCACAAGTCGTCGTTCGTCAACCATATGTATCACTAGGGAGACCCTTGAGCCTCCCCATTGCCATGGTCGTTTGTTGGAATCCTCACCGGTCTAGGTAGAGACCCATCCTTTAATAAGCCTGGCTAGCTAGTTCTCCAAGAGGGTTGCGACTGCGAGGTGGGTCTCTCGCGAGACTGATTGGGCCTCCTGCCACCAAAGAACCCTGTTGGTCGAGTGACGTCTATCACGGATTTTTTTATTTTTTTTATTTATTTTTTTATTTTTACGTACGTTTTCATCTCCTAACTCAATTTTTCCATTTTTTTCATGCAGTCTTAATCTAAAGAGTACTATGGCATATTGAAATCCATGAGCATAAATGCATCTTCCTCAAATTCACGTCTCCATACATTATATTTATTGCATAAGTTTGCAAAATCAAACAAGCATTTACAAAACTCAATCCTTTTTTTTTTTTTTCCTTCTAATTTTCTCATTCGCCAAACATTATTGTGCATTCAAGAACTTGATATATACAGTGGGGCCTTCAGATTATGGTGTTTTGTTTATAAGATTATGTTGTTATGAGACTATGACTTGCCAACTTGTACAATTTTTGTTTTTTGTTTATTGTTTATTGTTTTTTTTTCTTTTTTTTGTTTTGTTTTGTTTTGTTTTGTTTTTTATAATTACCAACTAAAAAATTAAATGCACAGACAGTACAATTTTAACTGACCATTGTACGTATGGCACGTATTTTGTGCTGAGGTAAACACAATAAAAGCAGTATTAACTGAAAGAAACAATCATTATTGAGATTTTGATTGTTTGGTTCCAAATAAAAAAAAAAATTAATATATTCCAACTATAATTTGACAATATATATGTCTCAAACACAAATTCTTGAAGAAAAATTTTATACACACATACTCTAATTACAACATTTGAATATCAACTTATGCAGTAGATAAATTGTCATTTGTTATATTTAAGTGTATAAAATATAATCATGTCAATTGATTGTATCTATCCATAAAAAAATAAAAAATAAAAAAATAAATCATCATCACGTAAGTTGATACTCAAAACTTAGAATTAGAATTAATTTTTCTAGCACTTCTTATTTTTTTAATGCTGAATCTATCGACTCAGATGATTAAATGTAATCTAGTTCATTTAACAACTGATTGTAATATCGTTTCTAACTGAATATCGTTTCTAACTGAAGCTGGGATATTCAAAACTTTGATCCATGATGATTAGTTTCAATCATTTTTGTTGCTAGCTTGATATATATTGTGTCTTTAATTAAAGGTATTATATAACTTATACAATTTAGTCAAGCCCTCCACCAAATCATAGTTGGCTTATATATGCTGAAATTTTAGCAACATACACTACCAGCTCCCTTGTTATCTTTTCAGCACAAAGTACAGCAAGAATAATTACATTAAAATTTGTAGTGTGTGTATAATATATATATACAAACACCTTATCTTAATATATAATATGGTTGGACACATCAGATATGTAATACGTAATAGGATACTCAGCTCCGTTTGGAGATGTTTTGAAGATATATTTGTGGATTAAAAATGAGATGTGGTTATGGAAATATGTGTTTTGGAGAAAAAACTATTTAGAATGAAAAAGTGTAAAATCGTAAAATATTTTCGAAAAAAAAAAACAATGTGGATCTTGTTTTATTTTTCTTGAAATTCTATGTAATTTAAAAAATATATATTTATCATCTCATTTAAACTTGAGATAATAATGTTATGAATTTTTAAAGTTATAAGTTTTTTTTTTTTTCTGAGAATTTAAAGTTTCAGTTATTATAAATATTTGAAGATGTACATGATGAAAAATAGTATTAAGTTAGGAAAAAAAAATAAAAAAAAATTGAAAACAAGATGTCAGATGTGTCCCTAAACATACTCTTACCATATATAGAACCACTTGGACACGCTTACAGTGCCGGGACACTTTTTTTTTTGGCACCGTGCCGGAAGTCAATTGTGATCCGTTGGATGACCAGATTGTGCTAGTAACTGACACGTGGACTGAGATATTTAACTCTCTAACGCCCACACCGGATATGGACCAAACTGTCTCACGATGTTCTAAACCCAGCTCACGTACCACAGCCCAACCCTTGGAACATACTACAGCCCCAGGTGGTGAAGAGCCAACATCGAGGTGCCAAACCTTCCCGTCGATGTGAGCTCTTGGGGAAGATCAGCCTGTTATCTCTAGAGTAACTTTTATCCGTTGAGCGACGGCCCTTCCACTCGGCACCGTCGGATCACTAAGGCCGACTTTCGTCCCTGCTCGATGGGTGGGTCTTGCAGTCAAGCTCTCTTCTGCCTTTGCACTCGAGGGCCAATCTCCAAAGTTAAGGGCAAGGTTCAAACGAGGAAAGGCTTACGGTGGATACCTAGGCACCCAGAGACGAGGAAGGGCGTAATAAGCGACGAAATGCTTCGGGGAGTTGAAAATAAGCGGAGATCCGGAGATTCCCGAATAGGTCAACCTTTCGAACTGCTGCTGAATCCATGGGCAGGCAAGAGACAACCTGGTGAACTGAAACATCTTAGTAGCTAGAGGAAAAGAAAGCAAAAGCGATTCCCATAGTAACGGCGAGCGAAATGGGAGCAGCCTAAACCGTGAAAACGGTTTCTTACCTGCTAAACCGTTTTCTTCATTTTCTTTTCTTTTCTTTTTTGCTTTTCTTTTTCTTTTCTTTTTTTTTTTTTTTTCTTTTTTCTTTTTTCCAAGAAAACTTACTGCTAAAAGTGGGAAGGACCCAGTCACCTATCAAATACCATTTTTTTAATTTAAATAAAGTGTGCAGACAAGGAATCAGAAACTCACCATTGAAAATTGAACCCCACCCGCCTTCTAAGAAACGAAAGCCCCCATTGAAGCACTTAGAACTCAAAACACTGAGGAAAATATAAGCCCGTGGACAATAGAAGCTATTGCTTAAAATAATAATAATAAGTCCCATTTTTTACGCTTCATTTTTTTTTTCTTTTCAAACACAGTTAATTGAAAGCCCCCGTTACAGTACTTGAACTCAGAACATTGAGGCTTTTCATGCCCTTTTACAACATATTGCTTAATAAAAAGCCAAGCTTCTTATAATAATCCCAGATTCGGGTTCCATTATATAGTTTTCTAATTATTTTATTGTTTGTTTCTTATTATTATTAAGTTTTTTTTTTTTAACAGTTAATAATAGATTTTTTTTTTCTAGTTAGCCTACATAAACCTCTTTTAATGTATTATTTTAATTTATTGATTAAAATAAGAAACCCTAGCTATCTCTCTTTTCCAAATTGATTCTTGGTTTTCTACATAGTATCAGAGCTACTACATGATATCAGAGCCACCATCTTATGGATTTTGTTAATCTTGTTGAAGAATGTCTGTTTTCTGCAAAAGCTTTTGCTGATTGAATGTCTGGGGGCACCACTGTCCGTACACGTCCATACACCCGCATCCGTCGCAGTCCATATGAGTCCGTATGCATGTCCGTATATTACCGTACATCACTCCCGTCCATTCAAGTGCGTCTCTGTCCATACAAGAGGGTTGTCATCGTTTTCTTTTTTTTCCCTTCTTTTCTGGGATCATCCGTACAATCGTTCTTTGCTTCTTTTTGCTTGCTTCCGCACGTCTTAATTGTTTTTTTTTTTTATTTGTTTTCACATCGCAGTATTGTTCTTTCTTGTTTGGTGATTAATGTCTCCTCTTTCATCAAAATTTAGTAATCAATAGTGGACATACAGACCACCTCAACCAAATCCTACAATGGCTGCATCGTCATTAGATTCATTTATGTTCAAGCAGTTTCAAAAATTTATTGCCACACAGCCACAAACTAAGTATGCCTTCTCTTCTATAGGTTTGTCATCCTCTAGTCATTCAGGTATATCTTCTTTCTTGTGGGTCTTAGATTTTGTAGCTTCTCATCATATATCCCCTAATCTATCATCTTTTGTTTCTTTCTCTCCTAATTCATCTGTGTCAGTTATAACTGCTGATAGTACTCCCATGCCATTAGTAGGCATTGGTTCGATTGTCACATCTTCTATGTCTCTTTCTAATGTTTATTGCATTCCTAGTTTTACTTTAAATCTTGTCTCTGTTAGTCAATTGTGTGAGTCAGGATACTTAATCTCTTTTTCTTCTTCCACTTGCTATGTGCAAGATCCGCAATCTCAGAAGCTGATTAGGAAAGGTCATAGGCAAGGGGGACTCTATGTTTTGAATAAGCACTAAGTACCAGAAGTTGCAACTTCTAGTGTGGACTTGTCATCCTTTCGTCTGAGTTGTTTGTCTTCTGATTTTTATTTATGGCATTCTCGTCTTGGTCATGTTTCAATGTCTCATTTACGGTTCTTAGCTTCTACAGGAGCATTTAGGCAATTTGAAAGGTCATGATATTTTTCTGATTGTAGTGCTTGCAAACTGACAAAACTTTATGATCTACCTTTTTGTAAAAGTCTTTCTTTTTCTCTTGCACCATTTGATCTCATTCATTCTAATGTGTGGGGGCCTTCTGCTATGCTCACAAAGGGGGGGTTGCAATTTTATGTTTTGTTTATTGAAGACTGCACTCGATATTGTTGGGTTTATCTTATGAAGCGTCGTTCTGATTTTCTTACTATTTTCAATACTTTCTGAGCTCTTGTAAAAACTCAACATTCGGCTGTCATAAAGCGTTTTTGTTGTGATTTGAAAGGAGAATATACTTCTAATGATTTTTTAATATACTTGCTTCCGATGGAACAATTCACCAAACTTCTTATACATATATTCTGGAACCAAATGGTGTTGCCGAAAGGAAATATAGGCATCTTGTTGAAACTACTCATTCTCTTTTATTGTCTACCAGTGTTCCTAGTGAATTTTGGGGAGAAGCAATTCTTACTGCTGCTCATTTGATTAATAGGATTCCAACCTCCCACAATTCAAGTTTATCACCGTTTGAAAAAGTTGTATGGATATGCTTCTGATTATTCTTCCTTACGTGTTTTTCATTCCACCAGTTTTGTCCTTCATCCTCATGTTAAGCGTAGTAAATTGTCATTGCAGTCAGTTATGTATGTCTTTCTGGGTTATGGTGTAGGTCAAAAAAGATATCGTGTTTTTGATCCAGTAAGTCAACAATTATATGTCTCTCATTATGTTGTGTTTCTTGAACATATGACATTCTTTTCTTTTTCTGTTAATTCTCATAATGCGACCAAGTTTGATCTCATATATATTGATTCTTTCACTATTGACACTAACACAGTCCCACAAACTGTTTCACAAGCACCTTCTCCAATTTCAGATAAATGTTTCTTACAGAGTTCCCACTGATAGCTCAACAAATTCTGGTACTCTGGCTACTGATACTACCATTGCTCCCTCTCCTCCTACGGCTACCCTATTACCTCTTGAGGCTGCGGCTCCTCCTCTTCCTCTTCGTCACTTTACGTGTTCTCGTAAGTCCACTAAGCTACCAGATTTTGCTTACTCTTGTTATTCTAGCTCTTTCACTTCCTTTTTAGCTTCTATTCATCATCTTTCTAAGCCATTGTCCTACAGAGAGGCTGTTTGTGATCTACTTTGGCAGGATGCTATGGCTGAGGAACTTATTGCTTTGCATCAAACACATACATGGGACTTGGAACCTTTACCACGAAGTAAACGAGCAATTGGTTCTCGTTGGGTATATAAATCAAAACCAAGTTTGATGGTTCTATTGAAAGATACAAAGCTCAACTTGTTGCTAAAGGTTACTCTCAAGAGTATGGTATGAATTATGAGGAGACTTTTACCCCAATTGCAAAAATGACTATTGTTCGCACTCTCATTGTACTTGCCTCTAATTATCAATGGCACATATCTCAGATGGATGTTAAAAATGCCTTTTTGAATGGTGTCTTCATGAAGAAGTTTACATGGTACCTCTTCCTGGTGTTTCTCATCAACCTGGTGAAGTATGCAGGCTCATAAAAGCCCTTTATAGTCTCAAACAGGCACCCTAAGCCTGGTTTGAGAAGTTCTCTACGGTGATTACTTCGCTTGGCTTTCGCTCTAGTCATCATGATTCTGCTTTGCTTATTAGATGTACTAGTGCAGGTCGTATTCTTCTGTCTTTATGTGTTGATGATATAATTATTACTAGCGATGATGTTAACAGGATTGTAGCACTGGAGATTGAGTTAGCTCATTGTTTTGCCATGAAAGATCTGGGCTTACTACATTATTTTCAAGGCGTTGAGGTCGCCTCTTCTCTGAAAGGTTATCTTCGCTCAAGTATATAGCTTATATATTTAAGTGCGCACGTCTTACTAATAATAAGATTGTTGATACATATCTTGAGACTAACGCTTGGTACTCTCTTTCTAATTGTCCTCCTTTGTCAGATCCTAGTCTATATCGCATTGTTGTCGGTAGCTTGGTTTATCTCACTATCACTCAACCAGATATTGCACATGCAGTTCATATAGTTAGCCAATTTGTCATTGCACCTACTCCAGTTCATTGGACTACAGTTCTTCGTATTTTGAGGTATCTTCGAGGCACTCAGTTTCAGAATTTTTTACTTCCATCTACTTCGTCCTTATAGCAACGTGGTTACTCTGATGCTGATTGGGCTAGTAATCTGACATATCGCAAGTCCACCACTCGCTTCTATATCTTTTTGGGCGCAGGTCTTTCATGGCAAAAAAGAGTAAAACTTGAACATTTTGTCATTTGTATATCATTATTGTTAATTGACTCCTTTTGATTACCATTTTATTTTAATTCGCTATGTATTAAGTTTATTTTGTTATGATGCTTGATATATATTAAACATTAATGTTGAATAGGGATCAATACTATAGTAGTTTGGGTCATTGTTTAAATAACACACGGGGTAGTAGGCCGTGGGATGACAGGAAAAAAAAAATTAAACAAAAAAATTTGAGATTACATGACAATTTCTGGTAATCTTAAAATACAACAACGGTTTTCAACGATTTCTCGTCATTTTCATCTCTCTCTCCCTCTCGACCACTCAAATATTTCTCCTACCCACTCTCTCTTTTGTCCGCCGACAGCACCGCAGCCCTCCCCTCTATCTCATTCTCTCACCGACGCGTTCCCCTCTCTCTCATTCTCCTATCGATGCCGCCACCGCCCTCCGTTCTCCCTCATTCTCGCGTCGCCCATAACACCACCCTCCCCTCTCTCTCCTTTTTCCGCCACTGCCACCCTCTCTTGCCATCAAGGCCGTGACTCTTTTGTAGCAAAGAAAAGCTAGGTGACTTCCATATAGCTTAATTTCTTGTTTTCTAACAAAAATACAAACACACAATTTTTTAGTAACTTTTTTGGAGTGTAATTTGTGTGTTTATTGTTGTTCAAAAAATTTTTTTTTTGGCTGCTCTTGGTAGACGAATCTTTTGTGCAATTTTTTGGCGGTTTAAGATCTTTGTAGACTATAATATGTGCTTTTTTTTTTCCCGCCCACCATATGCTGGATGAAATGTCAAAATGGAATTTCATTTGGTTAATCATATAGAATTTGTTTCTAGTGTTTTTATACATTTTTTTTAGGGCATTCTTGCATTTGTAGGGACAATTTGTAGAATTATTTAATATACAAGCAAAAAAGTGGTGTTTTAAATTCATAGATTTAGTGTAGTATGCTCAGATTTTTAAACGTTCTTGGTGAATGTGAATTTGATTTGATTAAATTGGACTGATTATTTGTTTGTTTTGTATATTTATGTTGCAATAAATATAGGTGAGTGTTGCAATAAAAAATTATACAAATAGAGCTAGAGTATGCAAAAAGGGAAGACCACGAAAAAGAGACACATTTAATCCCAACGCCGATGGTAAACGAAGAGCAACTCTAATGAAACGAGTCCAGATAGTAAGGAAAAGAGATAAACGAATTAAAGTCACCTTTGATGAGAAAGGACAATCAGAAGGGAAGCATGGTGATGAATTGATGAGTTGGATTGGTATACTCACTTGAGATAAGAAACGGGACGATTTTACTAATCTAATGAATATGTAAGTAAATTTTTATATGCTAAATTTTGATTTAATCTTAATGGTATTCATCTTAATTATTTTGAATTTTGCAAACTTGCTAGGGCCCTAATGGATTGGAAGCTTATAGCCGGAGAAGGGATAAAAAATAGGCAAGACAATAAAACAAAAATCTCGGATCGTCACCAAGAGGGTAGTGTTGAATGTGGTTTTTTTGTTTTAGGTTTTATGAGGGACATAGTCTCCAACGCTAATGGATTAGACTTACTTGAAAGCAAAGCATTTTATACCTGTGATGATATGGATTCGATTAGGGGAGAATATGCTAAATTTGTAATGCAATTCATTAAATATGATATGTAAACTTGTAATGTAATGGATGGTATTTTTTTATTGATACAATGTGGCTAATATTTTGTCAATCCTATTATGGGTCATGTATTAGATAACACACGGGTTAGGCCACCCGTGGGAAATCACCAAAAAATGCGAATTTTTTTTTAATTCATGTTGAACTTTACACGACGGTTTTTGTAAAAACCGTCGTGTAAACTCCACTTTACACACTGTGTGCCAAACGATCCTGAACTTTACATGATGTTTTGACCAAACCATCGTGTAAACCAAACTTTACATGACAGTTTTTACAAAAACCCGTCGTGTAAAGTTATCACATTAGCAACTTTTGCCGAAAACCATCGTGTAAAGTTCTCACATTAGCAACTTTTGTAGCCTTATTTCTCTATTCGAAGACGGTGTAAACCATCGTGTAATATCACCTAACCACGACGGTTTATTAACTGTCGTGGTATATCTCAAACCATTCTACGACGGTAGATTATACGATGGTTGTCTAATCATCGTGTTAACTTTTGACGATGGTTAATAACCGTCGTCAAATCAACAATTTTCACTAGTGATTACTCCTAATGTTCTCAACTTTCCTTAGCCATGCAACAATTTGAAAAACATCTAGGCGTTGGTTTCAATTTTTTTCTTTTCTTTCATATAATGGTATTTTTTAACATTACATCTATTTAATAATTATGGTATGATTATTATTACAAAACATGTATTAATAATTTCAAAACTATTTACTACACATCGTTGGAGAGAAGGGGTATTTTTGACCCGTAATTCATATATTAGGGTGGGAATTATGAAAGGTTGTACAAAATGGGGGGCCAACTTTATTTACTATAAATCTGTGTGTTTTCTAATTCAATAAAAACAATAATTACATGGCCGGGGTACTAAATTGAAAATTGAAAATTTTTAGGTCTTTTTAATTAAAACTTTTATGGGTATCAAATATAGATTTCCTCGCCAGATCCGAGCTCTTGAACAGAAGAAGGATGAAAACATCCGTTTTTATGATGCGGAGGTTGAAATAGATGACATCTGGGAGCGGTACTCAACAACCCGCCAGGTCTTGAGAAAGGCTAGGAGCGCCCATACAAAGACACAGGATGATCCTCATAATCGAAGAAACTCTGGAGTTCGAAACTGGCGACTCTGGCGGCGAGTACGGAGTCTGCTTGGATGAAGGATCGGGCAGCAATGAATGGGCCAATCGCGAGTCATCCACTTATGGGTCAGACCCATCTATTTATTTAGAATTTCTACAAATAACTATTTTCATGGATTCTAAGACATCAGTTTGTATTTTATAATATTTGCTTTATCAGTGTCTAGACTTCTATCTGCTTATGGTTTTGTAAATATTTCTTTGTTAACGGTTTACTATTAATATTTTGGTTTTCATATTTTAATCTACCCTTTGTTGAAATGGTGGGCTTGCATCAGTTTTTGTTTTGAAAGGGTTTGTTAAATATAGTTTGATCTATTAAGTTTTGACTTATAATATGCTTGGTGCAAACTCACATTCAAAACAAACAATCTGTTTGAAGGTCCTTGGCTTAGTCGTTTTCGGTTGGCTTCTTGTTTTGTTTCCTTTTGCCTGTGTCCGTTTTGGCTTATCGCTTTTCGTTTCTGTTTCTTTCGTTTTTCCTCTGTATATATGGTGGTTTGGACTGTGTTTTGGTTTGTTCTGATTTTGTTCGAATGAATTCCAGTTCAGGAAAAAAAAAAAAAAAAAAAGGGACTTAAAACTGTTTGAAGATGTTAAATGGAAGCTTAAAAATTGTATTAACAGTAATTTAGCATGTGTTTGGTTGGTAGGTTTTAGTTCACTTATCTGGATTTCGGTTTTTTGACTTCTTGAAAATTGTTAAAATTGTTTGACTTCCTCATATGGTAATATTTTGGTTTCAACTTTTTTTACCAAACAAGGTTTTTGTTGAGTATTACCATGGTAGTTAGGGTTGGTTCGAAAAGGCTTTTATGTTATGGGAATATACACATGTCAGGTAGCCGTTGGTTGTACACGCTTGAGTTGTTACAGTGTCAGACCTGCAATCTGGTACTTGCTTCCTTTTCTTTACCAGTTGGGAAACTAGCGATTGTATAAATGTTCACGTCGATTTTCAATTAAATTATGCGATCGTTGAAAATATGTATACAGCTCCAAATTTTGCACTAGACACACTCTTACCTACCCTTCCGATTGCATGTTTTTTCTTTGCTTTAACTGGCCACGTGTCGCCACCAGGTTTCACAGCATGGTGCCGAGATTTGATATGACGGCCCCTTAATAGAAGCCATATTTTTAAAAGCTACTCTCGTTAACTTTTAACTTTTGGCAATTTAAACATTTTAATTTTCTCATTATTAGTTGCAATAAGTGAATTGAGAATTTCCCCATATACACAACAAAAAAAAATTCCAAAGTTTTGGTAGGCCGGGTGGTTGGCATTCATATTTTCGGAGTTTGGACAAATCTATTAAAGTATCTTTTATTGCAAGAGGTCGAGACGTGATGCAATGCGGCCACGCAACTAGATGATTTAATAACTTAAATTTTCCTAGTGTGAATTGGTATCAGAATATGCCTATATTTTTGTCTCCCTATTTCGTACAAAGTATAATTTTTAAATACGTAGGTGGAGGAGCACCATATATATGAGTTCTAATTCTTAGCAATATTTCATCATATCATGTTACTTTATAAATAAATAAATATACATATGTATATAGAGAATATATATTTGTATGTGTGTAATTTTATAATACTTTTTCTCGGTTCTCAAATTATGACTGCAAAAATCTCGTTTACACCATAAATTTAAGGACAAATGTAATTAATTTCAAAGTTTAAGAACTTAATTACACAAAATCTCTTAGACAGTTTAACGGCCGACTATAATGTGTGTGTATCTTTTCGTGTGGTTCTTGTGTGTGTTTATCACATTTATTCTTTTTAATTTTTTCATCAAATTTGACAATTAATGCAATAAATTTAAAGTTAAGAACTAAATCACATTTCAACATTAATTTAATATAGAATTAGTAACTAATGTCGTGGTAAGTTAACCTATTAAGGGTCAACTTTGTTATTGTTGTATCATCTTAGAAGAAAGAAGCTGTACAGGAATATATTAGACGTATGTCATAGAAGATAACAACTAATTTCGTATGTATCATTTTACCAAGATATAGTATTTTAGAATTAATTAGACCAAGGACAAAAGACTTGGCAATAGTTAATAACTACAATACCTCCACTACGAGCTATTATATATATATATATATTATTCGAGTAAGATAATAATATATACGCCGAGCTGAATCGATGCTAACGACGTCTAATCAATTTATCTCGGCCGCGCAACAAAGCCGGCAACAGGGGCTCGAGCTAATCGGAGGGTGCGCGCGAGATGATCCCACAAAGACTTACCAAGGGGTTTGGTTACCAGATTGGACATTAATCAAATATTCAAAAAAGGTTGAAAAATAGAATACTGTAATTGAGACAACAGAGAAACTAAAGATAACCAGCATTTATCAATTTTTCATTTGTTTTTACATTTTAATTAGGGCATAAAATTTAGACACAGTCTTCATATTGAAGACTAATTCCTATAAAATTCTTGTCTTTTTTTATTATTTTACAGTTTAATTGTTGTTCATCATGAGTGAGCGGTGGTGATCAAGCAAATTTAGAGTCTTCCTTTATTGATAACAATATATATTGAAAATAGAAATAAGAATATCAGTAGCCATGTCCACGTGTATGTAGACTGATACATTTACAGTACGGCTCTTCGATGGGAGAATATTTGTTAGGGCTTACATAGTAAAATTATTAGTTTCACGTCCACTATACCCTATTTATATTTCCAATGAGGTTTTTTTATTCTTTTTTCTTTTTTTGTGCTGAAAATATAAAATTACTATTATTTTCAAGATTTAATTAGACAATGGACAAGAAAAGTAAAGCGAAAGAATAATATATGACCGTAACAAACCGGACATTGAAATTATTGGCCATATGATAGCTAATATAATTAATGAAAATCGCTAATGATGCATAGACCTAATTATATTGGTCGCGAAATGAGTCAATTCAATCAACGTTTTCCTAGATATATAAGAAATAATTACATGCATCCTTTCACAAAAGAAAGAATATAATTTGTGTGTATATAAAGATATAGTAGCTCACTCTTGTATTGTTTTTTAGACGTGTGTACGGTCAGGTGTAGTATTCGTCTGGTCCACTCCATATAAATAAATATATGTTTTTTATTTGCTCCAATAGTCAACTCCATAATATATATATATATATAAGAAGGCCTTAATTTTTCATGTAGTTTAAAGATATCTGTGATTTTTTTTTTTAGAAAGAAAAAAAAAATTTCTTACAGAATTTTTATGAATACAATCTCATCATGTAGTGTTTGGTGTTCTGTCTTTGTATAATTAAGTAATAGTACCACCATATTTACCAAAAATGATAAAAATCGAAATTATTAAATATTAATAATAATGACAACATAACGTTTCTTCATGTTAATTTATACCTCACCAATAAAAAATAAAATATATTCGTTATTAACTGTTAACCAAGTTTCATATGTTTTCCCTTATCTTCTCCGGTTGTACCTCAGTTGTTGTAGTTTTTTTATTTTTAATTTTATTATTATTTTGCCTCCGTATTTTCTTCTCAAAGAAATTGGATCGACATTGACCTTTAAATATTTGGTAAGGTGGTGACCCTCTTGATCATCTTAAACTTCTTTTTCAAACAAAATATATTTTTATATCTCTAAATAAGTTATTTTGATTGAACTGTTATGCACATAATTAATTAAAAATGTTAGGCAAATATGCTTTTTGAGGATTGTTACTCCCAAACGAGGAGACTTATCCTTGCCTAAAAGGAAAATTTACCATCAACGAGAAAATACGTAGGGCTACCATCTAAAGCTGAAGTGCTAGACGTCGAGACTATAGAGGACGAGAAAACGAGCCCACGATCCCACTAAGCATAAAATCAGGGAAAATCAGGGGCAGTTGCTGAAATTTGCCCACGATGGCCTGTTCAGGCCTTGAATGCGTGGTGAGTTATCTAAGACATGTGTTAAAAATGTGAAGAACAATCAGAATGGGAAAAATTGTAATCGTCATGTAATACAGGGGTATAAATATAGGAAGTACCCAACAGATAAGGGGACTCATTTTCGGCACTCTTTAATTGAGAGCCCTCAACCTTGTATTTTGAGATATTTAGTGAAAAACCCCACAATACAAAGAGGACATAGCCTAATTTAAGGCCAACCTTTATAAATCTCTCTGTGTTGTTTACTTTTTGTTGACTATGACATGAGAGTGTATCCTAAGTGCAACATGGTGAGAAAAATTTCGAGTTCCTGGATTTTCACAATCAACAATTGGCGCTATAAGGAGAGCCCTGAGCCCCTAAGTCCTTGTCCACATCCAGAAAGCATTGGAAAGTAGTTTTACCCTCACCATGGATGATGTGCCAGAAGCAAATCAAGAGGCAACCCCACCAAGGAGAGTTTGGCCGCCCACCCATATTGACCAACGTATCAACCAACTCACTCAGATTGTGAGTACCCTAGTCAACATGTTTCAGAAATAGGTGATTGACGCCAAGCGAAACAACTGACAAAGAAACAACGTCCGGAAGAACCTGTCGGTGCCAATGGTGCAAATAGCACTAGGGAGTGCCCTTGGAAGGAATTGGGGAAACCTCTAGGCATCAACAAGATGCCTCGGTGGCAAGGACACGTAACCGAGGCTCTATGGGTAGCAGACATAGATGGGCCTGAGAATAGCACAAGAGCATGGAGCAATTCCTAAAGTTATGGCCAGCCAACAGAGAGTGCGCGAAAGGAGTTACCACTTAGACCATCCAATAACCTTAAAGGAAAAGTTGTTCCACTAGTACAAATTGTGGATTTGACGACGGCTATTAACCGTCGTCTAAAGTTAACATGACGGTTAGACAACCGTCGTGTAATCCACCATCGTGGAATGTTTTGATATACCACGATGGTTAATAAACCGTCATGGTATCTCAATATTCCATGACGGTTTACACCATCGTCGAATAGAGAAAAAAGGGTGCAAACTTTGCTAAAGTGAGAACTTTACACGACAGTTTTGGATTAAACTGTCGTGTAAACTCGATATTACACGACGGTTTCAGCTGAAAACCGTCATGTAAAAGCAAGTTTACACGATGGTTTTGAACAGAAACCGTCGTGTAAACTAGACTTTACACGACAGTTTATGTTGAAACCCATCGTGTAAAAGCAAGTTTACACGACGGTTTTTAACAGAAACCGTCGTGTAAAGTTCAACATGAATTAAAAAAAATTCACATTTTTTTGGCGATTTCCCCGAGCGGCCTAACCCGTGTGTTATCCAATACACAATCCAGAATATGATTGATAAAATATTAGCTACATTGTATCAAAGTAAAAAAACCATTCATTACATTACAAGTTTACATATCACATTTAATGAATTGCATTACAAATTTAGTGATTCTCTCCTTATCAAATCCACATCATCACAAGTGTAAAATGTTTTGCTTTCAAGTACGTCCAATCCATGTAACACTATGTCCCTCATAAAACTAAAACAAAATAACCACATTCAACACTTCCCTATTGGTGAGGACAAGGATGATCTGAGATTTTTGTTTTATAGTCTCGTCTCTTTTTAATCCATTCTTCGGCTATAAGCTTCCAATCCATTAGGGCCCTAGCAAGTTTGCAAAATTCAAAATCATTAAGATGAATACCATTAAGATTAAATCAAAATTTAGCATATGAAAATTGATTTACATATTCATTAGATTAGTAAAATTGTCCCGTTTCTTCTCCCAAAGAGGATCAAAATAAAGGACTAGGTTCTCCCATGGGTCAATAACTCCCAAAACCCAATGTCTCCATCTATTATGTGGTACAAGATAAAGTCGCCCTTTTGGTGCGTTACGCGAAAAGGCGACAAGAGCATCGGCTCGCTCTCTTAGGCCAGCATCTGAAGTATTTGTTCTAACTGGTGAGATCAAGGTTGGAGACACAAACACAAACTTCTCAGCTCGCCCATTAACGACACATAGTTTCGCCAAATATCTGTATAAGAATATCAAAATTGTTACACTGGACGACATATAGAAGATTTTCCAGATAAAGTAAATAAAATTTAGAGATAGAATGAAATACCTAAGGTATACTAATATACAATTTGCATTGATTTCTTGAAAATTAATGAACTCATAAATATCATCAAAGTTCAGTAATACAGGCATGTTAGCACCACTGATCGTGTATGGTATTGGGACCTCTATCTGATTATCTTCACGCATGAAACTAAGTGCATAATAAGCCAAAGGCCTCAGCTCCACGTTCAAATTATTAAAGTCAAACGAAGGTCTTTGTTGTTTCACATCTTGTTGTATCTCAGTTCGAGAGTTTATCGGTTTTTTTCCTAGCTTTTTTAGGCATTTGTTTCCCTCAGCTGCTTGGTCAGGAACATGACTAGGCCCTCGACTCGCTTTGTTCATACTTGTGTCGAGCTCAATTCATATTTTCGACCAAGCTTCAAACCCATTAACAACCTCATCCACAGTTGTTGCCTCGTACGTTGGAATAGGTAGTGCTGTTTTTTTTTTTTTTTTTTGGCACAATGATTGACACTTGCACGTTCCCTTCACCTAGTGGTATCCCATGAACTATATCGGTGGGAAGGCTCTCCATCCATGCCCTTCCAATCGCAACAAGCAACTGAAGTTCATCGATAATATAGAGTTTACACTCCTAACTCTCAATCGGCATGGTTGGCGGATAAGACACTCCAGGTTATTTTTCTTGGAAAGTGCAACTAGCCTTAAAGCAATTGTGCTGGTCAACGATTGGCATATTCTCTTGGTAAAATGACGGTTCCACATCTTTCTTTGCACATAGACCACGCACCATCTCCTTTAATTCTTCAATTTCGCGTCTCATTGACAGTACTTCAGTATCTCTATTCGAACTTCACTTTAGGGTGAAGTACTGAGACTGCTTTATGAACTTCAATTGACCACGGGTACGTTCTGGGTGTTCAGGTTTGGATAATGCTTGGGTTAATATATCATTAGTGCCAATGGATTCGAAATTGCCTTGGTTCTCCTGTGTATTGTACTCCACCTACGGGAGAATTAAAAGCACACATTATAAATAAAAGTGTTATAAGTGGCTCTAGTGATGAAGAATTTATTATTAATTAGTAAACTTACTATCAACTCACCAACTTTTTTATATGATGGATCCTTCAACTCTCCATCTTTTCCCATCCATGATTCTAGCCACAACTAATCTATTTTTTCCCTATTTCCTTGTCTCTTTAAACTGTAATTTATCATCGTTAGTATACATGAATAATTAAAATAATAATTTTATGACGATTTATTAGAAACAAAATTTAATGACATACCAATTTTTGGTCAAGCTTTCTATATCCGTCTCGGCCTCCTCTCGATGTGTATTCATTATTGGCCCTTATTTCGCTTCCCCGATCCAAAAGTTTTTGGAATTGTAAGGATGTTCTGTACTGAACAAATTTCACCCAATCATCTTCTTCTATGTTAGGGTAGTTGTTAATAACTTTTTGAGACCATTCCCACACACTTTCTTTTGATAGGAAGTCCTCGACAAAAGTCTTGTAAAGATCATGTCGAAAATTCCTTGCAGCTTCATCACATGATTTTAAACAAGCACTCCGCAACCAGTCATCCACGGTGAAATAAGTAATAGTTTATTTCCAAATTAGGTCTTTCGTTCCGTCTAAATCACGGGATCTCCAATCTTGTACCCATATTGGAACGTGTTCTCGAGCGAGTACACCAATCCAACTCATCAATTCATCACCATGCTTCCCTTCCGATTGTCCTTTCTCATCAAAGGTGACTTCAAATCATTCACCTCTTTTCCTTACCATATCGACTCATTTCATTAGAATTGCCCTTCATTTACCATTGGCATCGAGATTAAATGGGTTTTTTCTTCATGGTCTTCCCTTTTTGCATACTCCAGCTCTATTTTGTGTTATTTTTTATTGTAACACTCACCAATATTTATTGCAACACAAATACACAAAACAAACAAATAATCAGTCCAATTTAATCAAATCAAATTCACATTCACTAAGAACGTTAAAAAATCCGAACATATTACACTAGAAACTAATTCCATATGATTAACCAAACAAAATTCCATTACGACAATTCATCGAGCATGTGGTAGGCAAAAAAAAAAAAATGCACACAATATAGTCTACAAAGATCTTCGTGGTCTTCCCTTTTTGCATACTCCAACTCTATTTTGTGTCATTTTTTATTGCAACACTCACCTATATTTATTGCAATAGAAATACACAAAGCAAATAAATAATCGGTCCAATTTAATCAAATCAAATTCACATTCACCAAGAACGTTTAAATATCCGAGCATACTACACTAGAAACTAATTCCATATGATTAACCAAACGAAATTTCATTTTGACATTTCATCGAGCATGTGATGGGCGGAAAAAAATGCACAGAATATAGTCTACAAAGATCTTTAACTACCAAAAAATTGCACAAACCATCCGTCTACAAAGAGCAACAATAAAAAAAAATTGAACAACAATAACTACACAAATTACACTCGAAGAAAGTTACTGAAGAATTGTGTGTTTGTATTTTTGTTAGAAAACAAGAAATTGAGTGAAAATCTTAAGTCACCCTGCCTTTCTTTGATACAAAATAGTCACGGCCCTGATGGGAACACATGGTGGCAGTGGAGGTAGCGGCAACGGCGGTAGAAAAAGGAGAGAGAGGGGAGGGTGACATGGAGGGCGATGGGAGAATGAGGCAGAGGGGAAGGCGGCGGCGGCGGCGGCGTCATTGGGAGGATGAGAGAGGGGAAGGCGTCGGCGGGGAGGGCAACGGCGCTGTCGACGGGCGGGCGAAGGAGATAGTGGGTAGGAGAAATCTTTGAGTGGTCAAGAGGGAAAAAGATGAAAATAAGGAGAAAGGATGAGGAAAGCAGATTTAAGTAAAGGGTTTACGCACGAACTTCAAAGCACAAAATTTAAAATTTAAAGTTCATTTTTGAAAGATTACACGATGATTTCGGCCGAAACTGTCGTGTAATCCTTCCTTTTTGTCAAGATACGATGACGGTTTTCATTGGATTACACGACGACTTTGGCTAGAAACCGTCGTTTAATCCTTATTTATTTTGTGCACATACGATGATGGTTTTCAGGGAAAACCATCGTTTTATGTATGGATCACACAACGGTTTTGGCAGAAACCGTTGTGTAATCTCAAGACATTTTTCCCATCGATCTCCTTTTTTTCTGTCATCCCACGGCCTACTACCCCGTGTGTTGTTTAAACAATGACCGTCATCGTATTGATCCCTGTTCAACATTAATGTTCAATATATATCAAGCAATATAACAAAATAAACTGTAATACCTAGCGAATTAAAATAATATGGTAATCAAAAGAATTCAATTAATAGGAATGATATACAAATGACAAAATGTTCAAGTTTTACTCTTTTTTTTTTTCTTTGCTTTCTCAACACGTGTCCATTCAATATCGGGTCGAAGCAAATGAGAAACATCATCATCGAAATCATCAATCTCCTCAACCGGTGGCAATCCCTTTGTGAATGATGAAATGTCAGTGCAATCTTCCTCATCTTCTTGACCATCACGAATCATTCTTTGCTTCATCGGCACAACTAAGGACAATTCTAAATTGTTGGGATCCGTTGTGTAAAATAATTGGATTGCTTGTGATACCATAATGAACAGATCATTTTTGTATCCCAATCGTCTAAAGTCCACCACTGTGATGCCATCACTGTCAATCCTGACAAAATTATTGTCGGCCTACTTGCACTTAAAGAGTGCTACTTGCTATCCACAGTAATCAAGTTCCCAAATGTCATCAATAAAATTGAAGTAGTTCATGGTTCCATATACTGGATTCTTGTCCTTTGCAGATGAAATATGCATAGCCTCAGCATGGATACTCACACCACTATTTTGTTCAGGATGCTTCTTATCTGTTTCACGAGTATAGAATGTATAACCATTAACAAAGTATTATGTATACCGTGTAACTATCATCGACGGTCCTCTAGCTAGGTTCATAAGTCTTGCGAAATGCCGGCCTTCTTAAAGACATGCCTTTGTATCCATAGACGAAAGGTCCAATCGCGTTCATCTTTCAACCACTTTTCATTTCTTCCTCTTCTTGGATTTACATCTCTTAATTCCTTAGGTGAACCTCAATAAAAGGCTCCACTTTAACCCTATTATGTAAAGTATAAGACAAGCTTGCTTCTATTCACCTCAATTTACCGAAGAAGGAATGTCGACGGATAGTCCTTTCGAGTCAATATTATTTATAGTCTTTGACAACCCAATTACTTCCGCATTGGACAAATACTCGGAGCAAAATTTGACCAATTCATCCACTATGTAGCTTTCTACTATACATCCTTCCGGCCTATTTTGGTTATTGACATAACCCTTCAAAACCTTCATTTACCTTTCAAAAGGATACATCCATCTTAAGCACACCGGTCCACATAGCATAACTTCCCGTACTAAGTGTACCATTAGATGAATCATTATGTCAAAAAAGGATGGTGGAAAATACTTCTCAAGCAAGCACAATGTCTTAACCAACTCTGATTATAACGAATCTATCATAAATTGATCAATTACCTTGGAGCATATCAAATTGAAAAATGAGCATAACTTGGCAATTGTGAATCTCACATCTTTCGTTAAAACTCCTCACAAGGCAAGCGGTAATAATTGTTGCATCAAGATATGACAATCATGTGTTTTAATTCCAATGAGCCTCAAATCCTTCATAGACACCAACCTTTTGAAGTTGGAAGAATACCCGTTGGGCACTTTTAAAAAAGCGAGCCATCCACAAAGCTTTCTTTTTTCTTGTCTAGATAATGTGTACTTTGCCAAAGGTAAGTAAGTGTCATTCCCTCTTTTTGTAGGGAGCAAATTAAATCTAATCTTCAAATCCTTAAGATCCAACCGTGTTTTTTCACCATCTTTGGTCTTATTAGGAATGCCAAGCAACGTGTCCACAATTGATTCACAAACATTTTTCTCAATATGCATAACATCCAAGCAATGACGAACAAAAAATGACCTCCAGTATGGAAGTTCGTAGAAGATCAACCTCTTTTTCCAAGGTCCATCAACCACCGGATCCTTGTTACTTCATTTTCTTTTCCCGAGCACTACTTTTAAATCTTTAACAATCTCAAATACTTTTTCGCCCATCAAAACACGGGGAAGGATTCTTTTTTCAGTATCTATCTGTAATATCCAAAAATTTTCACGAACTCATGATTTTCTTGTATATAAGAAATCTAAAGTTTGTACTATGTGTTTATGTGCAATTGTATGAAAATTATGAATACCAATATAAAATTTATAATTTTATCAGTATAGAGTTGAGTTCTCGGTAAATTAATTACGAGACTCCATAATAGGCCTTTTAAGGAAAAAGGCATGACGGAATTTCATAAATTTATGATGGTCCAAGTTTGACCGAAAAAGTCAAAGTTGACCAGAATAGTCAAAGGTTGACCAAAGAAGTCAAACATAAGACGGTACTGTGATACGATCAGCAGTATGGGAAATATACTGTGAAAACCGTCTTTACAGGCATGATAGTATAATTAAGTTTTAAAACCACCATAGAAAAAATCAAGCACCTAAAATAGGATATTGAGGGCCAAAGGGCTTTTAATAAAAAGAAAAATTTTTATACAGTCCAACTATAAACAGATAAATTTTGGACTGCAGTTCAGTATAACAGTACTGAATTGTACTGTGTATTAGTAAACATAGTATTAGAAATATCTGTGTTGGTTTAAAAATGGACTGCTTATTGGAGAAAATAGTCAAACAAGGTCTAAAGCGGATGACATCACCTCATCCCTAATTATGACATCATTTATTGAATTAAAAAAAATCAAACTTGGCCACCAAGGCAACCACTAATGGACGGCCACATGTAGGGCTAATGTGCAATTTTTTGTGCAATTAGTTTTGCTCCAAGGATTTATGAGCAAAAAGTGAACCAAAAATTTTTGCAAAAAAGTCCAAAATCTCACCTATAAATAGGCTGCCAAGGGGGGGGCGGTTTTTGGCCTCAAAAATTCAGAAAAAACAGCCAAACTCTTGCCATTTTCTTTCTCAAAAATCCGGACTTCTAAGTGTGAGCAAGATCAAAGAAAAAAAATTTTGAGAACTTAGGGGTTTTGATGTTGGTAGTCTTCGGTTTCTCCTAGTAAGTTCAAGCCAAAAATTTTGACAGTTTTGTGCCCAATTTTGGGGGCCAACAGCCGGCTGCCAAGGGGGGGTGAGTGAGTGAGAAAATTTGGATTTAAGAGTGCTTAGTTTAGGTGCAAGCAGCCACCAAGAATCAGCCAATTTTGGTGCCAATTGGTGCAACAAAACCGGCCTTGGGTGGTGTCCTAGGAGGAAAATTTTTGTGACCAAACCCTAGCCTCAATTTCTTCATTAAATCAAGGTAAACCATTCTAGACCTTAATCTCTTTCAATTAAGCATTCAATTTGAAATTTACATGTATTTCAAGTTGAAAATGTAAGAGCATAAGCTCAAAGTTATTTTATTGCTTTAGGTGGTACTTGATTAGGTATTAAGGGGTGGTTTGATGTTTATATTTGTTATGAGCTTTAATTGTGCTTATGTTGAGTTGATGACTAGGGTTGCATGCTAGATGGATGATGAATAGTATGCCCCCTGTTTTTTTTATGTGCAAGCCGATTCTAGAATTGCATGCTAGGTGTTTGATAAGTTATATGTCCCTAAATATGTTTAAGTTGTGCTTGGTTATGCACACTAAGTGTTTGATGTGATGAATGTTTATGTAATGATGGTAAGGAACGTTAGAATACACTGCATGCTTGCTATCTAGGCTCCCGCAAGTTCGGTTGAGGTAGTTTGCATGAAATAGGACGTAAAACGAACTCTAAACCGAAAAACTGTCAGGTTCGGGTGGATCCTGACCAGTTTTACGGCAAGCCGATTTTGAGGCCTTTAGAGGCCGAATTAGGCAAAACTTAAAACACAAAAGTTGCTCAGAACAGTTTTTCCTAGGGAACAGCATGGACAGATTTGCAAAATTAGGCTCCAATGGCCTCCGTTTTTATGAAAATCCGAGACTGATCTGCCAGACCTAGTCTACACGTCCAGTAAGTTTCAAATTAAAACTGACAAGAATCCAAGGAGAACTGGGTTTTTCTTAAAACACGAAAGTTTTAGAATTTTTCAAGAGCAAGAACTTTCATGAAGACAAGTTTTCCAAATTAAATCTGGATTTTTAAATACAACCTGAACTATAAAAACTGTGCATAGAGCAAGAAATTCTTGCACAGGATTTTCTAAAAACATGCAGAGAAACTGTATTTTTGCACCAACACCACTATTTTGACGGTGAAAATTATTCTAAAGGCAGTTTTCAGCCTTTAATGATTTTTATAAAGTCCTACTTTGAAAACCACGAATTTTAAAGTTAAACAAAAGATTTTTAGCCAAATTTTTCAAATTGGATTTTAAAAGCCAAAGTTTAGTAACGAAATGTTGACAGATAGTAACCGGGTAGGATACCCGAGTTACTAGGCTTAGGCCCAATAATAACAAGTAATGGATCAAGTTTGGTTAACCACAAACTCTAGGGTTACGATTAGTAACCTAGTAAATGATCAAGACATGTGTGGGGGACATAAAACTAGAATGTTAGAAAGGTTACCAGCATTTTTATAGGATCCTTATCCTATGTTTTTATGTAGCAGGAAGTAACCTGCAGTGGCGATCTGAGTTAAAGCAACAAAACTTGGAACATAGCATATCAGGCAAGTACCAAACCTCACCTACAGTATGAAAATAGTAAAGACTATTTTCAAGTATACTATATTTTCAAATATACATGCTATGTTGTGCTATGATATGTGATGTCATAATGTGTGATGCTATGCTATGATGTGCTAAGTTATGTTATGACATGTTATGCCATGTTTACAAAAATGCCATGGTTTCAGAAATATCATGTTTTCATAAATACCATATTTTCAGAAATGCCATGTTTACAAAAATGCCATGGTTTCAGAAATGCCATGTTTTCAAAAAAATACCATGGTTCCAGAAATGCCATGTTTTCAAGAAGGCCATGTTATGGCAAATGTTGAGTATGATATGACATAGTGACATCATGATGCATGTTCACTAATGTTAAACCACATGGTAAGATGAGACAAGTAAGGTGTCGTACCAACCTCCCGTGATCGTGGAGGCTACATGTTTCAGTTGTAATATTTACCTTCCGTGATCGTGAAGGGTCAAGTTATAATTCCCAGAACTGTTAGGGCCTTGCAAACCCTAACTTTGTCTGGAGGCTACGCGCTTTTGGTACGGACACTATGGGCCCACATGTTGAGACAAGATAATAAAGATTGAGTCTATAATGAAACATAAGACATTCAATCAATCATAAATGGTTCATGCATGAGTTTCGTGATGATTGGCATGTTTCCTTTTAAAGATGTATGAAATATTTTGTGAGATTTTGTTTGAACTTGCTGGGCGAAAGCTCACTCTTATATTTCATACTGTAGGTAAGAAGCCTGCAGCTTAAGTGGTGGGCTATGCGGACGATGCGGTGGGTGAAGGGCGGTGTGGGATACCACTACGCATAATTTTCCGCATTCAATTATCAGAAAATATGTTAATACTTCACAAGTATATTATGTTTTGTTATATGTATGAAGTTTGAAGACTTAAAATTATACTTTCAATATGGTATGTATGCATAACAAGTTTTTCTCTACAAGATGATGTATGTGAATATGTTTTAAAGAAAAAAAAATTTCTCAAATTTTCAAGTAAAGAACAAGTATGTATGGTGTCGACCTGGCTTGGGAAGTCGGGGCGTCACACCATCAAAAGCCTTTTTTTGTTTGCGGTATCGATGATTTTTTGGTAAGAATCTCCTATTACTAAGGTAAACGTTTTTCTTACCATTCTTCAACTGGATGGAAGATTGTTTTTTCATACAAACGGGACAACCCATAGAACTCTTTATCGAATAACCATATAGGTTTTCATAAGCAGAAAATTCATTAATTGTCCACATCAACATTGCACGAAGTGTGAATGTCTCTTGACGGTAAGCATATCTAACTTCAATCCCCTTTTCCCATAAGCTCTTAAGATCATCGATTAGCGGTGCAAAGTGCACATCAATGTCATTTCCTGGTTGTTGAGGACTAGAGATTAATAAAGTCAGCATCAAGAACTTCCGCTTCATGCTCAATTTTGGAGGGAGATTGTAGTTGACAAGTATGACAGACCAAGTACTATGTCTACTATTCATATTACCATGTGGGTTTATTCCGTTCGCTGATAAACCAAGACCTAGATTCCGTGGTTCCACACTAAATTCAGGATGATCGTCATCGAATGTCTTCCATTGTGGTACATCGTCTGGATGTCTAAGCATGTCATCTTCAACACATTTATCATAGTGCCAAGTCAAATTCTTGGCGTTATCGGCATTACGGAATAAACGCCGCATACGTGGTGCCGGAGGAATGTACCATAACACCTTTGCCGGCACTCATTTGCTACCATTTTTTGGCTTCTTGCCCTTCTTCCATCTTGACTCTTTACAAACCGGGCATTCATCTAAATCCTCATACCCATTTCGGTAAAGGACGCAATCATTTGGACATACATGAATTTTTTCATATTCCATTCCCAAAGTGCTTAACGTATTCTTAGCTTCGTACATACTAGCCAGCATTTTATTATCAACTGGTAGAACCTCTCTTAGAAATTCTAAAAGAGCCGTGAAACTAGAATTTGTCCACCCTCCCAATGCCTTCATGTTCCATAATTTGACCAATACGGATAATTTCGTATATTTAGTACACCCGTCATACAAGGGCATCTCGACATCATTCATCGTTACATCAAATAACTCCAGACGGTGTACAAAGTGTTCTTCCAAATCATTAATCATATCAAACAAATTATCTCCTACATCTTCCTCAACAATAGGTTCTTTTCCTTTGTTTTTCGATGTTGGATTCAAACAAATTTCACCGTGTAAATACCATGTTTGGTACGAACAAATAATCCCACATGCAAGCAAATTTCTTCTAACTTCATCAACTGAATAAGACCTATGATTTCCACAATCCACACAAGAACACCGAATATTATCATTTTTCAAGTGAGTTTTGGCAAATGACAAAAATTCTTCAACACCATCTTGATATTTTCTAGTCAATCTATTAGCCCACATCCATTTTCGATCCATTTGCAAGAACCCAACCTACATCCAAATTAAAGATCATAAAATTCATTCAATAATCAAGTTTTTGCAATTAAAATAATACATATTAAGCTTTTGACATAATTTAACAAATCATACTTAAAAAAAAAAAACAAAAAACAAAAAATGAGAATCTACAGTTTTAGATATCTAAAATATCTACAATGAATTAATACAAAATAACTTAAAAGAGTAAGTAATAATCACTTACAAATAATGACTATAAGAGAGTGTTGGTATGATGGACGGTGGTAACGACGTTGAATGACAGCGGAGGATCTAGTTTCGCAGGTCTCTATAATGCTTTTCGCGGTTGCGGAACTGTTCTGCAAATTAAAATCACGGTTGGTAGGGATTTATAAAACTGAGAGATTACATGATGATTTTACAAAAACCGTCGTGTAATTACCTTTTAGGCTACGGTTCTTGTAAAACCGTCGTGTAATCTCCGTCTCTAAGCCAACATTTGTAGTAGTGTTCCCAGAGACTCAGCGTCGATTCAAAATATCTCAAAGATCATTTACAAGCAAATCAAGCCAACTCTTCCTAGAGAACAGACGGCATGCTCACTACAAGTGAAGCTAGAGACACAAGGGAATGCCTTGGACAGTTGAAGGAATAATAAACATAGGGAAAAAAGTCCCAGACTCCTACAATCATCTTTTCATTCAAGATATCATAGAAGTTTCCCTACCTGACAAATTCAAGGCATTCCAGATTGCCTTGTATGAAAGAAGAATGGACTCTAATGATCACCTGGAAATGTTTGTTGGACACATGGTTTTGCATGGCTACACAAATGAGATCATGTGCTGAGCACTAAGAAACCTTTGTCTGGAGTAGGGAGTCGTCGATTCGGGAAGTTAAAGCCAAATTGTATCTCCAGTTGGGACGACCCAAAGAGGGCATTTTCCAACCAATTTCTAGGACAAGAATGGGCTGCACCTGCTCCCACTTCCTGGGAAAGGAGTAGGCGCTTTATACTTCCATTATGTACCATCCTAGGATGTAGGAAAGAGGGGTTACGCAGCGGAATTTTAAAAAATTTTACTTAAGATCATACTAACTAATGTTGTCATATACAATAAATTATTCTATAATCTACAAATGTTGAAAAAAGACAACAGAAATGCCGGAGGATGTGATCAAAAAGATCTTCAACCAACTAGCCTTCTTTACTATTCTCCAATTCTCGAACAATAGAGTGTGTGGGCACTCGGTCTCTCGATCAGAATTCATGTGCAGCTTTCTCCTTCCAACCACCTAGAACTCTTGCAGCTTATTATTACTATAATGTGAGAATAATAATAAGCTCGCTCATCTTAGAGTCTGTGATTTAAAAACAATAGGAGCCCCTAGGGTCTTATTTATAGTGAGTAGACTGGGTGAAATTTGAATTCCAATAGGACACTTTAAAAAGATTTTTCTCTCTCCTTCTTCTCTAATCTGTGTTTTTTCTCTTGCCCGATAGACAAAGAAAACGCCCACAATAGGTCTAGGAGATTTAAAATTTGACTCAAATTTTTATCTCCAATTATCTTATGATTTTATCTCCACGGATAATGTTCCATAACTCCAATTTAAATTCAAAATAAAATCATGACAACTTTATTTGAATTAAATAATTATGTAATAATTATCCAAATAAAATTAATAAGGAGAAAATCTTTTCCTTCCTTATCCTCATGAAAAACGCCTACACAAAGTAGACTAGGATAAGATTTTATTTCAATTTCAAATCCAGATAGGATATTTATCAAATTTAAATTAAAATATTTATTTAAATAAGATTATCTAGATATTTAAATTAATTATCCAAATAATTAATTTATCCATATCCTTAATTTAAATTAATCTCATATTTATCACAAAAGATAAATATAATTAATTCAAATTTCAAATCTTATCTTCAAATAAATATTTATCCAAACTAAATATTTATCCAATTAATTAAATTAAACAAAATTCACATTCTACCTTTAGCAGAAAAAACGCCTACACCATATGGGAGGTGTTCCGGATTTTTCTCTTCACTAAGTCCAAGAATTAAAGCCATAATGAATATCCCAATTGATTATCATCCGTTAAGAAATTATATTAAGCTAGTAAAAGGACCAATTGGACATATATATAATATGGGCTCCAAGAATCTATGTAATTAATTATTCTATACCAAATAAATTAATTACACAATTATTAGTTTCAAAGTTACACCACTATAAACCTGAAACCGCACTCCCAATTATATAATGTATTACGTAAGCTAGTGTGTAGCCGCAGTCCAATGATTTTGTCATACATGCAACACCCTCATATGATATCCATGATCAACTTAAAGTCAAAGTCCATTCAACCTTTTGATCATGCTATCTTAAAGATCCATTATACACCCAATAGGAAAATGATTATTCACCTAAAATGAATAATTAGTCATTTTTGCCCAGCAAATGACCCGAGACCTCATCCATTTCACATCTTGTATAATGTCGTTTAAGAGGATAACATTTACTTTTTATGGGAGCTATGATTCCATATTTATAAGCAAAGCTCACATCGAACATAGGTCATGTCCCAACAAACCGATCTAATAGCTTATTACTCCGAGATGCTTTAGCCTTTGGAACATTAAAGTACACAAGTCATAAACACGAAGTCCTTTACTTACTCAGGATTAAGGTTATTGCATAATGAACGTCAAAAGTGAATTAATCTAATAAAACAAATTATAGATTAATTACACTTTGGTCCAGTCCAATATATCACCACCACTAGGCAATATATCTATGTCTCTACTTGGGAGTCTGCTCGCTCCAGATGGTCACGACAAACCATCTCCTCATTTGGCTTTAGACTACATAGTAGTCTTCATGCGAGTTAGATGCTCACTCTAATCCTATAGACTACGGATAATAAATTTAGACTACTTACTTTAGACAATTCAATCACAATAATGAAAATAAAAAATAAAAAATAAAAAATAAAAAATAAACCTATAATAATAAGATAAATTGGAAAGTTATTCGAGAAGAACTCAATATGAGAAAAGTCTAGAGTTTCTTTTTCACCTAGCCGTCAACTATGTCTTTTCATTCCAATTTATTACTAATTAATTTTTCCTAGTTTATAAGCCAAAAAATCCTATGTATTCAACTTTTTCTCTCGAGTGCTAAGCTAAAAATATTCTTAAAATCTAATTTCGATATCCCTATAAAAATAAAAATAAAATTAAAAACTCATTACGATCTATGATTCTTTTTAAAAGACTTTAAAGGAATTATAGGCCTCACAAACTCTATAAAATCCTAGGTTGTATTATTTCTTAACAATATCTAAAATTCCCTCTACCAAGTGCCGGATTCTAAATCAAATCATCTTATCATTGCCAAATTAGAAGCATTACGAATGAGATAACACAAATAAACTAAATGAAAAAAAAAAAAAAAAAAAAAACCTCTTAAAATAAATTGACAATAAAAACATAGTATCAAGCATCGGCTACATGACTACTCTAGAAAAATAAAATTAGTTCATAACGAAATTTAAATAAACACTAAACCTGTTCTTAAACATCAAAAGAAAATAAAAGGAACTAGAGAGCGAAGTCGAGTTAAGATTCTCTGTGTCCTGAATTTGTCATCTTCTTCTTCATACCCGCAATTCTCTCTCTTGGATTGCTTCTCAAATTACGGCCAAAAGATTGCTTTATTGAGTCCCCAGCACAGTCCTTTTTATAGGCTTCGATAAAAAATGAACAACTTGGAGTACAAGGATTTTTAGGAATTGGGAAACTGGCCTATTGGACGAGCATTCCTTATTCTTCACTTTCCCCCTTGAAAGCTTCAATATCCATATTTTGTCCACAAAATAACAAAATGAGAAACAAAACATAAAAAAATATTAAAACTAGCAAGTTAACAAGTCAAAGACCTTCAATAATTTGGTGCAAAACATACTTGCCAATCCCACATGCATCATATCAAAGTCATTCTACCGATAACCTTAGTGTTATTTGCTTGTTATAAATCTGTACCAAAAAAAAGTATCCAAGACATATGATATATGAAATAAATAAACTTTAGTCATAGATAAATGTCTAAGATCCATGAACAAATTTTTGCTTTAGGGCATCAATCCTAATAGGAGTTCCGTTAGTGGCTGTGAGGTAAAGGAGTTTCGTTGGCAACTGCGGGTGGTGGTTGGGGGCGAAGAGGGTGGATGGTGGGAGAATGATGAAGAAGAGTGAGGGGACAGAAGAAGAATGAAGGGAATAATGTAGAAGAAATGAGGGGGTGGTGGTAGTAGAGAGCAGAGGTCCAGTGGCGGTGGAGGTTGGATGTCTGGTGGTGACTGCAAGGGGTGGTGGGAGGATAATGGAGAAGGGAAACTGAAGAAGAATGAGAAGTATAATGAGGGGGAAAAGAGGCTGCTTAAGTAAATAGCAGACTGTTTAGCGACGACAGAAACCATTAGCGACGACATTTCTAAAAATTATTGCAAAAATTTTAATTGGAAAAATGGCACATTTTTTCTAGCCAAATTTTTCAACACTTCTACCTATGACACGTGTCACTTTTAGCAACAACATTATCATTGCCAAAAAAAGGTTTCAAAAATGCTCATTGAAAAAAGGCACAATATTTCCCGTCTAAATTTTTGGTCAATTTTAGCGATGACAATTGTTTTACGAGACTTTTAGAGACAGCATGTAACACCCCACCTACGTAGGGCTGTTACCATGCTTACTTTACTTAAATACTTATCTTACTTATCCTTGTAAAAGTACAGAAATTTTTTTAAAAAAACTTAAATTCAAAACCTTATACATATATATATATATATATATATATATATATACAAGTATATACTATAGTTCAAACCTTTGTAACATGCCTTGCAACTCATACTAATTATTACATATTAATACCCTCAAACCAACATCACATAATACACTAAATTTTCAAAACGTGTGGCAGTGACCAACCCGAATTTCACAGTCCACAGTACCATCTCCACAGTCTTGTATCATACATTGTTGACAGGCTGCTTACCTACAACATAAACGTAAGTCATGAGCTTTCGCCCGGCAAGTACAACTTATCATCCGCAAAACAATTTTGATAAAGATATGCATGAACCATTTATGCTTTCTTATCACATCAGTTATGTTTCCTTATGTTAGCATCTTTTTGGGCCCCTTACATAACATGAGTGTATGTACCGTGGCGCGCATCCATAGAGTGGTTGGGGCGGCCAGTCCAATCCAACTCAAACCATGGACCAAACCCAACCTAGAGCGGGTTGGAACGACACAAGGCAACTTGCTTGCCATCATACTTGAAAACTTGTTCTTACTTTGAAACGTATTTGAAAAACCATTTCATACTTGAAAAACATTTCATTCTTGTAAACAGTTTCTTACTTGAAACTTGATCTTATTCTTATCATGTGACTTATCATTAGTGAGCATGCTTCATGATGCCACAATAGTAACATATAAATCATATGCATCACATCCATGAATACATGAGCTTTGAATAACATGCAAAGCAGTAAAATAATTTGCCTATGCTGTAGGCGGAGTTGTACTTACAAGTTATGCTAGATCCTGGGTTTGTTGTTCCAACAGGTCACAACAATAAGTTACCTTCATGTTTCCAAAAAAAGACGTAATATAATAATCATCCTATCTTACTATAAGCTATAATATTCAATGTTGGTATCCCAACCAGCATCCATAGATAACCCTAAATATAAGCCCAACATATTATATTATAGGGATGTCCGATTTGGTTACTGTAAGTAACCATGGGTACAAGGCCCAATAATAATTGGTATCCTTCCCGGTTACTATATGTCTTACTATTGTTACCATATATCTTGGCCTAATTTTCTTTACTTCACAAAACTTTGTTTGATCTTGTCTTACCTTTTTCATTTAACATTATTTATAAAATTTTAAACTTTTTTAAACTGTTTTTATAAAACTGTAATTTTTTAAACAAAGACTGAAAAAATTTGAAAACCGTCTTTGAAAATAGTCACATAAATTTGGTTATCAGTACATGTACAGGAAAAGCCTGTTCATGCACTGTTTTGAAAATCCTGTGCAGGAATTTCATGTACCCGGTACAGTTTTGAAAATCTAGTTTTTTTCTCAAAATCTGTTTTGAATTTGAAAAATCTTTCTTAATGAAAGTTGTAGACCTCGAAGACTCCAACAACTTTTATTTTTTACTCAAAACTTGATTCTACCTTTAACCTATCCGTTTTCCTTTTTAAAACCTCCTAGCCATGCATACTGCCTGTTCAGGCCAGTCTTGGATTTTGATAAAAACAGAGGCCTTTGGAGTCTTATTTTTAAAAATCATCCATGCTGCCCCCTAAGATTATCAATTCTCTACAACTTTTCAGTTTTAACTTTTTCCAAATTCGGCCTCTAAAGGCCTCAAAATTACGTTTCCAGATCACAGTCCTACTTGATCCGAAAGTTGACAGTTTTGTTTTTGATTGATTTTTATTAAAAAATTCGTACACCTCTACGTCAAACGGTCGTAACCGTGAGCCTACATCAATTCATGCAGCGCGTTACGTACGTTCTCATCATCCATTCATTTGATCATCTTACATAAAACCCAAATAGGTCATCCTTACTTGGCTTACCAATTTCGGTTTTTAGGTTAATTCCTTAACCTCCATACCTTAAACATCATAATCATATTCATCATTCATAAAATATCCTTACTTAAACATGTGAGGACATTTCACAAACATAAGATAGGCATACAAACATTCCACATTCTTTTTAAAGCATAGAATCACATGCATGCATAAACTTATCAATCAAGACCACCTAAGCCTAAATCAAGCATTTACTAAGCATAAAAAACTTATTGCATGAAAAATAGAAAGGGTGAGCTTATGCTCTTACAAACCCATGCTTGAAAATTAAAATCCTTAATTGAATTAGGAGGATTACCTCTAGGCCTTGATGGGTGGATCTACACCTTAGATTGAGAAAATTTTCCTTCCTTTCTTCACCTACTCACAACCGGCCACTTCCTCTCTTTTTTTTTTTTTTTTTTTCGGTTCTAAGGGAGAGAAAGAGAGAGTTGAGAATGAACTAAAGTTTTTGGTGTGCAACTAAATGGTTTCCCATCACCCCATCACCACCTATAAATCACCCCATCACCACCTATTTATAGGTGAAAATTAATTAAATTTCTAGAATTATTTTTATCCCACAAATTGCACATCTAACCCTAAAAACAAAAATATTTGCTAGCAACTCCCTTGAGGTGGCCGGCCATGAGGGTGCCATTTTGCTCCCAATTAATGCATAATTATCCATTAAATTTTTAATTCCAAAAATTGCTTATTTATCTTAAATGAGGTGCCACCAAATAAGACCATGTTTGACACTTTCCTTATTATGCAGTCCATTTTTTTAATAACTCAGATAGTGTTAATACTGTTTTCAACTAATAACAGTATAGTTATACTGGACTGCAGTCCAGAATTTATCTGCACTTAATTGGACTACGTGTAGGTTTTTCTTAGGACTTGAAGCCACTTAGTCCTTATTGCTCTAAATATTGTGCTTGATTTTTCTAAAGTGATCCCGCACCTTATTCTCGCTTCTTTATTCGTAATGACAGTTTATCGCAGTATAATTTTTATACTGTTTATTATACTGCAGTCCCGTCTTAATCATACCCAAAATCATCATGGTCAAACTTTGACCGGAATAAAATCATAAATCCTTATTCTGCCTTTTTCATCAAAAGGCTTCATGCTCAACTAAGCAAACTATTATTGAGTTTTAAGAATTCTGATATATCCTGATAAAATCAGATCAGGTAATTCACATAAACATTCATATTCCTTAAAGAGAAAATCATGATTCAGTAAAAAGGGTGACTATTACACAGCATGTCATTCTTAAAGTTTGGGAAAAAAAAAAAAAAAAAAAGGAGGTGGTCGGTGATCATATCGCGCTGAACATAACTGCAAATGCTTTTAGCAATGACATATCGTTGCGAAGGGGGAATATTAACAATGACTTGTCGTCGCTAAAACCTTTAGCCACGACTACTTGTTTTGCAAAAAAACAAAAAACAAAAAAAAAATGTTTTAACGATGACATGTTGTCACAAAAGAGTCATTTTAATGATGACTCTTGTTGTCTTAAAAAATGTCGTCACAAAAGACTTGTTTTCTTGTAGTATTATAACATGAGATAATAAGTGTTCCTAATAAGACGGCTACGATTTAACGAAGTTTCGATTCTCTAGAACTTGGATGATGAACCCAAGCACTTTCCAACATATATATATATATATATGTGTGTGTGTGTGTGTGTGTGTGTGTGTGTGTTTATAATTTTTGAATAATCATGACAATATTTTAACCTTACCAATTTTCAAAAGCACAATTTAACCGCGCCAACATTTTTTTCTATATTATTTAGTAGCTAACTCGTTTTGATGCTAACCAGGGAAGAGTAAGACTAATAAGTCAAATAAATATCGAAAACAAAATGGAAAACCAATATTTCGTGATTGAAGTGTGTCAACTGATTGTCCAATATCTATATTTGCGCAAGTGGCCATTATTATATATCATGAATCTTTGGAAAACCATATCAATTGGACATCATGGTCAAGCAAGAAGAAATCACACTTTGTCGGCGCAATTCCAACAGATTTTCAATTTGCGTGAAATGTATCCACGCACTTTATTGCACAAACATGCATACGATATTATTCTACGAAAAAAGGTGGTTAATAAAGTATTAACATGTTGAAAAAAAACAAAATTATTATTAAATTTTGAATCTGGAAATTCCTATCCAAGTCTGTGAACTCCTAACTAAACCTTTTTTTTTTTTTCTCCATCCCTTAAACTAGTCCTAATGGAGGTAATTTGTTGTTTTCTGATCGGCAGTGAAAAAGAGAAAATTAATGAATCCGAAAAAAGGAAATAGCAGATGAATTGGACTTCTTGAGACGGCTTGAGAAATCAATTTATTTTATTATATGACGATTATCAACCTCCGCGTTGGCTAAAAGGTTGAAATCTATATATACGACACACATATACGATCAAATACATAGTAAACCCAAAGTGCAGTACAAACTGTGGAATATATAATACATTGTAAAATGTATTGAGGATCAAATATATAAAATACGTTGTAAAATGATTGACCTCTATTTAACAATACGTTTATATCACACGCAAAGAGACTGGCGTTCCTTCGTTTAAATATATAATACAATTGAAGATCTTTAATCCTCTTTATTCTGAGATATTCTTCTCCTTTAATTCCCTTCAAATACGATATTCTTTTCCTTTATTTCCCTGCAAATACAATTAGGTAACTACTCTTTAAATATCATAGATGTGATGCAACATAAAAATATCGAGTATGTCTCAAGTTCAACACAAGAATTAGTTACTACGTTAGCTTGATCACAGCCACAATTTTGGTTGTAATATTGGAAAGTCAAATAAAATTTGGATGGAAAAATAGCAACAGTTATTATTAAGTATGGATAATATTCACTAGAGAATTTCAACCTAGTTCCAATTTTGTAGTTAACTCTAATCCCACGTTTAAAAAAAGCAAAAAAACAAAAGAAACAAAAAAAAAGGTATGTAAGTTTTCTTGCTTAATTAGTTGCACTGTTGATTAGTATATACAATTTCCACTGATGAGAGAATATGGTTGGACTTTTTATTATGTCGAATTAAGAGATGAAAACAACGATACAAGACACTTACCAATTTGATGATGCATCAAAGCAATTGTCTAGTAGTGGTGAGGAGGAGGAGGGGGAGGAGACTTGTACTTGTAAACCGGAGGAGGAGGTGGAGGAGACTTGTAGTGGTATGGTGGAGGTGGGGAGTGAACCGGTGGAGGTGGTGATTTGTACTTGTAAACCGGAGGAGGAGGTGGAGGAGATTTGTAATGGTAGGGCTCCTTAGGCGGGAGTGAACCGGAGGAGGTGGTGATTTGTACTTGTAAACCGGAGGAGGTGGTGATTTGTACTTGTAAACCGGAGGAGGAGGTGGAGGAGATGTGTAATGGTAGGGCTTCTTAGGCAGGGAGTGAACTGGTGGAGGTGGTGATTTGTACTTGTAAACCGGAGGAGGAGGTGGAGGAGATGTGTAATGGTAGGGCTTCTTAGGCAGGGAGTGAACTGGTGGAGGTGGTGATTTGTACTTGTAAACCGGAGGAGGAGGTGGGGGAGACTTGTAGTGGTAGGGGCTCCTTAGGCGGGGAGTGAACCGGAGGAGGTGGTGATTTGTACTTGTAAACCGGAGGAGGAGGTGGAGGAGATTTGTAATGGTAGGGCTCCTTAGGTAGGGAGTGAACCGGAGGAGGTGGTGATTTGTACTTGTAAACCGGCTCCTTAGGCAGGGAGTGAACCGGAGGAGGTGGTGATTTGTACTTGTAAACCGGAGGAGGAGGTGGAGGAGATGTGTAATGGTAGGGCTTCTTAGGCGGGGAGTGAACTGGTGGAGGTGGTGATTTGTACTTGTAAACCGGAGGAGGAGGGGGGGGAGACTTGTAGTGGTAGGGCTCCTTAGGCGGGGAGTGAAATGGTGGAGGTGGTGATTTGTACTTGTATACCGGAGGAGGAGGTGGAGGAGACTTGTAGTGGTAGGGCTCCTTAGGCGGGGAGTGAACTGGTGGAGGTGGTGATTTGTACTTGTAGACCGGAGGAGGAGGTGGAGGAGACTTGTAGTGGTAGGGCTCCTTAGGCGGGGAGTGAACCGGTGGAGGTGGTGATTTGTACTTGTATACCGGAGGAGGAGGTGGAGGAGACTTGTAGTGGTACGGCTCCTTGGGCGGGGAGTACTGAACCGGTGGAGGTGGAGACTTGTATTTGTAGACTGGAGGTGGAGGTGGTGGTGATTTGTAGTGGTAAGGCTCCTTGTGGGATGGCGGTGAGTGCACCGGAGGAGGCGGAGATGAGTATTGGTAGTTTGCAGTGGTTTTTGATGGGAAGCTTAGAGAGACTAACGTCACTAAGAGAGTGCTTATTATTAAGGCTGAAGGTGACCCCATTCTCCCCATCTTTGAGTAGAGAATATGGGTTTTTGGTACTGCCTATTGAGCAAGCTTCCCACCCTTTATATAGCTTTTGTATTTAACCTTAATTAACATAGCTTATAACGTAGGGAAAATAACTTGACTTTAATCACCTAGCTTAGTAAAATATAATATTAATAATGAATTAATATAAAAATGTGAAGGCTAGTTGTTTGAACGGGTTGAAAAGTAACATCAATGTTTGAACCGACAATTTATTTTGGGGTATGGACCAACATTTTTTTAGAATCTTGATTTGGTTTGTTTTGTCTCGGCGTTTTATACATGATATGGCTGTCTAATGGGCTGCAAAACACATTTGCAAAAAATTTTAATGTTTTTTATTTTTAATCGTGTGGTCATTAATTTTAGTGAACCATGCTAAAAATTATTAAAAATGTTTAGCACAAAATCTTCATAAATGGTGGGTCTTATAATTTTAATTTAATATTTATTAATTATTTTTGACACCACCGTTCCCTAAATCTTTTTTTTTATTTTTTATTTACTTTCCTTGACTTTATCGCTATCGTGTTGAGATAAAATAAGGAAGCTTCCTTTGTTGAATAGTTTAAACAAAATGGCGCCATGATATTCTGGATATTGGGAAGAAGAGGCTATGACTTGTTTGATCTCTGTATCTCTCTCTCCCTAGCTCTCTCATTCGTTTTCTCATTTGTCAATTTTCACAAACACATAAACATCTTTTATTTATTTTTTTTTTATTTTTTATTTATTTTTTTTGTGGTTGCATTATCATATAACAAAAGGAAAAGAAGGAAAAAGGGAAGGAAAAAAAAAAAAACAAAAAGACCACTTGCTTTATCTATTTATTCTCTTGATCTTATTAGGCATGTGATGTCTGCATTTTAAACCTGGCCGGTTTTATTTAGAACTGTAATTAGGATTGTTTTTTTTTTTTTTTTTCCTTAAGAAATTGTAGCAATAATTTTTATAGGTACCGTTGAGGTTTATGGCATATTTTTAAAAATATGATGAATTATAGCATATATTTTTGGTAAACCCTTATATTTCCTTGAATTTTCTAAAAAATTTCAGATGTACAGTCAATTTTTAACAACAAATGCATCATGTCAAAGAGAGAGGAGGAATGAGGATGGTTTTTTTTTTTTTTTCCTTTTATTTTTGTATTAGGTAATCGAAAATTTGTTAACTATGCTATTTATTACTATATTTAAAATTTTATGCTAAATTAATTTACTATTACTCTCTTCAAAAACTATATTTTGCTCTTTCTCCCTTCTTTCTTGAAAGGGAATTATGTAGTTTGGTTCGATGTATTGCCTAAGTTTTTTGGACCTTCTATATTAAAAAATGATATTTATAAAAGAGAAAATTTCACTGATAGTCACCTTGCGCACCAGTTTGATTTTTTTGCCACTGTTGGGTAAACTTGCACTTTTTTGACACCCCAGAGATTCTCTTGAGCATGTCAGAAAAGTGATCTAACAATGAACAGTGGCATTATGTCCAATGGATGTCATGAAAATGTCATTTGTGTTCTTCTCCCTATTTAAAATGTGAAATCAATAAACGGATCCTTTACCTAAATCTTTTTTAATAATGTTTCGTTAAATTATCATGTTTTTGATAATCTAATTATATTTCTAACATGATCTGATATTCAGACTAGTATCATATTACTAAAATTATTTCATGCTCTGTCACAATTCTCATTTGGAAAATACAAAAGTATCCTTTTGTTTCGCAAATTATATAAAATCCCCTCGACCCTTTGTCATAGGCTTTTTTACTCACAGTACAAAAAAATTTTCAAGATGCCCATATTATTCCAAGCTATTCTATAAAAAGTAAAAAAAAAATACATAAAAAATAAAAAAAAATTTGAAAAAAAAAATATACATATAAATAGAACAGAGAAAAAAAAAAAACTGGCTTTCGGCAACCACAATTTATCGTTCGTCAACCATGGATAAAGAAACATTATTATTTTACGATTTGTAATAAATGCAAGATGCTTTTTTCTTTACTAAAAATACGGTGCGAAAAAAGTTGTCATTAGATAAAATATTGCAAAGAATATTTTAGTAACTGTATCAAAAATAATACAAATCTTCCTCTAACATATTAAGTTGTCAATGGCAATATCTAACCTTAAATATTGCCATTGACAACTTAATATGTTGTGTAATTATATTCCCTACTTAGGTTACATGCATTCACAATTATAATGCTTTTAAAGAGAAGATCCTAGGTTCAATATTTCAAAATGTGCATGAATTTACATGTTTATATCATTGATTGCAAATTAAAAATAGTTTTAATAGATATGGTGGAGTAATATCATATCTAAGCTTCACTAAATGGTATGGTGTTCGAATCCCCACCCACCCAAGTTCAAAAGTAGTAATAATCTCAATAGGTGTTTTCAACCAGAGGACTGCAAATATGGCTCACACAAAAATTTACCATAGCATCTTTTTCAATTTGCTCAGTCAAGTGTATGTCCTATCCTACAATTAATATTGCATGTTTAAAAAGTGAAAAAAACAAATTAATGCATTACCTTATGCCGGGCATTAATTAGAACTATATAATTATTAGGTGTAAGAGGCAGTCCTAATCTGAAGAGTACAATTATTGCATATTGAAATCCATGAGCAGAAATGCTTCTTCCACAAATTCATGTCCTCCGTACATCATTGCAATTATTGCGTGTGTTAACAAAATCAAACAAGCATTTACAAAACTCTATCCTTTTTTTTCCTTCCAATTTTCTCATTCGCTAAACATTATTGTCTTTCAAGACCATATATACAGTGGGGCCTTTTGCTGTTCTGCATATGTTGTCTTTCAGATTATGTTTTTTTTTTTTTAATAAGAGATTATGTTGTTATGACTTACCAACTTGTGCTTTTTTTTTTTTTTTTTTTTTTTTTGATAATTACCAACTAAAAAACTTAATGCACAAATATTACAATTTTAACTGATCACTGTACGTATGGTATGTATGTTATGGTGAGGTAAACAGAATAAAAAGCAGTATTAACTGAAAGAAACAATCATTATTGTGATTTTGACTGTTTGGTTCAACAAAAAAATTTGTTGAGTAACAACTGTATGTAAGTTGTCGTTTTTTATTCGTAAGTGTTTAACATATTATCATATCAGTTGATTTCATTTATTAATTAAAAGATGATAAATTATCATCACGTGAGTTGATACTTAAAAGTTAATATTAAAATTAATGTCTCTAGCACAACTCATTTTTTAATGTTGAAACTGCCGATATAGATGATTAAATAAATTTAGCTCATTTAACAACTGATTGCAATAGAGTTTCTAACTGGGGCTGGGATATTCCAAACTTTGATCCATGATTAGTTTGAAAGATTGACAATCATTTTTAATGCTAGCTGGATATACACACACACACACACACACACACACACACACACACACACACACACACACACAGCGTCTTTAATACGTATCTTATAATTTATACAATTCAGTCAAGCCCTCCACCAAATCATGGTTTGGCTTATATATGATGAATTTTTCTCAACATACACTACCAGCTCCCTTGTTATTTTTTAAGAAGTAGAGCATGAATAAATACATTAAAATTTGTAGTATATATATGTTTATATATAAGCATGTTATCTTAATATATAATAAGGTTGGACACGTCAGATATGTAATACGAATATTGGATATATACTCAATAGATATAGTTACCATATTTTTAAAAGTTGTCCCCGTTGACTTAAAATTTGGTAGTTTAATTCTCTAATTATTTTTAGTTTTCTCATTATTAGTTGCAATAAGTGAAGTGAGAATTTCCCCATATACACAACAAAAAATTTCCAATCAAGGTTTTGGTAGAGTAGTTGGCAATCAATTTTCGGAGTCTGGACAAATATCTAAAAGTATATTTTATTGCAAGAGGTGTAGACGTGGGAGCAATGTGGCCACGCAAGTAGATGATTTAATAACATAAATTTTCTTAGTGTGAATTAATATCCGAATATGCCTATAGAAATTGGTTAATTGTGACTCCCTATTCTTACAAAATTTAATTTTAAATACGTAGTTGAAGGAGCACCATGTGAGTTCTAATTCTTAATATATTTCATCATATCATGTTACTTTATGAATATATATACATATATAGAGAGAATATAGGGTAATTATATAATACTTTTGCTTGGTTCTTGTATTATGGCTGTAAAAATTTTGCTTAGACCATAAATATAAGGATTAATACAATCAATTTCAAAGTTTAAGAATTTAATTAAAGCATGATCTCTTAGACGACCGACTATAATAATATGTGCATCTTTTTTGCGTAGTTCTTATGTGTATCACATTTATTCTTTTTATTACTTTTTCATCAAGTTTGGCATTAATGTAACAAATTTAAAAGCTAATAAAGAGTAATACTAATGACATCAACTCTAATCTTAACTTTTTAAGTACCAACTCACGTGTCATATTTTTATTGATAAATAGAATCAATTGATGTGGAAATACTTTAAACACTTATTAATAAAATTATAACAACTCATATGTCACATAGGTTGATATTCAAAAGTTGGGATTAGAGTTGGTATTCCTAACATTTTTCATGTTTAATTATTCTAATCAAAGTATGATGCATGTTATTGTTTTGAATTAAGGTAAAAGACTTAGAAATAGTATTGCCCTATGTATTATTATTATTATTATTATTGTTATATACCTCTTATTATCTAAGAAGAAAGAAGCTATAATTAAAGGAATTAGACGTATGTCCTGGAAGATAAAGTAGTAGTTAACAACTAATTTCGTACTAAGAAACAACAGTTGTAAATGGCCTATGTATTCTTATACCAAGATATATAATATATAAGAATAAGTTAGACGAAGGACATAAGAACTTTTTTTTTTTTTTTTTTTTTTGGCTCGAAAAGGAGAGAAGACTTGGTTAATTACTGCAATTCCTCCACTACAAGCTATATATAAATATATATATATATATATATATATTTCCTGTAAGGTAATAATACATACGCCGAGTTAAATAGATCGATGCTCAATAAAGTCTAATCAGTTTACCTGATCAGCAGCGTAATGAAGCAGGCCGGAGACTTATCAAGGGGTTTGGTTACCAAATTTGACATTTCAACTATTCAAAAAACGAGAGTACTGTGATTGAATGCTATTCAAAAAGGAAAAGTAGAGATCATAATCAGCATTTATTAATTTTTTATTTGTAAATAGATTGTAAGGACATATAAATAGTGAATGGCATCCCACAGTTAAACCCTAATCGCTTTTTTGCATTTCGAGGACTGAGAGATCCCATTGTAATTCTTTCTACAGAAACTCCCAAACACTGAAAGGGGAATACATAACCTTTTTAATTTATTAAAGGCCAATCTCTATAAAATTCTTGTCTTTTTTTATTCTTTCTATAATTTAGTTACTGTTCAACATGAGTAAGCGGTGATGAGGCAATTTGAGAGTTCTTTATTGGCAACAAATGTATACATTAATTGAAAATAATAATTATATAATTAAACAAGTGTAAACAGAAACATTTACTGTACGGCTCTTCAATGGGAATATAATTGTTAGGCCCTTCAATTCTTATAGTAAACTTATTAGTTTCACGTCATCTATACTCTATATATATTTGCTACAAGGCTTTTGTTTTCTTTCTTTTTTTTTTCTTTTTTTCTTTTTTTTTTTTTTTTTTTTTTTTTTTTTTGTACTGAAATATAATATTACCAATTTAAAGAATTAATTAGACACCGACAAGAAAAGGAAAGCGAAAGAATTATACATATGTGTGTGTGTGTGTGTGTGTGTGTGTGTGTGTGTTGCCGTAACAAACGGACATTGAAATTATGGGTCACATGAAAATTACATATAAATGAATGTCGCTAGTGATCTATAGACCAAATTAAACTGATCGCCTAATCAGTCAACTAAATCCATGTTTTCCTAGCTAGGTATAATAAATAGTTTTATGTCCTTCCAGAAAAATAATATATATAATAATATGTGTGTATATATTATCGTATAGTTAGAGACGGAGGAAGTTAGGACCTAAGGGGTTTAAGCCCACCTCAACTTTTATTTTTTAAAAATATATCTTATAATTTTTAGTAAATTTTCATAAAAATCCTCTTAAAAATAAAAATTTTATCTTAGTAATCCATAATTACTCATATTATATAGTTATTAGTCTCTCTGATAAAATATTCTGATTTTATCTCTGTGTTAGTAGCTTACTCTTGTATTGTTTGTAAGACATGTGTATGAGGTGCATTATTCGTCTAGTCCACTCCATATTATAAGAAGGGCTTAATTTTTCATGTGATTCAAAGATGTATGTTTTTTTGAAGAAAAATAAAAATTTCTAACAGATTTTTTATGAATACAATCTCATCATGTAATGTTTGGTGTTCTGTCCTTGTACTAAGTATCACCTCATTTGTTTACCAAAAATAATAACAATAAAATTATAATATATATATATATATATTGATAATAATAAAACAACGTTTCTCCATGTTAATTGATACCTCACCATAAAAAAAAATGTTAATTAATTAACGTTTCATTCCCCCCCCCCCCCCCCCCCCCCCCCCATCTTTTCTCGTGTACCTCACTTGTTATGGTTTTTTTATTTTTAGTTTTTGCATCCGTATTTTCTTTTTTAAAAAATTAGATCGACATAGATCACCTTTAAATGTTTGGTATAAGGTGCTTTTGATCGTCCCAAACTTCTTTTTCAAACAATATATATTTTTTGATTCTAAGTATATTTGAACTCTTATAATTAATTGAAAACGTTAGGCAAATATGCTTTTTGACGATGCTGATAAAAGATTAAAAGTAGATATGCATGGAATCTATGGTCAGATGAGACAAGCAAAAGATTGATCCAGATATATAATTTCTCGCCCACAGGAAGTGATGTATGAGTGCTTAAAATATTGGTTTAGTGAAAAGGAGAAAAGCATGGCGAAAAAGAAATTTTGATTGTTGGAAGATAATTATCATGGTTTGATTCATGAGTACGACTCCTCAACACCCATTCTTGATCTGTTTGACAAAACTTCTTAAAAGGTATTTTTGGCTTTTTAAGTTCAAAAATTACTGCTAATAGAAATGTTTGGTTGATCTGTCATAAGAGCTTCCATCTTTCGGAAGAATTTCCTATCAAAGTCAAGAAAAACGGTTTATAAAAAACATTTCTTTTGAATAGACTTTAAAACTTATATCAGAGCTTAAATTTATAAACTTCACTTTAATATTTTTATTACTTATTAAAGAACTTTTAAATATTTGTAAAATCATTTTGAGTTCAAAAACTCTTTTAATTAAAAAAAATGGTACCCAAACATTTACTGAAAAGATATATATAAAAACAAAAAACAAAACAAAAAAACAAAACAAAACAAAAACAAAACCTCAGCCAAACGGATTCTCTATCTTATTTATAAGCATTCATCTTTTTTGTTCAATATTTATGTGTCCTTTGCCATATAGCTTATGCATTATTTATTCTATGGTGTTCATAAGTATCTAAGTAGTTGTTTATATATTTATAATATATAGATTGTAGCCCTCGATTTATACATCTAGATGGATCAAGTAAAATAATAGTTAATCCAATGGCTAAAGATATATTACTAGTTCAATACATATATGTATATATACAATTTGTACATACACTAATAGGGACTAGCTCCTTTTACAACCAAACAGCAACCCTAATATCCAAGGATTACTTAGTTTTTGTCAAGTTTGTTTTCATGATAAATGGAAGTATTTGGGGTGATATATAAGCGGATTTTATTTGTAAATTAATGTTCTATCACATTTATCAAGTCTCATTTTACATCGTACTAGTGTATAATTAACATGAAAATGTAAGCTAACTGAGAAGAGTATGATAAAATTATAAAAGGAACAAATCAAATATCTTAAAGTCATTTAATGTTAACATTAAGGAGATAGGAAATTTCGCTTGAAAAAAGAAAAAGAAAAAAGGAGATGGGAACTTTTGCAAGTTTGGACAGAATTTGACTGGCCATTCTAGCTAAAAGACTTGGCCTATGTCTAGTATATATCTACCGAACATTTAATTCAGCAAAGCTCTACCCATCACTCTTTTTTTTTTTTTTAGATAAAAGTGGATTGTACTTAATACTTTTTGATTCAATTAAATATAGAATTATTGACTGGTTATAACAATATATATACACATGAATATATATATATATATATATTTATTTATTTATATGCAATATTTAAGCTGTTATTATACCTTGGTAAAGGTAGGGAAAGAAGTGGTTATGGTTGTAGAGAAAGGTACTGAGTATGGTGTAATTCAATTTTATATATAACCAAATTAGAGTTATTATTTTAAAAAATGTCCAAAACCAAACTTTTTTACAATTTTGAAAAATAAAATAAAAAAACCCGATCATATTGTCTTGATTAGAATACAAATTTAAGAAACAAAAAAAGCAAATCATCATAAAAAAAAAAAAAAAAAAATGCCTCATTTATATCAATTATGCAAAAAAAATATTTCCTAAAAAAAATCTCATTCACCAAATATTCGTCATAAAAAACTTATTATGTACAGTCAATATCATATTTATGAGGTCAATTTGTTAAAAAATAATTTTTGATGCATAATTTTTTTTTTTTTTTTTGGCTCAGTGAGACAGTCAATATAGTAGGTAGTATAACTATCGTATGACAAAACATAATCGTTGAAGTGACAAAATCATTGTCGTAATGACCATAATATTATTTTAACAGTGTTGAAATATTAATCGATAATAAGAAGGTCATTATTATAACAACCATAAAAATCCAGATATATATGTAACATTGAATCTTGATTAAAAAAAAAAAAAAAAACCGTAGAATCCGAATATGAAAAAAAAAAAAAAACAAACAAAACAAAACAAACTTCATAAAAAGACAATCTTTTTATGTAAAAAAAAAAAAATGTATCAGGAAAATATTGAGGGTAAACATGAAATTTAAAAAAAATGATGGAATTTAAAGTTTGTTCAAATTTGTAAATAAATTTATTTCTATACATTTTTTTAAAAGATGTGTTTAATTGAATACTTCAATAGATTACCCTTTTAACTTTCAGTTTCTTTATTATTGCTATCGTTTAAAATTTCAAAGTGTAAGATTTGAACTCTACGTTTTAAACGTGAAATCATTGTTAAATTATGGATTTCACTATCTTTATTATTATCATAATAATTCAACGATATAAAAATTACTAGTAAAAAATAAAGGATGAAAAGTACACACAGTTTCTAAATGGGATTCATTTTTGAATCGGTAGTTCGTTTAAACTCTTTGATAAATCTTGACGTTCAAGAACAGTATCCTTCCTTCGGGGGAAAAAAGCACTTAATATTTATCAAATTGAAACTGTAAGAGAATGTTTTGTTACAATATGAAAATATACTTTACCAATAAGATATAGTTTTTAACCATTAGATTTTTGTCAAGTTTTATTGAATTATCATTATTTTTTAATATGATGTGATCCGATGACTAGAAGGATTCTTTCTTATGCTATGTTCTTAATAGCTCTCCTTTGTTCTTTTACTCTAATGCTATGTTTGGAAAGATAGAAAAGTCATTTGAAGGAAAGAAATGGTTGGATGGATTTTAGAGTGAAAAAGAAATGATTAGGTTGTTTGATAGTGGGAAAATTAGGTAGGAAAGAAGTATAAAATCTATGGACGCATCATTTTTAATACTTCCAACTCTAAAAAGAAAATGGTAGAGAAAATTTATTTATAAAAAATAATAAAAATAAAAATAAAAATAAAAGAGGTATGAACAAGCAATTTTATTTTTAGTTACACGTCATTCCACTCATTTTGGCTGAGGATACCATGGTAAAATATATTTGAATAGACACTTTCTCTCATCTTTTCTTTTTCTTTAACCAAATATTATTTAAAAAATAATTATTTTCTCATTTTTTCTTTCTCTTTTACTAAATTAAATATGATAAAAATAATAATTTTTTAACTTAAAACTTTTTTTTTATTTTTCCTCACTTGGATTTGTATTCTCTCCCTTCTGATTTTTCATCCCTCTTACAAAATCTAGTATAAAGAAGGTTTTTTTTTTTTTTTTTTATTGGAAGTTGGTAAGGGGGATTTTTTTCATCCCTCTTACCCGATATATTATAAACAAAAAAATCTTTTTAATTTTGTAATTTGAGAAATTGATGTTCGAACTTTATATTTTGTAATATATTCAGGTGTAAATAAAGGAGAATATGAACAGAGGCATACCAAGATAGCAATTACTGAAGCCAATGACTTTGGGCAGAGGAAAGAGAGTGATTTGTATGTCTTTCGTGCTAAAGTTTGAATTATAGAATTTGGATTTAAATTGATTGTGTGTTTATCGAAACGTTTTGAATTGTTAGAGTTAAAAAGTGTAAAAATTTAAAATGTGTTCGGGAAAAAAAAATATATCAATATAGAACTTGTTTCGTTCGTCTCGAAATTCTATGTAATTTAGAAAAAAAATATATTTTATTTAAACTTGTCTATAAAAAATTATGGACTTTTAAAGTTTGAATTATAAAACAATATGAATAGTTAAACTAAGAAAAAAAAACACAAAAACAAAAACAAAGCATGCCTGACTTGGACTTGGAGATCGACTCTTCATAGCCAAAATCAACACCTACCAGCCCCAGGCACTACGCTTCTCATTCACGTCCTTTCAACATCATCAACATCCAAGTAAAGGTTTACGTTGACAAATTGGTACTAGTTGAGTTGACAAAACCAACTAGTTAATATCCGTCTACATCTATACTGAGAAAATTCCAAACCCCGTCTGAACAGTTAGAGAACATATATATATATATACACACATACACACACACACACACACACACACACGAAGGAGTTTGTATATTGTAATATCTAAATGATATCATAAGATGAGATTCTAAATAAGAAATTACATATAAATTAATTAATTGTTATCGTTTCTAAATAAATAGTTATAAATGTCGCATGATACGTGGGACTGGATAAGAGATATTTGCTATAATAATGATAATAATAGACTTGTTATCTATTTGCTGATATATATATATATATATATATATTATTTTTAATTATCCATTTGCTGATAGTTTTAGCCTATAGAAGGTATAATGCTAAAACTGGTAATTTTTTCACTTGTTTGTTAAACTAGTTGTATGTCCCCAGTAATATTTCATTATTGGCGATCTTACATTCTTACTATGTAGTACTTGTGAGCTTTTTAAAAAACTGAAAGGCAGTTCTTTTAACTTCTGAGATAAAGGGATGTTTGGTATTCTTTTATTATAATGTTTCCGTTTGTTTTTTTATGGGCGAAAACAAAACATTTTCTAAATCTCGTTTGGTTAAGTAAATGTTTTAAAAACGAAAACGAAAGTGAATAAAAAATAGTGAGTGGTTTTTATTAAATAAAAAATATTTGAAAGTTATTTTCTCATTTTCATTCTTGTTTTCTAAGGCGATATATCTTCAAACATGTTTTCAAAAACATCTCAAACACAATTTTTCCTTTTCCTTATATACAAACCAATTTATCTAAAAACGCAACAAAAATGTTTCATTAACGATCTCAATATTATTTTTAAAAGAATCCCATTTCTATCTTTATACCCAAAACAAAATTATCTCAAAAACATTATCGCAAAACACAGCATCTCATGATTGAGTTAAAAATGAAATTATCATTAGACTATATTTGTAACTGCAAATATTAAAGGCAGTTAATGGAAAACAAAAGGAACAAAAGATAGACGAGTAAAGTGCACCAATAATCAAACAATCAACATTCTTTCATATCAATCACACACAATATTTTAAAGGTTTCCTCAGACAGCTTTTTACTTTTCTACCCATGGTGGAAGTGACGTGGTGGTAAGGAAGTACTACTTGGAGCCTTCACTTTTATCTGTCTAAGGTTTGAGCCATGCTAAACAAAAGAAGCTGCCCCTTGGCAAGGACCATGCGCCGGTTGACTGCATAAACCTTGAATTGATAGCTGTTGACGACCCAAGATCATAACCATCCGACCTATGATTTGATAGCTGTTGCTGTGATTTGATAGCTGTTGATGACCCAAGATCATAACCATCCGACCTATGATTTGGGCCGGGGAGGGGTGAAGACACACTACTAATTCCCTTTTTTTTTCTATGAAAATTGTACTAAATAGCATTTTTACGAAGCTTAATGAATTTTGCAAAATTCTAAAATATTTAAAGTAACAAACAGTAAATAGCAATTTTTCTTTTAGTTTATAGATTATTTACCAAATAAGTTTGTTTACATATTTACAATAAAAATGCTATTTACTCCTTCCTTTTTTCCTCTTCTTTTCAAAAAATTGGTGTCAGTAAGCAGAAAACGGAAAAAAAATAAATAAATAAAGGTAGAATTTATCGTGCCCTTTAGAATCGGTTTTGTAACAAGATTCCAGCAATTCTAATCCAGCTTCTTTAGCTCTTTGATTGCGGGGGACAAAATAGAAAACTTAATCATGAACACGACAAAACATGGAAATGCTCACTAAAGCATTAAACAATCTAATATGTTTAACAACTGAAATTTCTTTACTGTGAGTCCTACATACAACATGCACATTTCAAAGTGTTCGCCGTTAGTTGAGCCCAAGATTGGACAGATGAGATATAATTCAGTGTTCTATGAAGCTCCTCAAAGGAAGGATAAATAAATATGTGATTAAACTATCAAGAAATCGTGATCCACAACAATGTCTCTTTGTTCATCTCTTACCACGTTGCCCGGAGGTAGACCTTGGACCTGGGAACCGTGAAAACTGCAGCCTCAAATAATTGGATTCTGGAATATGTTCATCCACCCTATAACCTGTGTAACCAAATCACAGAATCAGCACCTCTCAGCATCTAAAACCAACAATCAGTGGAAAGTGGTTGAAGGCATGAGATGCTACTATTAGCTTTTAGTACCAAAAGAAGAGCATTAACCTCATTTCGTTTTTTTAACACAGGTATTCACCACTGATGCACCCAATAAACTTGTAAGGCATATGTAGGCTATCGTGATTAACTTAACGGAAAATTAATCCATAAGAGGTACATTGCAACAATTTAGCAAGTTTAGGGGGAAAATTGCCAAAATTAGAAGTTTGGGGGGTAACATGCCAAAAGGTGACAAATTTGGAGGGCATCTGTGCTAAATGCCCTCTTTAACACCTACAAGTAATCTGATTAATGTCCCGTTAGAATCTTGTGTGAGTGTGTGCGCATCTGCATGTGTGAGTGAGCAAGAAAGAACGAGAAAGAGAGAAGGTTTGTTCTAATAGGTAACTGTAAACAGTTTAACACAAAAGGGAGGGGGAAACTACCTTGCAAGGCATTCAGAGCAGTTGCCGCACAAGCAGGATTTACAAAATCCACAAAACAAAGGATGATAGGATCCCCACCACGCTGCATTAAAACCAATCGGAGTATCAGTATCAATCACCTTTAAATAAGTCGGTCCAATGATAGAGTGACTAAGTCGGCCAAAGCTTGATGGAATGCACAGAAAATAGTTTTTAAAGATAAAAATGATTTGATACGCCATATACTTACATGTCTCGACTCTTTGCTCACCAGTCTCACTTCTTTATATCCGACAAAAGGGCGGAAAATATCTTAAATGGAATCAAGGATCGAGAACAACTAGGCCAAAATTAGATCAAGATAAGATTGAAAATAAAGATATATAACTCTTTAATAGCATAACAATGTCGGAAAGGATACGAGCCACTTCCCTTCTTGAGCTGTCAGGAGGAAGTCCTTCAACATATAACGTGCTGGAAGCATCCGGAGGTAAAGGGGCTATTTCACGTCCTGGCCTAGACCTTGGATCGATTGGGAGTTGATCTTCAAAACTAGTACTTCGACCATTTCGTGCTAAATCAGGAACCGGCCCATGACGACCTATAACAGGATGATCATTTGTGGGAAGACCAGGCATTCCACCAACAAAAGGCCTTCCTCCTAATCCAACTCCACCAAGTGAACTGGCTTCTCCACGATTTAATGAAGGAATTTGCTTTTACAAGCAACCAGAATAATTGATTTAGTATGCAAATGGATAGGTGCACGCTGCCAAGACAAAAGGTAAATAAAAGGCTTAAGGTGGTTACCGAACTCTGGAGATAGCGGTCATACGCTGATCCAATTGTTTTTGTATCCTTTACTGCCCCAGGGCCATCATGCTCACCATCATGTTGTAAATAATTATACATCTCATGACCTGAATGCTGGCCAGAAGTGGAAAGATCTGCAAAAACATTAAATGTAATTAATATAATCTCATTTAAACATAATAGTTCTTATTGAACGAGGAAAATTTGTATCTAAACCATAAAATGGGACAGAACAAACAAGCAGTAATAGATCTCCTCCTGCCTACTTGGCAGAAAAGCCGGAGAGGGGCATGTTAAAGTGGTTTCAACTATGTCCACAAGATGTGGTAAAAGGACAAAGCTTTTACAGTACATTATCACAGTCATTTTAAAAGGTAATGTGGAAGTCAACTCATCAACGACATAATTGTCACTTTTTTCTTCAGTAAAACGTATTTGCGGCTGAACACAGGAGTGGAGGCACAAAGAGGGTAAGCAAGCATCTTCTCCCTCCCTCTTTCAGGACATTAGGTGGACCCCATGAGAACATCGAAGATGCTATAAATGATGCAAAGGATAATGAAATTTAAAATAAAAAAAATTAAAATTAAAAGAACAAAATGTCTATAAAAAGAGTACATATCTCTTTTGATGTAGCAATATCATAAGAAGTCATCATGCATAATATTAGTTGATAGTTCTTCTAGTACCATGTCTTAATATTCAGTTTTATCTTTTAGCGTAATAATTGTGAAAAATTATTCCTTTTGGAGAAAGATCTTCTCTAAGATACACTCCAACATTGTAACTAGTACAAATGTTTAAAAATGAAGATTCACAACTCGATCTGTTTTGTTCAAAGTTAATCTTAATATCTCCAGCCCGTTACAAAAAAAAGGCCCTTGAATTTTTACGGCTGTGACGAATTCTTAGTAACCTTTAACTTGATCAACATCCAGCACAAACCTCAGAGAGATGGCAAACAACACTTAGGTTTGGCTTGAGATGTATAAAATTTGATGGGTTTAAACATAAAATGCAATAACGACATTAAGAGAGAGAGAGATAATTCCATTTGTTTCACTAAAACACAATGTTTTTTATTTTCCTTATTTCTTCTGTTATTGTTCATTGTCCCCCTTTATCAACCCAAAATGTTTCTTTTCGAAACAAACAATAATTTATATGTGTGAGTTTTGGAATTTTCTGATATTTTATTCAACAATATACACGGGTATATATACAAAGAGGATCAAAGAGAGCTCTCCACAAATCAGGAAACTACGCCCTACAAAATAGGAAACAACCACAAGAATAGAAACTAGAAAGATACTCCTAACAATCAGCTATACAAATAATTACAGCTAATATACACCTAACTTCCCATATATAATTCTACACTCCCCCTCAAGCTGGGCAGTATATACTTATCATGTCGAGCTTGGAACACAAGTCGTGGAAGTTAGGACGATGGAGAGCTTTGGTGAGAATGTCTGCGGTTTGATGCTGAGTCGGAACATGATGAAGCGTGATGATCTGCTTCTCAACCTTCTCACTAATAAAATGCCTATCAATCTCAACATGTTTGGTCCTATCATGATGGACAGGATTCTTAGCAATAACTATGGCTGACTGACTATCGCTCTTCATGTTGATAGGACCATTACTTTTCATCTTTAGCTCTTCAAGTAATCTTTTCAGCCACATTCCCTCACATATTCCATGAGCAAGCGACCGAAATTCAGCTTCTGCACTGCTACGAGCCACAACGGATTGTTTCTTGCTTCGCCAAGTCACAAGGTTTCCCCAAACAAATGAGCAATATCCAGAAGTAGATCTTCTATCAGTTACTGATCCAGCCCAATCAGCATCTGTAAATACATCAATAGATCTAGTTGTAGTTTTCCCAAAAAATAGTCCTTTTCCAGGATCATTCTTGAGATAACGAAGGATTCTGAATACTGCTTCCAAGTGTTCTTCACACGGATTATTCATGAATTGGCTAACCATACTAACAGAAAACCCAATATCTGGTCGAGTATGAGCTAAATATGAGTTTTCCCACAAGTCGTTGGTACATGCCTCTATCCACTATCGTACTACCTGTCCGAGACCCCAACTTAACATTGGGATCCATTGGGGTGTCAACTGGTTTGCATCCGGCCATACCAGTCTCATTAAGAAGATCTAACACATACTTTCGCTGAGATACTGAGATCCCTTTGCTTGATCTTGCCACCTCCATTCCCAGAAAATACTTCAAGTGGCCTAAGTCCTTAATCTCGAATTCTCGTGACAATAGCTGCTTTAGTTGACTCATTTCTTCCTCGTAATTCCCTGTGAGAACAATGTCATCAACGTATACTATAAGGGCAGTTAGTTTGTCACCTGGAAAATGTTTGACAAACAGTGTATGATCTGCCTGGCATTGAGTATATCCATTTCTCTTGAGAACACCTGTGAATCGGTCAAACCATGCCCGAGGAGACTGCTTAAGTCCATAAAGAGATTTCCTTAGTTGGCACACCTTGTTGCTTGTAGTGTTGTCTTCAAAACCTGGCGGTATGTCCATGTAGACTTCTTCCTTGAGATCACCGTTCAGAAACGCATTCTTGACATCAAGCTGAAAGAGAGGCCAATCCATGTTGACTGCAATTGACAGAAGAACCCTAATTGTGTTTAACTTAGCAACTGGGGCGAATGTCTCCTGATAATCAATCCCATGAGACTGTGTATACCCCTTAGCTACTAATCGAGCTTTGAATCTCTCTACACTTCCATCTGCCTTGTATTTAACAGAAAAAATCCACTTACATCCAACAGCCTTTTTTCCTGGAGGAAGAGATGTGACATTCCACGTCCCATTTTTCTCAAGAGCTCTGATTTCATCCAACGCAGCAGTCTTCCATTCCGGTATCCTGAGAGCTTCATGGATAGATGAGGGAATCTGGACTTGATCAATCTTTGAAACAAAGGCTTTGAACTTTGGGGATAACCTGGCATATGACACATGTTTGTGAATCGGATGTTGGGTGCAAGTTCTGACTCCTTTCCTTATCGCTATAGGGACATCTAAATCTGCAATATTATCAGGAGAAGGAGAAGGAGGAAGTACCGGAACTAATATTTCCTTACCTTCCGAGTTTTCTTTGGAGTTTGTAATCGAGACAGATGATTGGTCATACCGAGTTTGTTCAAGCTGTATCTGTGGCTGAGATTGGACTTGATTTGGTTCGGATATGGACTGAGGCTGAGATGGAACACGGTTTCTCCTGACATACACCTGCATTTCCTTACTTGTTTGGCTTTGTTCCAAGGAATCGGAGGGTGGTTTTGGTGGCTCGGCTGTAGCAAATGGAAGAGCAGGTGGTGATGTTGGTGGTATGGATGGCTCGGCTGTAGCAAGTGGTGATTTTGGTGGTATGGAAGGTTCGGCTCCTATAAGACACATCAAATCCCAATTCGGAGATTCTTGGCTATTCTCCCCCTGAATATCTGAAGTGGGATAAAACGGTTGTTCTTCAAAGAAAGTGACATCCATGGAATGGAAAAACTTTTGGTACGAGGACAATAGCATTTATACCCCTTTTTGGTTGGAGAATATCCTAGAAAGATGCATTTAGTGGCCCGTGGATCTAGCTTGCCCCTTTGGTGAGAATGAATATGGACAAATGCGACACTACCAAATATTTTGAGGGGAATATTACTAAGAAGATGGGAGGACTTGGGAAATGTACTAAGGAAGCATTGGCAGGGTGTTTGGAATTTCAAAACTCGGGAAGGCATCCTATTGATGAGATATGTGGCAGTAAGAATGGCTTCTCCCCAAAACCGTTTTGGAACGTTGGAAGCAAACAACAAGGATCGGGCAACCTCAAGAAGATGGCGATTTTTCCTTTCAGCAATCCCATTTTGCTGTGGAGTGTCAACACATGAGCTTTGATGGATAATACCATGAGTTTGAAGATATGGGCCAAGGATATAATTGAAGAAATCTCGAGCATTGTCGGATCTAAAAATCTGAATATTGGTGTGAAATTGGGTCTTAATCATGGCATGAAAGTTTTTGAATATCTGGGAGGTTTCAGATTTATCTTTCATAAGATATACCCAACTTAGACGAGTGTGATCGTCAACAAATAAGAGAAACCATCTAGCCCCGGTAATATTTGGAATCCGTGAGGGACCCCATATATCACTATGGATGAGTGAAAAAGGATGAGAAGATGTATATGGACGGGATGGATAGAAAGTACGAGTGTGTTTGGATAACTGACATATATCACAATGAAAATCTTTTGAACTTTTATTAATGAATTGAAAGGGAAAAAGCTTTTCTTGATACATGAAATTTGGGTTACCTAGACGGTAGTGCCACTTCATGACTTCACAATCTTTATTGGATAAACTAGATAATAAAGACACACTATTACAAGGACTCTTAGGATTGAAGCTCGGTTTGGTTGAAGGTGTGGTATGTGGGAGCAGGTACAAGCCTTCACAAATTTCAGCATTGCCAATCATCTTCCCCGATTCCAAGTCCTGAAAAACACAAGAATTGGCAGAAAATTTAGTTATGCACTTCGATCCTTCAGCAAGTCTACTCACAGATAATAAATTGCATTCAAGATTAGGCACAAAAAGAACAGAGTGAAGAACTAGTGAAGGAGACAAATAAACGGTGCCAAATCCAGCGACTTTTGAACAGGAACCATCGGCAACTCGGACTGTAATCGATTTGTGGCAAGGTTCAAACGTGGAGAGGAGAGCTTTATTTCCAGTCATGTGGTCGGATGCCCCGGAGTCAACAATCCATGTATTTGAGAAGGTTTGAACGCGCCAAAGGTCAAGGATATCTTACCTCTGAAAACTGTGTTCCCTGTTCCAACTGTGTTAGGGCCGGATTGAACAGTTGTGGCTTGGGCAAGGAGTTTTTGGAGGACATCGAGTTGATCTTGTGTAAAATGAACCGGAGTTGAACTAGTGTCAGTGGCAGCGGTGTGTCCGCGGGATTCTCGGTCAGTTTGTCGCCTATTTGGCTTCCAATCCGCTGGTTTACCATGGATTTTCCAGCATGTATCCTTGACATGTCCAAGTTTCTGACAGTGTTCACACCAAGGTCTGTTCTTCTTAACCCGGTTGTCATTCGGGTTATGTGGTGGACCCCGAGAACTATAGGCTTGGGCTGGAGTACTTTTTTCTTGGGAATGGCAGCGAGAAACGAGGGCTGATCCTTCTGCAATTGGGAATGATTCAGGTTGTCCGAGCATCACTCTCCTTCGACTTTCTTCCCTACGAACTTCGGAGAACGCTTCACGTAGACTTGGGAGAGGTTTTGTAGCCAAAATTCGGCCCCTAACCTCATCAAGAGATTTATCTAATCCCATGAGAAACTTGAATATCCGTTTAGTCTCCACAAATTTCCGAAATTTGGCACCATCTTCAGGACACTTCCATTCATGAGACTCAAAGAGATCGATTTGCTGCCAAAGACGAGTGAGATTAGAAAAGTAAGTAGTGACCGGACCTTCCCCTTGCTTCAACTCCTGTAGCCGAGTCTCAACATGGAAGAGTTCTGAGGTGTTTTCACTGCTAGAGAAAGTTTCACGTGCAGCCTCCCATATTTCTTTAGCAGTCGTGTACAAGAGGAAGTTCTCTCCTATTTCTGTGGTCATGGAATTAATGAGCCAGGACATGACCATATTATTTTCTGACCTCCAAGTCCTATATTGAGGATCGGACTTCTCTGGTGGTTGAATAGCGCCGGTGAGGTAGTCATCACGGCCTTTGCCACTGATGAACATCATGGCGGACTGTGACCACTGTAGATAATTGTGGCCATTAAGTCTGTGGTTTGTCACAAGAGGGCTGTTTTCGGTATGGGTTGGAGGGAAGGCCGGTGAGGTGGAGGGTCCCGAGAGGGAAGATGTGGCTGAGGGAGACTGGTCTGATTCAGTCATGATTGGAAAATCTGACTGACTGAGTAGAGATGGCCGAGAGTGTAGCTAACAGGTTGGCGACGGCAAGGCTAGGGTTGCTGGAGTCGACAGAGTGGTTAGCTAGGGTTTGGCTCTGATACCATGTGAGTTTTGGAATTTTCTGATATTTTATTCAACAATATACACGGGCATATATACAAAGAGGATCAAAGAGAGCTCTCCACAAATCAGGAAACTACGCCCTACAAAATAGGAAACAACCACAAGAATAGAAACTAGAAAGATACTCCTAACAATCAGCTATACAAATAATTACAGCTAATATACACCTAACTTCCCATATATAATTCTACAATATGTTCATCATAAGAACATAGAAGGTAGAACTGATAACTAACACACAAAAAATAATTTTCTACTACTAGGAGCTGCGCCTGCCAGTGTGTTTCTATGCTTCATAAGATCATCTCCAATGCAATGCCAAATTCATTTGCCAAAGCTAAATTGTTGGCATTTGGGTAGAAAAACCACTTTCGAATGCAATGTTATTTCTAATGCTAAATTTCGTATTTGCCATATTGGGTTGGCCACCAAGTATAGCAAATGCCAAATTTTGGCCTTTGATTGCTATTGGCTGATGCCTCGACCTTTTAATTTAATCCTTATAACATTGTCTTATTGAAATTATCTAAATACTAAAAGTTTACTGTTACAAGTTTCAAAGCTTAATAATGATGAGAAAATGTAGACAGAGCATTAAAAATAGCATTAGGCATTCGAGAACAGAGTACAATAACATATCAAACATACCATTTCAAACTTTTTTGTGACAAATATAGCATTGGAATTTGCATTGGAGATGGTCTGATTATCTATACAACGTGCCAGCAAATTAGTAACATACATTTTGTAAAAATATCATCAGTATTTTTATGTGTATAATGGATGTGGTTAGTCAAAAATATGAACAAAGAACAGCCGTGACAACAGCTCTGTTCAAAAACAGAAGTACGATGCAAATATCATGTCTTTTATAAGTGCATTTTAAAGAAACAAACACACATTTTAGCATCAAGAGAGTAGTAATCCAGGATTGCAAAAAATATCTTTTCTTCAAAATCATACCTACCATCAAGATAGTATCGGCACAGATTCTCACAACAAACTAAGGAAATGCATATTTTAAAAGTCTTAAGTTTTTTCACCTTTCTCGTAGAGTCCAAAACAAAGACTTTTGCATTGCAGTGATGATTCAATTTTGTTGAGCCTTTAATGAGTGCATTCAAACATTTTAAACGGATGATATTGAATAGTATCATTGAGCAGAAACACAATGCATGTCAAGGTCAGTGCAACTTTCCGTACAAGTTAAAGAAAGTTAGGAATAGTATTAACAAAATGGAATAAAACATGTATTGACACTGATGGTCCTCCTCTGAAATAAGCTAAGAAACTCTGAGTCTCCGTGTATGTGCATGCGCTTAGTGGGAACAACTCGACCAGTACTAGTTTGTAAGATTACAAATGATTTCAATACATATGATTCCAAAACATAAAATATAAGAATGATTAAAAATAAATGTAAGACCAACACACATGACAAGCCAGATAAGGAACCATGCTAAGAAGAAAGAGAATTAACAAAAAAACTTGGGAAGTAGCCTATTTCTATCGATGAACCGACATATTATGGTGCTTCAAGTTGTCATTCACATTTCCATTGTAAAACTCCAATATAATGAGATAAAGAACATTTGAGTAGAGATTGTGTATGACAAAATTGAAAGGAAGGGGAATTTTCCAAACATCACTATGGAATTAGCTCCCAACACAATGGAATACAAAGAAACGACGCTCCTAATGCCACAAAGCAATCCAAAAGGCTACATTACTCCACATTAACAAGCTTCTTTGGTCCCGAAAAAATTACAAGCTTTCCCTTCTAGGATAGTCAGAGTACACCACACTATGTAAAACCAACCCTTCAAAACCGGCTTATCAGGGGAAAGACCTACAAACCAATCCTTAACTTCGTGATGCGGGACTCAATCAGATCAATACCCAACCCGCCCCAAAAAAAAAATTAAAAAAAAAAATTACGAACCAACGAAAAGCAATGAAATTTCAGCTTTTACATGAAGGAATTAGGAAACAATTTGAGATTAGCTAACATTTGGAATTGATTAGAATGGATTCGAAAATCAATAATCAAAAAAGGTAATTAAGGGGGAAAAAAAAAAAGGAGTAAAAGGTCGAAGGGATTGAGAAAAAGATCGTAATTACCGTGGTCTGTACGAGGCCGTTTAAGAACGCCGCCGGAGTGGAGCAGAGGCTGCTGCCGGTTCCAGAAGCCGTCCGCCATGTTTATTCTTCAAAAAAATATATATATTAGTAATAAAAAAATTTAAAAAAAATTCAATAATTTAGAAAGAGAAACAAGAGAAGAAAAACAAAAAAGCAAAACAAACCTAGTTTAATGAAAAAGCTTGGAATGGTGAGATCGGGATTCGGTAGTGAAACCCGAACCCTAATTTTGCTTTTGGTTTTGTTTCTGTTTCTGGTTTTTGGGTTTCCGTTTGTTGAACTTCACTGTGTATGCGTTCTGCGATGAGTTGGTAACGAGTTTGTCCAGTTGAGTCGAGTCGAGTCGATTTGGAGGCTGAGGCTGTGCTGCAATAAAAATGAGAACTTACAATAAATAGGATAATTTTAAAAAGGAAAATTAGGCTGTTGTCAAAAAAAAAAATAAATAAATAAATATTAAAAATTAAATTGGGTAATTTTTTTTATTCTATCTAATTTATTAAATGATCCAATTTTTTTCTGTAAATATTTATTTAAAATAATAATTATAAGATAATTTTTATCGTGAATATATTTTATAATTGCATTCTTTTTCATAGAGATGATATATACACTCAAATATATATATGACATATACTATTACTGGAAAAGTCTTCTTTATTCTTATTACAAGAGGTTTTTGATTTATTTCTCTTCTTCTTCCAGTTTTTTTCACTAAAGACTTTGATGCTTATCATTGAATATAGATACTGCCTCCCTATTATAGTTTTCTTGCAGTTTGAAAATCAATTTATAGTTCTTTTTTTTTTTTTTTTTTTTTTTTTTGTAATTTAATAGAGGGAGATTCGAACTCTACACATTTTAATGGATTATGTGTAGTATTACCACTAAACTATACCTACAACCACAAAATCAATTTATAGTTTTACCCCTAGTTTACAACTTTTCTGTATTTTAGTCCTAACTTGTTCCTTTTTAAGTTTCCTACTTAACTAAAACTGGGAATCAATTTTTCATGCATGTAAAACTGCCTAGGTATGGCAGTTTAGAAGTCACTATGTTTTCTGTTTTTCAACAATTTAGCTTGCATTTGATTCGTCGGTTAGATATGAAATTTTTAGTTGGAGTTTGTTGACTTTTCAAAAACTAGTTATAATTTTTGTTGACTTTTCAGAAAAAGACAAAAAACTAAGATGGAAAAGTACAGTTTAATTAAACTTAAGTTGGCAAACCAAACAAACCCTTAGAGCTTTTTATTTTGACCCCAGTTTTTCACAATCTTTGCGTATTAACCCCTACAGGGTTTTCCTTAGTTCCTATTTTTATTAAACTACTTGGTTTGACACTTATTTGGACCTATTAAAACAGTTTTTATTGCCTGAACATTCTGTCGTAAATTTTAAAGTCAAATAATCTAGATTCTCTATGCTTTTATGCCATGCATACACTTTTACATATCAAAACTTAAATCACATACCACCATAACATTAAAAGTTCACAACTTTTAACTTGTTAAAAATCCAAATTCTATCTACAAAGTTTAGTATATGTGCATTTATAAATTCAATTACCTTGTTATTCATGGAACCCGTAATCATTCACATAAAAAGCTCTCTTTACTTACTTATTTACGTTTTTCCAATACACCAAAACATACCATTATATTCATAAAATGTAAACTTTCTTTAAAAAAAAGAAATTAATCTTTGTATATGTTCTTCATAAATCCAAGTCACACTAACAAGATTGTAATAAAAAAAAATACCACAATTACAAAACAAATATACTTATCCATGATTTAAATTTTCCACATAATCAAGTATATCTTTTTAATTACAAACTCATAAATATCAAACTTTCTAAAGAAAATGAGAAAGAAATTATACCTAGTCTTACCAAATGACTTGGATTAGTTGAAGCTCCTTAAAACCCCTTGAGTTTTTTGCTTTTGCTTTTTTTATTTTTTGTTTTTTGGCTTGCTAAAGCCTTGAGTTTCTTGTTTGACACAGAGGGAAAGGGTTGTTTGACACTGAGGGAAAAGGGTTTTACAACTTGGTAAATTTTTCTTAAGTAGAACACAAAGAAATCACAAAAGTGTAAACTTTTCACCTTGGGTGGCGATTAGAACACTAGATCTTCTTGCAAACTAATTGGTTGAAGTGCTTGATTGAAGATTGGAAGAGGATTTTTTTTTTTTTTTTTTTTTTTTTTTTTTTTTTTGTATTTAGCTAAGGAAAATAATTTCTAGGAAAGGAAGAGAGAACCTTTTGTGTACATTTTTTTTTTAAGATAATCAAAAGATTATGGAAATGGTTTTGTGTATTTGTGATTTAATCCCTAGTCTTTAGTAGACAATTTTTTTTCTCGAATTGGACACGATAAGACTAAAAACTCCCTTACTTATAGGATTGATTATCCTAGAATTCATCATGAGAAGGTGCAATGACCACATTCAAAAATCAGGGATGAGCTAAGATAAAGATCAATAGTTCAAGAAGTAAGCTGACAAAAGATCAGTAATTTATGGAGCATTTTTCAAAACAGTAACTGTCAAGTCAGTAAATCCGTTAAGTTCATAAACGGATATGGCAGGAGGGGATTTTAGGGTCAAGTGTGGAAATAGTTTTCACTTGGGTTATCAAGGTAAAACCGGATTTCCCCTTTTTATTTATTTATTTATTTATAGTCAAATCACTGTTAAAGCACTTTCTAATCATAGCCATTGATTAGGGGATATATTTATCATCCTATTATATTTATTCAATGCAGGTGTTGAGGGATTTGGTAGTGCAATATGGTTTGAACGATTAAAGTTTACATTGTAATTTTAAACCGCTCAGAAAGTAAATATGATTAAAAATCTAAATTGTCGATAAATTTTATATTGAGAATATAATTCAATTTACGTCTTCAGTTGATGTGTTTAATAATCTCATATTTACTTTATGTATAGTTGTCACATTTTTCTGAATCATTTTTACGGTTCAAAATAAAATTTTGACAACCGTAAAATATCCTAAAAATACTTGTAAATTGTCATTCTTAGAATTAACTCATAGACTTGACATATTTGTTGGAATTCGGAAATCACATTCTATATGATAACACATTCTCTAGAAATTTGTTTTTTTCTTCTAAATTTTTCACATTAGTTGCGTTACACGAAAACCACCCAAGCAAGTGAAATCGTACGGATAATTAAAATTTTTACTATTTATGTACCATCTTTATGATCAATTACAAGTTAACAGCAAAAGTTGTTTAATTATGAAAATCTACAGCTAAATATTCAAATTAACATTAGAAAGTTACACTCTAAATAACTTTAACAGCACAAGTTCTTTAATTACAGAAAATTTACAGCTAAATTTTCCAATTAACAATAGAATTTACGTTGTAAATGATCCACTCATTACAGAACAAAGCCAAAGAGCTCAAACGAAAAAAAATTGTTTTCGTATTTAATTTTTACATTTTCGTTTCCATTTTATCGGACTTACGCTTATACATAATAAATATTTGCAGAAACTTACATAAACACACTTTTACTTGTTCTTCTACTCAAACCAACTCTCTGGAAAAAAAAAAAAAAAAAAAAAAGAAAAAAAAAGAAAAACCATTTTAATACCATTCTCAAAACTTTCTCATTTTATATTCAATTTTCAAAACAAAACCATTGCTACAAACCAGGGTCACAAATATCCACGATGTTTCCGAAATTTCCACTGAAATTTTCATATTTGAGGGGTACCGAAATATCTTTTAAGTATAATATATTTTTCATCAAAATATCAGAGAAATATCAGAAAATATCGGGAATATTGGTAAAAATATCAACATCGATAAAACGTAGTTCAATTTTATATCGATAAACGTAGTTCAATTTTTACAAAATATCAGGAAATATTGATAAAAATATCAATATCGATAAACGTAGTTCAATTTTTACAAAATATCAGGAAATATTAAAAATTTCAGTGAAAATATTAAAAATTTTACGTGAAAATTACTGTTTAAAATTTTTCAAAATTTTTACTATTTATTATCTTTTTGAGCATGCTATAATTATCTTATATTTTGACTTTTTGGGCCAGTTTGGTATTGCTGCGGATTTTGAAAGAATTGCTTTCTGCTGTGCTGGAGGAAAAAGCTGTTGTGTTAAAAAGCAGCTGAGTATTTGGTAAGCTGTACTTCTGAAAGTGCCGTTGATCTTAAAAGCAGTGTAGTAGTGTTTTGTAAACTGTAAGATATAATTGCTGTGGGATGTCAAAATGACCAAAATGGACATGATTTGAAAAAGTGAGAATAAATTCATCAAATATTATCAACCAAATACTTACATTGTTACCTAAATTTTAAGCACTTAAAAATGAACATCAAATCTAAATTTCGCACATGTTGTCCTCATACGTGAAGTGAAATTAGAAAATTATCAATTTACATTAAAAAAAAAGAAAAAGAAAAAGAAAAGAAGGAAAACAATGGATAGTAATAGTTGCAATTGAAGCTATTTTTTACTTTGTACCAAAGTCTCTGTATATTTCGTTTTCAAACACACATGAAGTCATTTTGCACATTACGTACTACTCATTAAACTTGCAGCAATTTGATCTTATAATATACATCCATTTCTGGAAGCATTAGTAACTTGGCTTTCATATTTATCGTGGTTCTCAAATTGATTATCTTCTAAAACAAAATCATTTAAAATATCTCTGACTTTTTTAAAATGTCTATACCCTCCTAATATAGTTATGGAGCGTCATAGTTGTAATAACAATTTTCACTTGTTTTGAGAATGAATAATTAGGCAGGTCTTTCAAAAATTTCCATTTTTTCTTCCGCACTCCAAACGTGCGTTCAATGACACTTCTAAGAGAAGAATGTGGTGTTCGTTGAAAACCTCCTTATGTCTAGTCGGTTGGTTGCAATTTATTATGACCATCATGTAGCTCCACTCCATAGCCATTCACAGAAAATAATAATAATAATAATCAAAGAACAATCTGTGCAATTCTACTAATGCATATGTCGTTTGTCTTATATGGAACTATCATTGTGTTCTGCATCTTTAAAAACTTGTGCGTTATGGATCATATGGACATTTGATAAAACTGATTTGCAATCTACCCAAGGAAGGAAGGGGGAAAAAAAAAAAAAAAAAAGAAATAATAAAGGAAGATCGGAACAACAACAACAATATCATCAGGAAATAGAAACGAAAATGATCAGTAGAATAAACAAAAAACAAAAAACAAAAAAGTTTGGGAAAAGAAAAACGAAAAACACCCTTTTTTGTTCTTAAATTTTTCGTAGTAGAATGGCAAAAGAGAAAGAAAGAAGGAGAAATCCTTGCAATCTGTGGTTTCGTTGCTGACGCAAGGACGATTTCTCGTTGTTGATAAAATTTTCGCCTGCTTTGGTAGGGGAGATCAGAACCTGCTGGAGAAAAGAGGGGAGAGACCTTCTAATAGGGTTGTGAGGGACTTGAGTTGGTATTTTAATAAATGTGTAAGGGTATTATTGGTATTATGAAAATTTCATTAAACAGCAAAAATGGATTCCCGCATAATCAAAAATCAAAAGCTGCTCTTGTCTGATTCTGATTTTGGCTTGTAGCTTCTATCAAAATTCTTTCAAAATCACTTTTCCACATCTTTACCAAACACTCTTCTAGCAAAAAAATTTTGGAGAAGCTAAAAGCACCTCTACAAAATCCATCCCACACGCACCCTTAACAACCTTTGCACAATTTCTTATTTATAAAAATAGATTTAAAAAAAATCAATATCCTAAATATAATATATTTATAATTATATTTAATTTTATTTAAATAACATGTCATGATACCATTTTATTTAAATTGACAACCTAATCATGTTTGAACCTCGTATGACTTTTTTTAGTATTAAAATATATTAGATATAACATGTTTCTTATATAAAACTTGTATATTTATATCTTTTTAATAATATAATTTAAAACATATTTCAATAATTTTAATAATTTTTTTTATATATTTTCACGATAATATTTTCAAAATTTTCATAAAATTAGATTATTGATATTTCTGATATCCATATTTTATCCTTGCTACAAACAGACATTTTCTCTTATAACTTTCCGTCAAAACCTGGGTTCATACAATTAAACACTTTTTCATTTTCTTCCCTCCAAATTTTACACTCCAATAGGAAAAGAAAAGGCCAAAAAAAAATAAAAATGAAGGAACAATTTCAACAGGGCAAGATATGAGTGGTTTTGCTCTCATAACTCCCAACGCAAAACCATCGGAAGAACATCCGACCCTCAAAACCCGAAGCAAGTCCCCACACATTCTCCTCACCGGATGCCCCTCCCCGTACCCGCTCTGCATCACCATCAGAATCTTCGCCACGCCGTTGCTCCTCACCACCGCCTCCTTCGCCTTCGTCTTCCTCTCTCCCACCAACCAGCACACGCTCCACAGCACCGCCACCGCCTCCTCCGTTGCCGCCCTCGACAACTTCATCACCCTCTCCACCGTCGCCGCCACGCACCCTGGATCCTGGCTTATCGCCGACCTTCCCTCCGCGCAGCTCGACACGATTGACAGCAGCTTCATCGCCTTCTCGGCCACCGATTTCTTCGCGTTTCTATCCGACAGCGTTGCGGCTAAGAGCTTCACGATTCCTAATCCGACGAGTTGCGCCTTCGTCGAACGAGTCGCCGAGATCGCGATTAGGCAGGACAGAACGGCCTCGTGTAAGGCCTGATCCGATTCCGAGCTGAGGAGGTTGAGGAGCTCGGTGAGAAGATCTCTGTTCTCGGAAATCGCGCGTTTGGATTCGTCGTCGTTCGCGATCGTTCTCAAAACCCTAGCCGATTCGATCTTCGACTTGAGGCTTGCGTTTTGTAATATCCGACGAATTGAGGTCAAGAAATCCTGGATTCGCTTCGAAATCAATCTGTGCGCTTCTTCTCTGCCCCGATTATCGAGCAGAATCGAGTTCATAATCCTAATTACCAATTCCGGGGCCTCCATTTTCGCACTTCCTCTCCTGCTCAAAAATCCGACGATGGCGGAAACAAAGCCCTCAAAATTTACCAAAATTCTTCTGTTCTCGTCGCTGAAATTCGCGAAATCGGCGACGGAGGATAAATCCCGGACGAGCTTCGAATTCTCGATCTCGTTCACGTGATTAAGTTCCTGAATCAGAGATTTGAGCTGTAGATCGGAGAAGGAGAGGGAGGCAGCCGAGGAGGAGGGGGAAGGAGGGCCGTGGGATTGGGCCCAGAGGTTGATCAAACGGCGGAGAGTGAGGTTTGGGACGAAGTCCTTGTAAGGCAGGGTCTGCATGGTGGCGGGACACGTGTCGTGACCTGAGTCGAGCCAGTGCTGGATGCTGGAGCGATCGTATGTGACGCCGGTGCACAGGCTCACCGGAGACCTCATCACGTCCATCGATATCGGACACCTGAATAGGTTCGGTACGGTTATGTACAGTTCTTCCCTCACCATTTCCCCACTATTACTATTACACCAAATTAGGGATATATATATATATGTATATCTCTATAGAGAGAGAGAGAGTTTGAGAATTCAGTTTTGAGAGAGAGGAATAGGAGAGAGTAGTGAGAAGACGATAAAATAAAAGGCTGAGGAAGGAATGGGAGGGTTTTTGAAGAGGGAGGACGTGACGTCGTTTTTGGCAAACTGCATAAACAAATAATGGTCGTCGGTCAACGTGGGACCTACTTTTTTTTTTTTCAAACAAACAATTAATCAAATCCGTGTCTATGAAGAAGATGATGATGGGTGATTTTCAAACGTGGACATTGGGTTAACGCTCTAATGTAATATTACCGTCTTAAGATTCCAAAAAAATAATCATAATAATAAGGCTTATTATTGATATAAATTCTTAAATTCTTTAATAGACAACGGTTTGATTTTTAAATTTTTTTTTAATTTTGTCCAATCAATCTCCAAACTCTTAACATACATTGACAATTAAATGTTTTCTGTTTAAATTTGACATTTTTTAACATGTAAAATGTATGTGATCTAGTAAAAAAGATTAAAGTAACATAAACTATATTTTTAATGAGAAAATAAATAAATCTAAATAAAAAAAGGAAAATAGATCCCAAAAAAAAAAAAAAAACTCCAAATCATGGTTTTCACATTAGTTTCTACCATATCACTATCAGGATTTATAAACAAGGGGATTAAAAAAATTTCGGTCAAATCACTAAGCCCATTAATATTTATGTTGTAATAAATTATTTTATTTCTTAAAATTTAAATTGTTTGACGAATAAAATATGAGTGGTTATATTTATACCCACAATATTAATAAATATCCATGCCTAATAATTTTTTTTCTTATATAAACATAATAAATCTATCCTTTTATAGATTTTTTTTTATATAATACCTCTCATACACCCACTTTTATTTTAAATTTAATTTATTTTGTTAAAAATAAATTAACAAATCTCAATAAGAAAATAAAACGATATATTTTCATTCAAAAAGAAAACATAAAGTTACTCTAAAAAAAGAGAGGAAATAGTAATAAAGAAGAAAAACTCAAGTAATGTCTAAATAAAAAAATAAAAATTCATAATGCATTTAAAAAACTCATAAATATAAAATCATGTAAATGAACATAGTAAAAATAAATAAATAAATAAATAAAAAGAATAAATACATAAAAACCATAGAGAATCATTTTCAAATACTAAAAGAAAAGAAAAAAAAATACATAATACTAATGAATTAAAAAAATTTTAAATACATATTTTAATAGTTATTGGTTATTCAAGAAACATCTTTATTTTATTTTTATTTCACTTGAATCCTCCATTAAAATTTTCCATTTAATTTTAAAAAATTCTTAAGAAAAGAAACTGATGAAGAACAATTTAGAATAATTTCTAATTATTTTTTTAAATATTATTTCCGTTTATAGTGAATGTGGTGTATGTTTTTTTTTTTATAATTATTTTATAAAAAAAAAATTTTATTTTAAAATTTTCATTAATGATTTTAAGGTAATTTTCTTATAGGGTAAAAATACATTGAAAAAAATTATTGACTTTATGAGGATATTTATCAATATTGTGGGTGTAAATAAAATCTCCCTAAAATATTTAAGGGATGTCAAGATTAATTAATACACATACATGCGATATTAAAATTAAAAGAAAAAAGAAAAAAAGTTTGGGGGGTCATGGTCTCCATCCCTCTGCCATTGATCATAAGGTATTAAGCTTGAATTCCCCCACCCCGACTTAAAAAAAAATTAAAAAAAAATCCGAACCTAAAGCCAGATCAAACATACTTCAAAACCATTAATAACCGAGAATTAAAAAACCCAAGAATGAGAGCCATTCAAACAATTTTAATGTCCACTTGCAACGTCAACAAATGAGGATGTTTCTTTTTCTTCAACGTTCCTATGATGGGTTAGAGAGAGATGAAAAAGCGACAGCTTGTATTCCTTTTCGACTTAAATAACTCCAGATTTATCGAGAAAGAAACACTAATTTTAAAATTGCTATCGTTACATAATTTTTTAACCAAAAAAAAAAACCTTCAATTTCATCTAAATTTCAATTTATAAGCAAACATATTTAAAATTTAATATGTTAAATAAATCAAAATCAATTATACTTGTATAGTTTTACAAATTTTTAAACTCTAAACTTTAAATTATTAAACTATATTAGTTTAAATTATAATTTCATCTAAACGCGTTTAACGACAGGGAGATAGGCTTGCAGCAATAGGGACTTGGAAGATTAGCACGATGAAAGCTCGTAAGGAACGGTGGCTAGTAGTGACGGCGGCTCATGAGATTGGAGTTGGGTTGAGTTTGTTGAAGGAAGGGAGGCTCACGACGGGGTGCGAAGGTAGCCGCATTTGTGGTAGCGTGATGGGCTTGTTGCGGTGGTCACTTTTTTATCTTCTCTCTTGTTTTACAAGAGTGTTCTCTTTGTCAATTTCAGTTTTTTTTTTTCTTGCTTTTTCATCCTCAAGTACAGTTTAATTAGGGCAGTTAAGTCTTTCCAATGCCAAAGATCGCATGTGAATGTCACATGGAAGAAATCGTCGCAAAAGTACTTGGAATACCAACTCTAATCCTAATTTTTTTTATGCCAACTCACATGTAATATTTTCATTATTATATACAATTAATTGATATGATAATGTTTTTAACACTTATCTGTAAAAGAATGACAACTCATATGCCAAATATATTGATACTCAAAAGTTGATATTAGAGTTGATGTCTCTAGTATTTTTCTAACTAAAATGGACATAAAGTTTTCCATTTTTAATCTTTTAAGAGTTCAAAATACATAAATCGAACTGTCACTTATTAAAAATTGTGAAGACCATTCATGTCAATTGTCGTACTAATTATTTTTATTAGAATCTAAAGAAAAATAAGTATACTTAAAGGACATCTATGGTGTTCACAACACAATTATAAAAGTGCTATAAAACCTACTTTTTATTACTTGTGCTCATATCCTAAAGAATTATTCAAAGAAAGACCGACTTTGAATTTTCTCATGCCTTATTAGACCGACTTAGTCATCAACATTGATTGACAATAACTATTCGTTTTAAAAGTCTAGGTTCAATTTTTTCTACGTTTGTCTCCTTCTTTGTAGGTTTCTAACTTGAAGAATTTAAGTCAAACATATAGTTTGTTTAATTAAACAATTTCTATGTGACAGTAAATTTACTAATAAAATTGGAGCTAATTTGTTACTTTTTTGAATAATTTTGTTATTCAATTTGAAGGATAGGGCTATGCGTGATCTGGTCAAATTCTAGGCGTCCAACTAACCCAAGAGACGTACTTGGGGTTGTTTGTCTGTAGTAGCAGTTGTCTTCAATTTGTTGACTTCACGCGTTATAATTATATCTTAACAGTTGCTTTGTTTCTTCTTCTTCTTCTTTTTTTTTTTCCTTTTCTTTTTTAATAGTAGCTTCCTTGTCCTTTAAATGTTTTTATAAATTAAAACATACTTTTGAACTATCATAGAATCTCAAATACTTTTCAGTTGGCAATTATTTAAGAACGTTATTGGGATTTAAAGTTGATGTAGATCATAGATAAAAGATAATAATCGCTTTAACCCAGTTACAGATTTCTGGTTTTTTTTTTAATACCTAATGAATAATATCATTTTAGTTATAGTACTATTTATATATGAATTATGGTATTTAATACTGATATCCACTAAATTTTGTTATCCTTCAATAACTTATCATCCAAATTTTTAATTTTAACACCCACACCCAGACACTCATACGTGATACGTCATATCCATAAACTCCTAATGTTGTTTTAAAAATAAAACCTATAACCAAAATCTTAAATTTATCTAATTTTCACAAATCAAACAAAAAAAAAATTCGCTTTTAATGATTATTTCAAAGATTGTACAGAGATAAGTTTCAAAAACTTTTTTTTGTTATCTTTAGTTAACCTGTGTTTATATTTCCTTTTTTTTCATAATAAAAATCAGATCTGCTATTTTTCTTCTGCATTGTTTATGTGTATCGAAATTTTCTTTGTTATCCTTTTACATAGCATTACTTACACATGATATACTATTAAATTTACATAGCATTATTTATATATAATTATGTACATGATTATATTATGAGGTTAAGAGTTCAAATACCGCATCCTAAATTTAAAACAAAAAAAAAAAAAAAAACAAATAACAAATAACAAATAACAAATAACAAAAACAAAAAAATTGCTGCTTTTCACAGTTTTCTTTTCTGGCAAAATTTTACTTTATATTAGCCATTTTCTTTATTGGGGGAAAAAAAAAAAAAAGCTTTAATTTGCATCATGTATATATACTAGAATATTAAAGTAAATAAAAATATAAAATGGTTATGAAAATAAGTTCTGAAGTAAAATCTAATTAAAAAGTTATGGATAATTTCGTAATCAACAGGGGTGTATAATAAGTATAATTAATTCTTTTAATATGAAACAATATGTGTATTTAGAAGATATGTGTAAAAAAAAAAAAAAAAATGTGTTATTAGAATCACCCAAATATTTCTCTTGTACTTGCAAGCAGATTAGTTTAGTGTTTAGGTAGGGTAATAGCATACATACACATATATCTATATATAATGGTTGAATAAATATAAGCGGGTTCGTTCACCAAATATCCCAAGAATGCCAGTCTAGCAATTAAGGTGTTTTGGTGTAGTTCAGAGTTTTAATTCTGAGTTGGTTTAAGGATCTATTATTGAATTACAACTCAAGAATGGTCCTATTTATGTTTAGTTGTATCATTGTAATTATTTTTAATTTGTCTTTGGCAACCGTAAATTAATTACCTTGACGAATTTGTCTACTGCCAACTAGATCCTTTTGGTCCCCTCTTCCTCAACTAGGGCAAGTGGGAATATATATATATATATATATATAAATATATACACACACATATATATGTAATGGTTAAGTCCCATCGTTTCTTTGAATAGTCATACTTGAGAGTTAAGAGACGTGTCCCTCATCCCATGGTTTTCAAAAGAGAAGAAAATGCACATAAATATGTTAGAATACATGATTGCAAGGAGGAACCAACTTGCTTCTTGACCTGAGCAACAGTTACGAAGTCAGATTTTAAATTAGTTGGGGCATAAATTAGAAAAATAAATAAATTATAAACTAGCAAAATGAAAATCAAATTAAAAAAATTAGGAAACAATACCGGTTAGTAACGAAGAAGATATATATATATATATATCTTTTTAATTTTTATTTTCTAAAAAATGAGAATAATTGTCTAGTTCTGCCTATCATTTCCACATCTTTATTCCCTTTTATATTTAATTTTACGTTTTTTTTCCCCTCTTTTCCAGGGTGTTTTAGGTTAATAAATACCTCTACCACATCTTCTCCTTTTTATAGTTTTATTCACGTATATGGTCCCAAGTAATTAAATACAAAGGCACACATTTTCAACTGCCAATGAAGCAATTGGGTAAAGTCAATAGTCTTCACCTACATCTTCTTGTGAACCTTAATAAATTTCCAAGCTTCTATTCGTCATCCAAATCACACAATTACCTAATCAAGTCATATGAGTTGGCTAAACATTCGCCTTCTGAGAACCTGCTATAATTGTGGCAACTGAAATGAATGAAAGTGTTGGAGCTGAAGTCGCCGTTACTAACACCGCAACTTGCTGCCCTAGCTACGCCAGCGTCCCTTTCGTTTGACGTCGAGTCCAACGAGGACAACCCGTTTGCGCCGCTGTTATAGGCGGATTTACCAAGCGACAGCCGACGGACCCCCATTGAAAATTTTTTTCTTTTATTTCTATCCCAAAAATGTTATAGTTTTTCTATTTCATCCCCACTAAAAATAAAAATTTCTCACATATCAAGTATTACCCACTAAAGTTAATTCTAACAAACAAAAATTTATGATTTTTATGCTTTACATCTCATTAGAAATTAGAAATTCTTATAGTCCTAATTAAAATTTTATCGTTTATTTTTTATACTTTGATATTATTATTATTATTTTTTTAGTTTTATTATACGTCCATATTGAAATATATGTCTTGTTGTGCCTATCCCTGGTTGCTGGACCGAGCTGTAAACGCACACATCATGAAGTCTATTGTTATGAGAATTCTCCGAGCTTATGAAAAGGAAAAATATCCGAACCATATAACATTTAGTCAAAGTATCACATCACACCATTTTTATGTAAATGTCTAAGGTGTCCACGTGCTTGTTAAATCATATAAAATTACCCCTAGACACAAAATGACTATTGTGTCCTACACAAAAGCACAGTGTTTCGATGATCTACATCTAGCTTTAGAGATCAAATTACAACCAAAAAATCCCCTTTATTTTTTAACTTAAAAGCCTTAAAATTAAAAGCTTTCAACTAACGGGCGAAAATTGAATAGACATCTACAAAAGACAAACCCTCCCATGCATCAGAGGAAAATTTTGATATTTCTCCAAAATCACAACTGATGAAGCTATACTGCCAAATAAATCGTGTCGAAATCAAGTATCATACTTTTGACTCAAAGATAATTATTGATAGACAAAAAAAAATTACAATTTCACAATTAAGAAAGTTTCCATTAGTACAATTTTAGTTAAGAAAGTTGAGCTTAATTTCGGATTTATTCTTGGGTTAAATAATAAGTTTTTATTTTATTTTATTTTTGGAGTTACTTATTTTCTTAATTAATTTGTAGTTTCTCATTTCCGTTGTGGACAATTTAGCTAATAAATATATTAGTCCACTCATATACAAAAAACATAGTAGTTGATTAATGAAATTTTGAGTGTCTACTCTTTTTTTTCCAATTTTCGGTATTTTTGATCAATCAACTAACTTTGATGTCAATTTATGGTATTCCGTATGAATTAACAGATTTTGATGTGGTTTTCCTAACATTTTGTGTAAATCAACAGATTAACTGATCTATCTATTTGTTTTTCCTGTTTTATTACTTTAACATACGCTTCTGTTACATTAACAATACTCTTAACTTGCATTTCTATGTTCACAACGACCCCCGTTTTTTTTTTTTTTTTTTTTTTTTTTTTTCATTTGCATAATGCTGGTTTTCAAGATGAGTTGGATGTTAATGATTGTTCTATGTACTCTTGTATGTGTTAAATAGTTCCCTAAAATTGTTATATACTCTTGTTTAATGTTATTGCTAGGACTACTATTTTTAAACAAATTTTGTATGACATTTTCAGTTTGATAAATTAAACAAAAACTGATGTTTTTTCACATGACATATTTACTCTTTTGAATATATCATGGCCCTTGTTTATGTTGTATTAAACTAAAGTGTTGTATAATCCAAAAAATATTCGCAAATATAAATAAAATTGGGATTGTACTGAAGATCACAGCTAATTGATTTGAATTATCAATTATGAGTCACTGGTACTGTCTTTTCTCTCAATCTTGTTAATCATGTAATTATGATGATGAGAAAGATCAAAATTGAAAAAGAAAATCTTTAGAATTCAATTTTGATTGATAATTTTTTTAACTAACTTCCCAAGTTAGTTAAGGGCTTATTTGGTTTAAAGTTTGGTTTAAAAAAAATTGTACCTTTTTCATCATGATTTTTGTCTTTTTCTGAAATTTTTTTTTGTCTTTTCTGAAAAATTTTTTGTCTTTTCTGAAAAATTATTATTGAAACTTAAAAATCTTAAACTGAACTCATTCACCAAACACCCCCTAAATAAAATGATTTATTTTTTAACCAAAAAATGTATATATATATATATGTATAATTTCAATGATTACTCTTTTTTTTGATAATCATAAATGGTTACAGATAAAGTTATAGAATCACTACTGTTTGAGAGCGTTCAAGAAAGTACAACTAAAAGACTAAAGAGACTAATCCGTGATAAATTATATATTATTAAATAATCCTTAATAAAAATTATGTTTAAAGACAAAATTGTTTGGTAAGATTACTTTTCACACACCTCTAATAACTAAAAATTAAACTTCTTTGATTATAATAAAGGTAGGTCTATTGTCACAATTTGCTTACTTTTCTCACATTTTAATTTAATAAATTTATTATTACTGAAATACTTTTAAATAAAATTATATTTAAACACATGAATGCTTATAAGGTACTTCTTACACACTAACACACCTCTAATAATTTAAAAAAAAAAAAAAAAAAAAAAACTACAGCCCCGTTTGGGGCACAGCTCCAAATGGTATTTTATCATCTGGATTTTAAAATCTTGACTCATTATCAAACTTTCCTTATCTTCCATTTTCAAAAACTCAAACTTTAAAAGTCCATAACTTTCTCATTTTAAATCGAAATGAGATGATTTTTATGTCAAATGTTCGTATCGACATTACAAACAAGACAAGATCTATTTTGCATATTTTTTTCTGAACACATTTTAAATTTTTACATTATTTTCTTTATCATATAACCGCTTTAAAAGTTTTTCCTCCCAAAAACACATTTTCAACCAAACTTTCAAAACACCATCTCCAGATGTCCCCCAAACGGGCCCTTATCTTAATTAGTATGAGACAAAGAAGAGACTTCTCAAAACTGTATTTCTTTTCATATATTGTTTGTGTTTTTCTAGTGGAGGCTAAATATTTTTTTTTAAAGTTTTTTTTAAAGTTTTTTTTTTTTTTTTTTTGTAAACATTACAATACGTTATTGTTAATTTTATCTCTCTTTTCAGATTTTTTATGCCATTTTGTCTCGTTAATTTTGTTATTTTTCATAGCTTTCTGGCTTCTTTTTTTTTTTTTTTTTTGGGTTGAAAATGTTTACTGGTTTGGCTTCATAGAATACACCAAATCCTTTTCTTAGCAATGGATGCTCACATGGTTATTTATTTATTTATTTATATTTTTAAAGACAAGCTTTTTGGCCTCTAAATCAGTAACATAACGTGAGAGTAGGAATATCTCTTTAAAACTAGGAATGAATTTGTAATTTTTAATCTATTTAAAAAATATGTTAACAAGTTACCAATAAGTTACCTATCCCAATCTTATTTAATGAGCTCCCTTAATTTCATGTTCATTAATTGTCACTAAATTTTTTTGACTAATTATTCAATTTATTATAATCATCCGATCAACATCATACGACTAAAATAACAATAACCATAGATGGATAAATATTAAAGTAACAATTAAAAATTCTTTTATAAAATATATATAATTCTTTTATATATATATATATATATATATAAAAGAATTTTCAATTGTTATAAGGGTGAATATAAGTGAGGCAGATCCCACACCCACATGGGGGTTAATCTTAACCCTCGTACTTGCCAGCATACCCATATACTATCTCACATACCCACATATTAAGATACCGTAAGTATCTACATCCAAAGATAGAAGTATCATCCCTAGAAATGGTTGCACAATAGTGCTTAAGATTGACATAGGAAGAGATGGTCTTATCTTTGATTTTATATTTTTTCTTTTAAAAAGGTTAAATTCCTCTTAATTGAAATGACAAGTTAAAATATTATGGAATGGTCATAAATAAATTCGACACCTGATGGTATTCCATAATGTGAATTTTATTTTCTGTGAATGTGAGCTTCAGTTATTAGTAATGTAAATTCATGCATAAGAAAATATAAATAAGAGGGATTTACATTCATTTTAGTTACATTTTATTCTGCATGAATTCACATTCCTAATATCTGAAATTCACATTTACAGAAATTGAAGTTCATATTACCGGATACCATTAGGTACCGGATTTAAGACTTTATGATGATATATATAAATGGTGATACCACTAAGCTAAGATGATGAATAAGTCTTTATTTTCCTATTCCCTCTTTAATGGTCACATACAGTCGGGTATAGTTCTCGGTTAAAAATATTATTTTTCCCTCATTCACTGGGAAGCTCAAAATGAAGTTTTTTATTATTTTTTATTTTTTTTATTTTTTTGAAGATGATTAAAAGGCCTTTGAGAGATCTTTAATTGCATTTTTCAAGGTAATTTTGACTTCACGTATATTTTACTCGCATTCTTTGATCCTTACTTCTACTGCGGTATTTTTGTTATAATATAAACGAAATATATGCATAGGATTGGTCTCATATCTGGTATCAGATGATATCCGTAGTGTGAACTTCAGTTACTGTGAATGTGAACTTCAGTTATTAGAAATGTGAATTTATACAGAAGAAAATGTAAAATAAGGAAAATTCACATTCACTTTAACTAAATTCTCTTTTGTATGAATTCATATTATTAATAACTGAAGTTCACATTCACAATAATTAAAATTTACATTATCGAATAACAAACGATACCGGATATAAAACTTGTATATATATATATATTTAAAAATATCTCATTGTTCGAGTCCCCGGATAAAGGGATTCTTCTTTTTTGTTTTTTTATTTTTTAAATTTAAGGATAACTTATTTCCAGATTTTCTATTTGTAAATGTCTATTTTCCGGATTGTTCCCAAAAATTGATGTCAGCATGGTCATGTGACTAATTTTATATGTGATTATGTTTCGCTATCTTTTTGAATTAGAAAAGTTGACACATAGGAATTATTTTTATAATATGCATGGATCATTTTATTTGCGTTTATATAAAGCTGGTTTGATTCATTATTAGAGGAATTTGCTTGTTGCATATTTTTGAGTTTGTAATTTTGAGGACTGGATTTAACTTTTATCGGAATTTCCTTCTTTTTGTTTTATATTCTATATTTCCAATTTCATATGAGCTTTGTAAGCTTTATATTTACTTTCGAGTCTTTGTTGCTTTGTGTTGGTGGCGGCTGCATTCAACGTCATATGGAGCAATGCCGACAGCAGGATCATGTACGCCAAACTAACTTATTAAATGGACATTAAGCCCATTTAGGCTTGAAATCATCAAAAGGCCCACGAGTCAATTTGGGTGCATAATGCCAGAGAAAATTATGGAAAAGGCCCTTCAAATGGACATATTAATGAATTTTTCCCTGAGTTAAGCGTATTTTGAAGTTTTGACCTCCTGTTGACTAAAATTTTCAAATTATGGAAAAAGCCTTTCAAATGGACAGCGAGTGAAGCTATTTTGATAGCAACAGCAACCAGGCTTTGTTCTCTAGGAACTTTAGAGAAAAACCACAAAATCATGCCTATGATTGATTTTCTCCACAATAGAAAAAACTATTGCCAAAAATGCTATATAAGTTGACATCATGTAATATTGATTAATTTATTTATCTACTTAAGAATACCAATTATATCCTTAGGTTATCAACTAACACCAATTAGTATCTCGTGGTGACACCAATTAGTTACCATTCGGTAACACCCTCCGTCGGTTGGTTGCCAATCAATAACCACTAAATTACTGACTGGTAACCAACCGGCATTTGGTTGTCAATTGATAACGGCCTAGTTACCAACCGGAAATCTGACCATGACCACAGTCTAGAAACTTGACTCGAAATGACACGACCCCGTCTTGAAACCTGACCACAGGCCCTCGTACCAAAACTTGACCTGGACCCCCGACTTGACCTCAGTCTTAAAACTCGACCACGAAACTCGACCTCGGCCCCCGACACGAAACCCGATTTCGAACACGACTCCCATCCCAAATCTCAACCCTAGCCCCTGTCGTGAAACCCAACTTTACCTTTTGTCTCAACCTGTCCCTGAAATCCGACCCGACCCCCTATCTCGAAACCTGACCACAACTCCAACCTCGATTTCGTATCCCGACTCTAACCTAGGTCATGAAACCTGTCCCAAAACCTGACTCTGATCCTGGGATCATGACGTAAATTGGCAAACAAGCAATGTATAATGTTGTTTAATATTGTTGTACAGTACAAAACTAAACATCATAATGTATAACAATAGTAAAATGCATAACATATTATACAGTACAATACGACGGCTTAACATGCCCTTAGGCTTTGTAAGTAATCAACATTGAGGGGTTTTTTGGGGGGGACAATTGGAGACTCACAGAGTTTTGGAGATCTTTCGATTGGAGTTAAGTTGAGTTTTGAAAATTTGCATTTGGTTGAAAAAAAAAAACTGTTTGGAGTTAAAAAATTGTGAAATCTTGAAATGTGTTAAAAATATATATATTAATATAGATCTTATTTCGTTTACCCTCAAAATTCTGCTATATAAATATTTTAAATTATCTTGTTTCAACTTGAAATAACAAATTTGTGGACTTTTAATGTTTGAGTTACTGCAGAGATTTGCAAAAGTTTCATTGGAAGCCAAATACTCCCCAAAACATTTGTTTGAAACTAGACGGTAAAACATCGTTTAGAGACACCCCCGAATACCCCCTAAGTTTTATTACATTTGGTCATAAGAACTTTTTTAATTTACCTTTTATAGTGATGTTTGAAATGCCTTCATGCATTGCTAAGCATCCATTCAGCGCAACCATTCGGAAATATTTGGAGAATTCCACTTGAATAGTCATTCCAAATATACGCTTGTTAAAACTAATTGGAAATAGAACATTCAAATATCATTTGAGTTTTTGTTCTTAAATGACACAAAGTCTTAGAAAAAAAAAAATCTCATTTCTGATATATGTTTTATAGTGATTTATAAAAATAAATTTTTGAAAATCATTTTAGATGATATTTTCCATCTCTCTTAATGTCTTTTCGGATATCTACTTTCAACTACATATTTAAATATTTATATTCAAATGTTATGTTCGAAATGTTAATATCCAAATATCAATTTGAATGACAGGTCAAATATTTTTGTTCAAAATTTTCCATTCAAATATTTTCATCCCAAATAATTTCATTCAAATATTTTCCTTAAACTGACTAAAGGTATTTTTCTTTTTCTTTTTTTTTTTCTTTCACGACTTTTCTGTAACTACTACTTTTATTAACATACAATGTATGGTCATCAACTTGATGATAATCTCTCATGTCTACACCAATTTATTGTTGGAAATAAGGTGCTTCCAAATTCCAACCCAAAAAATGTGTTCACGACTCAAAACTGAAATAATTTTTACTAAATATACAAGACGATGTCACTAGAGTTATTCCATGTGTTACTGGACGTCACAAAACATCATTTAGGTTATTTTAAAATGATTGAACCTATGACAAAATTACGTTAATGCCCCATCAAATAGTCAATTATTGCAAAATTAGCAAGGGAACCTTGCCCAAAATACCTTCTCTAACCGGTAAATCCTCCTGATATACCTACCAGCTACCCACAAAAGCCAACTTTTTACAATAATTTTTTTTTTTTCTTTTTGTTCACGTAAGTGAAGTTTTAATGCTCCTGATACACCGTAGAAGAGACCAAAATTTTCATTAAAAATAGACTAAAGAGAGAGAGAGAGAGAGATTAGCGACGTTTGTTTTTAATAAAATTCCAACATAAGGGGTTAAGATTTATAGTGTTGCCTATTCACTTGTATAAAAATTTAGGATACCCTTACATATCTGATAGTCAATGAAATATGATCCAATGACTTTAAATTAAGGAATGGACAGATTCAATATCGGAGATAAGACCGAGTCTATAAATAACATTATTTGTCTATATATAAAGCAATGTGTATGTAAGGGTAGAATGGCAAGATAGGTTCTTAGAATGCATTGGGGAACAACAACATTATAATTTATGGTAATAAATAAATCGATGTAATTTAGCAGGAGACATCTAAGGAGAATATCATGTTAAAATAAATTATTCTTATGATATTCTATACCTAATCTTTCACTGTACGCTTGCCAATCCGAACTTGATATTAAATCACAATGATCCCTCCCTAGATCAAATCGACTGATCAAAGAGATGTCGTCCGAAGTTGACTCCACCAGGCGATGTACGAATTTGGACTACATGCCATCGAGGAATATAGGGATCTTCCTTATTTGAAGAATCAAAACAATCAGATAAGTGAAATTGGCAACAAAATTAGTCGGGTCAACCTGTAGAAGGCTACTAATTAAGAAATATTCAATAGTTGATCCTAATAAGTGGGATCACGCTCATTAAGAGAAGCCAACATACGACTAAATAAGGAAGCTAAATCAGCAACAATCACAGAATTAAGGCCCAAGATCAACTACTACTCAGCACGAAATCATATCCAATCAGTAGGAGCAAATTAAGAAGGGAAAGTCAAGACAGTAAAAAAATGAAAATAGATCTCCCATAATTGAAGATAAAATCACGAATGCAATTAGGTAACAAGCCCATATATCTTCTCCAACCATAAATATGAAGACCTTTTACACACAAATGGACACGTGGTAGAATACACACATGCTTATTGTACTTATTTTCCTTTTTCCCGTATTCTCTCTCCTTTTCTCATTTTGCTTATTCACAATTTTGATTAAAATACATTCTAATAGAGTGAACGAATCTCAAAACCCGACAAAAGAGTAATTCTAATTAACGAGTGAACCTCCAAAAAAATAATATGTCTCTTTATAACTTTACATAATTTATTGTGGTTTTTATTTGTTGTTCTTGCAACACGTCGACCGGTGCGACCGATATGTGGATTGACCAACCAATCTAAAGACCCATGAGTTCATCATTAATCACTAATTAGTTAATTGTGAAATTCGTCGTCTACATAAATGAAGGATAGTTAATTAACTAGATACCTTCCCACTTCTAACTGTTAAAGTAAGAGAGTAAATATATATATACATGTAATAGTTTATTTCGATACCCCACATCATTTATGACCTTATATGTGAGTAATTTCTTTATCGGCTTCTTATACTTTTGACTTTTCTAAATATCTTCTTTTTTTTTTTTTTCTTTTTCTTTGTCTCCTAACTATTTGATAATTTTCTAAGTCTGAAACTGTAAGATCGATATCAATATTACTTAGAAGTTTGCAACTGTCCAAGGTAGCAAAAACAAAGGAAAAAGCTAGAGGAGGAATAATTTAGTAGAGCATCCAAACCTATCAGGATTTTTTTTTTTTTTTTTTTAAGGCTACTGAACCTATCATGTAATTTAAACATACATAAAGTAATTCATATGATAAAATTCGAAGGTGTTAGATACATGAGATTAAAAACTTTCACTTCCTATTTTAAATTTTCAACAGTCTTCCGTTTAACTCACTCTCTTAAAATTATCATTAAAAATAAACTTGAAAAAAGGAATTAAGTACGATAATGTTATTTTTTTTCCATTTGTTTTTAATGTAAATTCTAATAAAATGGATTAAGTCAGACTTAATTACATGTGTTATCGATTCACCCGTACAATTTTCTGAACACGAAAGGGTGAAGTTCTGACCCCTTCTCTCATGCTTAGTCTCAGGTAGTGCCTTAGAAAGTACGGACGGGCCACATGCATGGAAACTTGCATTTATGGTAACAGAAATTGGAATAAAAAAGAGGTCAAGTAGGATTAATTCAATATTTAGAGAGTTAGTGCAAGTTTTTAAAATTCAATTGATAAAAAGTGAATTATTTTAAAATTAAAAGACAGATGTAATTAATCTGATTAACGTGATTAATGAGTTTAATGAACAACAAAAAATGTAGATAACATTGTATCTGAAAATATATATATATACATATATATTTATATAATAAATGTTGTGACCTAGATCAATAGGATTGTCCCAAGCAACAATTACTACACCATATCCTAGAATGTGCTTCATTACCCACCAGAACACAGAGAAAGCATGCATTTCCCTTTTAACTCAAAAAGGCTCAGGCAAATATAGAAAAAATTCATATATAGTATCATTTCATAATCAATCTGTCTCCTCTCATTTAATGGTCCTCCGCAGCATGTGGGGTCACTTGATTCACTATCTATATCTTGATTTTTTTTATTTTATTATTATTATTATTTTTTTTTTTTTTTTTTTTTCATATTTTCGTTCGCCGTATGAGGTCCCATTTGCATTTATTAATGTTGTGACAATGTGGACGGATTTTATTCAAGTGGTTGGTGTAAATAAGTAACCATAAAACACTAGTCAATAATTAATAGCGGTAGCCGGTAATGTGTGGTGCAACATAATTTACTTGTTGCATATCACATATGTCACACAATGGCAAGACTTAAATCCTATTAAATCATATGCCATCAAAAGTGTAGTAATTAAATACTACTAAAACTCATCCTGCTGGGTATTCTCAATGTGAAATGACTACATTTTATGTTTATGTTACCGTCACACATTTTTTTATGATAGCAAACGAAAACAATACCATAATTATACAGTCATTGTTGTTGAAACCCATTTCAACAAAAAAGAAAGGGAAAAAAAAAAAAAAAGTTGTTGAAACCCTAAAATTTGTACTTTATTTGATAATCTGAAATATTTCAAAATTTGGTATTTAATGGACTTATTATTAAGTTGTGGAGCCTAATTAATGCCCAACACACAGAGACATTAGGTAGATCGATCTTACCAGTAAGGTTGCCTATATAGCATTTGAGAATCGTTTCATTAAGAATATTTTGAAGATTTCACAGTTATAATTTCAATAATCCTTTTTTTTTTTTTATAAAAAAATTATTAATAGGGGAGTGTCATCATAGGGTATTACTAGAGAGTTTAAAGAAAAACATAGAGAGTTTTGACGGCATGCGATTTCTCTTGTAAACTTATTGATCATCATATTGATTTATTACAACGGCTAAAACAAGACGTAATATCATATTAAGACAAACATATATAAAAATTTACATGTTTTGTGATAATTTATTTTTCTTTTACGAATTTATTTACTCTCGGTGATATAAAATTAGAGCTTTTATATGTCAAATTATAGTAGTATAACCAAGCATAAATCAGTGTAGTTTTTGGTGGAAAAACACAAATTAGTGTTGTTTAATGAGAAACTGGACAGACATATACATGGAGTCATTAATTAAGAAAGAAATTGGGAAAGAAACTAGTCTTTGCTCACAGCTCTTGTCGGAGAACTCCTTTAATTTGGGGTTTTTATTGGGTCCCCTTTTAAAGACCCAAAGGATGGAGAGAGCATGTGACATGACATCACACAATCGAAATCCCCTTTAGAAAAGTCTCAACCCCCTCCCATTACCAAAAGGAAAGGGGAACAAGTTTTCTTCTTTTTTTTTTTTTTTTTTTTTTTTGGGATAGTTACAAGTTTTTATTTTTGTTTGAAGAGTGACAGAAAACGGTTTCAGACTTTCAGTTGCTTTTAGTCGGCCAGTATTTATTTTCGCATAGGCCCACAAGTTCACCTAACCATGTAACACACTTCCTCTTTCACTATCAAATTTCTCCTCTTCTACCATTTTTTTCTTTGAAAATTGTAGTATTCATTCCACACCAATCTCCTCATGACCCGTCCAATTATCTTTTTATTTTTTTAACTTGCGACGAGAGAATTCAAATTTTGCATTTTTAGATGATGTCAGGTGTGATATTTCCGTCAAGTTATTGTCCACAACCACTTGTTATCTTGTTATTCAAATTGACAATGGCAACACCAAACTATGTTCACATTATTTATTACTCAATATTACTCATCAATAGCCATAGCATAAAACTACAGCCCAACAGCTGAATCCAAAAGGACATGAGCCAGATTTTACTTCCCTATGTTTCCACAATCCCTCATTAAATGTCTTGAACCAACATCGTAGTTAATATTATATGTATTATATATGAATCCTTTATATATACTCAAGTCATTTGATCCCCACACCCACCATTAAAACACATTCCATGTTTTCTTCATTTATGCCATACTATAGTTAATGAATTCTCTGTCAGCTTCTCTTCTCAACAAAAGGTTCTCTATCCTTGAAACCCTTTACTAATTAGTACGTAAAAATATTTAATATTCTCTTTCTGAGCGTGAGCGCATAATTGTTTAGCCGAAATGGGGAAAAAAGTAGGTGATCTGGTAATACAATTCCTAGTGCTTTGGTTTCTGGTGGTGCTCATCTTCATGGTTGGCAACACTCATTGCTCAAGACAGACTGATCAATATTTCAAAGTGAAGCCCTGCAAGTCTCAGAATTCGGCGAACAACTTCCTCGGCTTCTTACCAAAAGGATCTCCAATCCCGCCTTCAGGTCCTTCCAAAGAGCACAACGGCATTGGCTTACAAAGTTACTCAGAGCAATTACCATGATCCAATAGACATATATGCATGACATAAGTTCTAAATAGAGCAACCTAGCTGCGTATATATATTAATTAAACTCCTAGCTATTCATATATAGGAGAGCCGCAGATCATGATTCATGGGTAAAGACTATTTGATCTTTCATTTTATATAGTTTTCTCTATATATTTTGTATACAATAACTTAGTTTTGTTTTTGTTTGTTGTTGTGGTTGTGTGTGTGTGTGTTCTTTTTTTTTTTTTTTTTTTAAAGAATTCTTAAAGAGCAGAATATATAAAAGAGTTTCTTAGCTACGACAAGAAACTTTTGTGAAGGAAAAAGGAAACCAAATATGTGGTTGTATATGTAGAAATAATCTTTCTATTATTTCTTCTATATATATATATATATATTTGGAGAAATTACTTCTTCTATATATAGGAGCAATAATATGTCTAATTTTTCACGTTCCTGTATTGTTGAGAAATTTTGTGAAATGGTCTTATTGGTAAGAGAACTGCATGTTTTTAAGTCGATTGATCTTCGTGGTATGCATTTTTTTTAAATTTATGTACAAATTTTTTTTTTTTTCAATGAGTAGAAACAACAACTGATATCAAGACAAGATCTTTATATGTATGTTGTATTATATAAATTTTTGGACAAATTTCATATTTTCTCCCAGAATTAGACCTTATCATAAAATGTCTTCGAATTTTGATTTGTAACATTTATTATCGTTAGTAAATTTACCCCTTCAATTAGTTTTGTCAACCGAAATGGCCAGTTGTCAAGTTATGAGGCAATGAAATTTCATAAAGGAGTGAAATTACAAATTAACCCCTTTATATAAAAAAAGTTCAAAAAAATTTAAAATTTTAGTTTTAAAATGGTTAAAATTTGAATGTCAAAGATCAAGTAATGCTCAAACCCACCGGGCTGTGATTCGAATGACAAGGGAGTTCAAAACTTATCTTGCAAAAAGATGAGGTTCAAGCTAAAGGCTACTCCGTTAAGAGACTGAGGCTTTGTTTGGCATACACACTCTGTTTAAACTAAATTATACTTTTTTCATCATGTTTTTTGTTTTTTCTGAAATTTTTTTTTATCTTTTCTGAAAAAGTCAACAAAAATTACTATTCAAACTTAAAAATTTCAACTCAACTCAAACTGAACTTGTGCACCAAACAGGCCCTGATTCTTTCAATAAATCTTGGGCATCTTACCTACTGGAGGCCCATTGTTGCCATTGTCTTACTTTTTTTGGGCAATATTCGTTAAATGAAAATGAGCCCAAGCTCAACAAAGCGAACAAGCAGAGCCCAAAAAAAAAAAAAGGCTTCCAAACAATTGGAGAAACTGAAGGGGGCAAAAAAAAAAAAAAAAAAAAAAAAAGTCACTTAAAAACCGAGCCGCCCAGAGCACCCAGATCAGGGGATGCTGCCATGTGCTTCGTAGTGGAACAAAGTAGCCATCTTCTATTGCTGATTTATTGTCTGGCTATATTGATCGATTTGGTCTAATGGAGGTGAAAGAGGGCTGAGGAGGCATCGTTAGGCGGAAGATGGGGCGGAGAAGACGGTGTCGCAGATCTTAGTGGAGATGAGGGAGGGCGGAGAGGGGGGTTCACGCGCGACAGGGGTGGAGGAGACGACGTCGCACACAGTTGGGAGGAGGTGGTTCCAGAGGATGGTTTTTTTTTTTTTTTTTTTTTTCACGAAAAGAATCCCTTAAAAAAACCTATATCATTGTTGTTTTACTGAAATGCCCTTAAGTTTTTCATAAAATACGTATCACTTATGTTTTTTCATCGATAACTTAATTGAATGGACAAATTTGCCAACGATGTAAAATTCAGGTGAGTGAATGTTACGAATCAAAATTCGAGAAATATTTTGTGACAGGTTCATATTTCAGGGAAATTATAAAATATGTCCTAAATTCTTTAGTGTTTTCAAAAACATTCTCTACCTTGTGATCAAACCTAGTATTATTATATATATTTTTTATTTAATTTAATTTAAAAATTTTTTTTTGTTGGTAATTTTGAGGTAATGGTCTATTGCTATTATTACTATTATAGAATGTATAATGATTTTTGGAGATTGAGTTGCAGCTTATAATGGAGTCAAATGTTAAATTACTGTTAATTTTATATGCAATCATGATAACTATCATCTTTCTTTTTTTTTAGTGATTATTATTATTATTGTTGTTATGTCGGATAATATCCAATGGTACTAAAAGATTTGAGTGGTTTTGAGAGACCATATATATATTGAACTGTTGATAAGAGTGACCGATCATTAATAATAAATTTGGAAGAAGAGAGGGCCATAGTCACTGTTATTATTATTTTTATTATTTTATTATTTTTGAAAAAAAAAGTTAATAACCGTTTTCATTAAATAATTGAGATGTATAGTAGGGTTATAAAATATTTTAAATATATAGGAGTAAATAATAAATTTATTAGATAAGTGATTTATTAATGCCATGTAAATATGTTATTTACTCAGTAAAAATATTTTCATACAATTCTCCCTTTTTTTAATAGAATTGACACGTGACTAACATAAAGATTGTAAATTAAGAGCATGAAAGATCTTATTTTAATGTTAACCTAAATTTATATTTAAAACAAAGATTATTCATAATTTTCTATTTCGATAAAACTTAATTAAATCTATAATTTGGGTGAACATAGATAGTCTTACAATTCATGTAATTAATTAGAGACTCGTGTATAAATCACATGTCAATTTCTTTCAAACAATTAACATTGTTATCAATGAGGTAGATTGTTAAATATTTGTAAGTTCTAGGTGTAAATTGTAAAAAATAAAAATTGAGGATGCAAATTACAACTATATGATAAGTTCAAAGGGCACCGATACAACAAAAAAAAAAAAGCCTTTTTTTTTTATTCGAAAAAATTTAAGAAGGTGTAAAATTTTATAGGACGGGGTTTGTAAATTAGTATATTAAAATAATTTTTTTAAAAGTAATTTATTAATGAATAATTTAGTGAAAAAATTAGTACATAAAAAGAATGACAATAGGGCCACCTTTGGTTTTGCCAGAATTGAAAGCGGCACTACAGGCTTAATTGCCTTGTTCGGTAAACAACACATGTTTAGCAACCAATAGAATCACAACAAATGGACAAAAACAAAAATAAAAGCCGAGATAATTAATAATTTCTTTGGAAACTACGAGGACGACGACGTTTGGTTGGTTCCTTCAACCAACTAAAATAATTCTCAAGAAAATTAAGTTGGGTGGCCGGATGAAATGGCCCAGCCTTTTTTTTAGGCCAATGGCCGGATTTCTCAAAACTGGTTAATCAGTTTCATGTGGTGAAGATCAGCTTCACCGGGGGAGGTCGCTGCAACTCTATCGCCGAGTTAGGGTGGGAGATCGCGCGAAACCGATAAATCTTCGACGGAGATTCGCAATCGACGGAGAAAGGAGGAGTGCGCCGGCGATTTGGTTTGTGATTCTCCGGTGTTGTCGCGATTTTCGCAATTGCCCTGGTTTCGAGCTCGCGTGGAGAAGAGAGAGAAAAATGGAGAGATTACACAGTGTAAGAGAAAGAGAGAGAGAGGTTTTTTTTTTGGTTTGGTGGGGGGGGGGGGGAAGGCCGGGGGGGGAGACATCGGAGGGGAGAGAGAAATGGGTGGGGGGCCGTCGGCGGCAGGGGAGAAAGAGAAAGGTGCATTGGGGAGAGAGAGAAGAAAAGGGTAGAGAGATAAAGAAAAGAGAGGAAAAAACCAAAATAGTAAATCGTCCATTATCATAGTTAATCACTGATGAACAAATAATCACTGATAAATTAAAAAAATAAGTACTAAATCAGTGATTTATCATAATTAATCATGAATGGACTGTCAATCAATTACTAAATTAACCAATGATCAATCAATGATTACTGATGATCAATCAATGATTTATTCAAAATCAATTACTAATTTACCTGTAATCTCCATCAATGATTGACAATTTATTAAATTAATTGATCATTTTAAAAGAAAAAAATATTTTAACTAATTTTTAAAAACTTAGACTATTTATTAAAATCTTTTTTTATTAAAGACCATTTACCTCTAAATCCGTATTTCTCATGTTAATTTTGTTTTTCTTCAAAAGTAAACTCGATTTCATTATTCACATATCTAATTTCATCTTAAAAATTCAAACTTTAAAAATTCATAACTTTGTTAATTTATAAATAGAAAGAAATAAACAATGTTGTTATTGTTTACATACAATAAGATTGGGAGGAACTAATGGAGGAGTTGGAATCCTACAGAGCCTCCCAACATCTTTTGACAAATGCTTCAGCACTAGTACGACCAAAATCTTCAGTGCCCTAAGTTGGGAGTTTCATTTACAAATAAAAGTGAGATTGATATAAACTCTTCACCTTATTTTAGAGTTTGGTGTAAAATTACTATTTGGCTAAAAGTAAACAAAATTAGCAGACCAAAAGGTTAAAAGGATGAGGGAAGCAACAAAAATTTCCTTTTGCTCAGATTATCTGAAGATTGATGATTTTATTTACACTACAATACAACAGATGTATAAAGGGTGGCGACCCAGAAATTAAATGGGGAAGAAATATGAGAAGGAGAAAAAAAAAAAATATTAAATAAGGACAGGACTAAAAGGTGAGAGAGAGAGAGAGAGGCAAAAGGAGGAATTTGCTTCCCTTGATACCAACTCTTGTTTTGCCTCAATACCACTCGTAATCATTTGATACAAAATGTGTAAATGGCGAGCTTCCTCAACTCTAGCTAGGCGTGTTGGGAAGCAGGTGAGAGTGCTCCTTCCGACCTACGTGGCGCCTGGCCAGACACCGAAGACTTGTCCGAGCCTCGGACATTGTACCTTTCATACACTTTTTCACGGTTCTCCGACCACCAAGTCTCCGCTTGGTGCTCTCCAAATCTTCTTCGGCTGCAGAGACATTTACAGTGTCAGATTAAAATCACAGATTTACCAAGAGAACAACTCAGATTAAGACTTCCTTTGAAAGCAAAAAAGTCGTATAATAGTTCGCAAGCAGATATGAAACTAAAGGAAGTCTCACATCCGCCATGTGCATGACCAGTTCAACCAAATTCATAGACCTGTCATTCCGAGATAACGAATACGAAATTCCTCACCGAGAAATATGAACAATACCACAAGACTATTTTTCTTTTAAATACCATAGTATCTGAGGCTTTGTCCCGGCTAATCCACGGGACCCATGCAAAGTGCCCCCTCCACATGGTAAGGTAAATCTCAGGCCTTTGGCCCGCGAGTGTGGCCCCAAGGAATTGGTAGCACTCAATGGGAATCGAACCTTAGACCTAATGCTTCATGAGGCAACAAGTCCAAGTGATTCACCACTGAGCCAACCCCTTGGGATTAATATCACGAGACCATTATCAGCTTCATTTATACAAAGTGTGCCAAATGATATTATTTCTCTACTGCAGAGATTGCCGGCTTCACTCTCCATGCTCAGTCAAAAGAGCAAAAGAGAAAAATTGAAACCTTTTAACAATTTAAAACGCAACAGAGAAGAAATAAATGGTACCTGAAGCGCACTCGTTTGAGATCTCTAGCTCCATCCGTCAATGCCACAAGAGTTATATAAACACCTGGCTCGTATTGTTCGATCCATTCCGCCTCAACTTGGTTATTATTACTAGCAAATACAGAATTTCTGGATCTACATTCTCCCCATCTTGGAAAGGCCCAGAATCCTTGCTATCAAGAGCTTCGGAGACACTACTGCTTCCTGTCTGATTCACGCCATATGATAGTCTGACATCTGTATGGTCTGCTGCCCCATTAGGGGTCAAACGCTCCCGGTTCTGCGGCATATTAATTTCACTGGTTGCAATAGAATCTCTGGGTGAATATAGGGCATGAATCCCATTTAACGTAGCTGAGTCGATCACCGTGGAAGTTATAGAATCAGATCTTGAATGGCGTTCCCCATTCAGATCTGGAAAATGCATTCCATTTTGATCCAAACAATTTGGTAGGTACATGAGCTTGATGCTCTCACTATCGTAAACACCAGGTGGCAGCCTTTCAGCCAAATCTTTGAGCTGGAAATATTTCGAATGTTGATAGGTTTAATGTCAAGTTAAAGACAATAACATTGATAGTACAACTGAAATTCCACTTTGAGGGAAGCAAAGGCACAAAATAAGCTGTCGAATTTATTGAAAAAAGAAAAAAGAAAGGAAAAAGAAAAAAGTAAATAATACTTGTAATAAAACCCAGTCACAAAACAAAGAGGCTGTTATTAGGTGAAAAGTGTTCCAAGCTTTCCGTGAGGGGGGAAAAGGTATAAAGCAAGAAGATCAAAACACTGTAACTTGCACCGCCTCTAGTCGGTCCAGAAATTCAGATTGATCAGATTCGATATAGTGACAGACAGTACAGATTTTCTATGATGCTACTTAAACAGACGGAACTAACATGCCAAAAGAAGAAGAAGAAGAAACCACATAAGTAGGGAAATAACCTGTGCAGTTAGTGATTTTATGACTTCTTTTGCAGCTTTAGATTTGGCAGATTCCTCCGTGGCAAGTGCCATAGCTTCCTGAGCTTTCTTTGTTGATTTCTGAAGTTCTATCTCTTGCAGCTCACATCTCTGTCTCAGGCTCTCAACCTAACAAATATTTCAATCTCCGGTTATATTACCAAAATCCAACAAAGATAATTCATCCACCCAAGGGATACTACTGATTCATTAACTGTCATATATCACTGATAGTTAACAACAACGATCCAAGTTCTATATCATTTTACCTGTGCACGTAACTTCAAAACTTCATGATTCAGAAGCTCATTTGTTTTTTTCAATCCATCAGAAATACTTTTCGAAAAGGAAAGTCCGGATGTCGTAGGAACAGGTGTAGCAGAACGTGGGGGGCTTGGCCTCCTTGAGAAAGGAGACACAGACCTGGAACTTACACCTGATGACGTAATAACTGGCTTTGGAACAGTTCGCCGGAGATCAACAGTAGTGGACAGAACTACATCTTTCAATTGCAACAAAGAAGGTGCCTGAGTGGATCTGACGATGGAAAATGTCTCTGCTTTCTTTCCTTGTTTAGCTGCTTTGCTATCTAATTGCTTTATTAGATCCATGTTAGAGGGCATAGCTGATTTGGCATACCTTATCTCAGCCTTGTCTAGTCTGTCCTTGTTCTCGCCTGATAGCCGAGGCCCAGAATTCCTTTTGTTATTACCAACTGTTTCTGATACCTTGTTCAATTTCACATAACAAGCATCACACACTCGGTACGGTTTTCCGGGACTAGGAGCAAGTGCCGCCCTTGTTGCTTTTCTAGAACTGCACGAATGGCAGTGTACAAGACCACAATTATAACAGTTGTGCCTCTTACGTGTAAAACCAAAGGCCTGTCTGCAAGAAGAGCACTGAGATTGCTCAGCACCGGATACCCATTTGTGAAGACAAATAGCTGATGTGTAGTTTGAACCACAAGCAATATACTTAACATGTCTGTCCTTCAAAGCTTCCACAAAGGTTGGAGTCTTCCGATCTTCAATATCTCCATGACCCAATCTCCCATTCGCACCCTTTCCCCATGTATAAACTTCATTCCTGGTAGTTAAAACGGCCACATGATAAGCCCCACAAGCGATTTCCTCAACACACTCCCCAATAAGCTTGTCCTCTACCAAGCAAGGAAGTTTTCCATCAGAACGGGGATTGCCCAGTTTGACCATAAACAGTGCTTCCCATGGTAATACTTGTCCCGATGTAGTCAAGCCAACAGTTAAACTGTGCCGCAAGCAATTTTGTGAAAGTTGTAATCAATAAGTGCTGGAACACAGGTTGGTTTTAGCCGAGGTTCTTTGTCTCCATGTCCAAGACGATTTTTGTCCCCATCACCCCAAGTAAATAATTTTCCTGATGAAACACTTGCACTAGATTGTGTTGCAATAACCTCTACAACAGCAGCCGTATGCCAGACTCCACATGCAACGGCAATAGTCCTTAACCCTGATAGAGACTCTACTTCTCTCGGATACGCAACACTTTCCCTGTCTCCATGGCCCAAGACACCAAATGTGCCATCACCAAATGTGAAGAGTTGCCCATTTGATGTTACCAAGGCAGTGTGCCACGGGCCACATGTTACTAAAGCAACTTGTAGTCCTTCAAGTGGTCCAGATACTCTCTTGGGTATCCAATGGCTGACATCAGTCCCGTGACCAAGAAGCCCAGCATTGTGTGTACCATCTCCCCATGTATAAAGCTCCCCAGACATTGTAACAGCACATGTATGAAACTCTCCACATGCCACAAAATCAACTACAGTAGTCGACAAAGATTCAACTAGACGAGGCTGAATAGCATCCTTCCCAACACCATGACCAAGTCGTCCTCCAGATTCTTCACCCCATGTGAAAATTTCTCCTTGCCGGGTAACTAAGGCAGCATGCCTAACCCCACAGGCTATATGATGCACATCTAAAACTACATTCGACTCTAAAGGCCTAGGGAGGAGCACATCTGTCCTCGGGCTCAAGAAAGAACTACTCTTATCAGCTCCAACCTTAACAACATTATCGCACATAACCTCACCCCATATGTATATGTCTCCTAGAGCTTCACAATCATCTGGTGCGGAACCATGACTGGAGGTGCTGGGAGCACTAGAGACACTAACTCGAAAAGCATCTGAACCAGATCCTTTTACTTGCATATTTATCTGGTCTGACGCTACATGTGACCTCAAAGAATTTGTAGAAATATCAGGTGTGAAAACTCTTTGGAGAACTAATTGGGTTGAAACTAACTAAATCAGGGGAGTTAATATCTCTTGCGCCGCTAACTGAACTATCACTTGGACTATTTGATGTCAAATCTTTGCTATCCTGAAATCAGTTCACAAAAACCCATCCAAGGGCAGGCAGTCATTTAGTGTTGCATTTATCATGTAAACAATTGAAGTTCATAAATAACATGCTAACAAGTAGATCAGAAGTTCATAAACAACATGCTGACAAGTAGATTATCTGTGTATCACGTATCAACATAATAAAGGCAAGAAATTGATTTTTTTTTTTTAAAGTAAAAAACTAGGCAGTGTACATTTAATTTAAAGGCCCAATGACTAGTATTTTTAGACAATAGATTAAGTGCTACTTAATTATGATAATGACCGTTTCTCTCCATACGGACATAATAAGATTCTTGTTTAATAGATTGAGAGTTTTAAGTGAATAACACCAATGTTGATCCACGCAAGATTTTGATTTGAGGAACGATGCTCCCAGCAAGCATTTTCAACATTCATTCAGCAAAATCAGATAGTAAATTCTTATTAAACGAAACCCACACAAGAGCAAGATAATAGAGAATGGACAAGAAAAGTTTAAATTAGACATTTACATCAAGGTAGAGCCCTCCATCACTCCATCCGTCAATTTTAGAACGTCCACCTCTACTAGAGGATATTAATGCTTTAAGGCCTCCAATCCACACCTCTGCCTCAACTTTATCCTTGCAAATCTGGAAATCAAGAGATCTGGCGATTATAACTGAAACATACCGGTACAATGATTAGAGTGACAATAAAACAGACAGAATCTGAAACTTTCATTATTTACCAGATCAAGAGACCGCTTCCCGTTGTTGTATAAGGGAAAAAGATAAATAATCCTTTTCAGGGCGAAGATATCGTTGGAAAACAGCCTGCTTATGAATTAGAAAGACAAGAATTAACACATTTAAATCATAGAATCACATTAAATCAAATAGATTACAGGACTGATTGATGTCGGATGAAAGTAATAGAGATCTCACTGTTCTTTGTCCTGGAATAATTCTTGATACAGATACTAACTTCAACTTTTCTCACCGCTACTAGAAATCCAGATCAAGAAGATTCATCCTACAATTTTAAATTAAGTAATTAAAATACAAGGAATTGTCAACATGCATAGAGTTCTTGTTCTAACCACTAAAGACAGGACAAAAGTCCATAACTAAGTGATTTGATGTTAGAAAATATGAAATTAAAAAAATATATATACATTAATATCCAGTTAATGCAGTAAAACCAACTTGTTTTCTGACCAAGAGACTACGCACAAGCTAGGTCATGGAATTTTGATTAATAATCACATTAAGCCTCAAGAGTTTGTAAAGAAAACACTTAATTAGTCTTGTAGAAAGCTCAGGTTCAATACACGGGTTGTTCTTTTCAACTGGTCATAGAACATTGACTATTAAAAAATTATTGAAATAAAAAAAAAATGCTTGATAACAAAAAGAAGTAAAGTTGAACCATTAATTCAATTAAGAAACGTGTGTTCGCACTCAATTTCATTGGTAACAAACATCCAACCAAATTCAATTCAATTGTTTACTATCATAGCAGCTAATAAGTTGAACTATTTTTCTTGTTAAGCCAGTTAAAAATCAAAATAGCACATAAGCAGTAATATCCATCTACAAATATACTATTTAAGAAGCTTCAAAAGCAAACATACATTAGAAGAGTCTAAATGGACAAAACTTGGGTTTCCCTTTGCGACCATATTAAGCAGCTGCGCACCCTTTTTCAAAGCAATTAATGGCCTACAAAACATTCAACAGGTCATTCAAAACATGAATACAGCCATTAGCAACTAATACATAAAATAGCTTGACCAACTTCTCTTGTGCCTTTAAGGCATACTATAACAGGTACCTACTAATGCCTCATAAACGTACCAGTACACGGTGTGAAGATGAATTATACAATGCAAAGCTCTGAAGAGAACAGATAGATTGTATTCACATATGCAAAAGCCATAGGCAATTAGATCAACAGACCACAATACAGACGGCACTTGTCATCTGAAATCTCATTACATGCATATCCTTCGAACAAAAATTAAGGTATCAATACATATGCGCACGCAAATATATTACCAAGAACACAAAATCATAAGTCCAAGTCCTTTAATCATGTTGAGCAATGAAGTCCTACTTCATATGAAACTAAACATATCTACCCTTAAGCATTTATTGGATCCAATGCTAAGGCAAGGAGATAAATGAAAATTTTCGATCCCAGGCCAGGCCTTTTCCACACTTCGTCAACATTTTTACGCTATTAGAATTAACAATAGAAGTTACAGGAAATGGAAACAAGTATATTTTTTCCTTCAAAAAAAAAAAACACTATTTTAAGACAAAAATGATAATCTCAGTTTCAATTCGTTCCCTAAGTACTCTTCAGAGAAAACCATAAAATAATATAAAAATTACAATGAACAAAATAAAACCACTCAAAAGCATTTGTTCCAAAATATTCTGGTAATTTTCCAACCTCACATTTCCTAATTTTGGTAATCGCAAGAAGCATCAAACCACCACACTACCTTATCTAGAGTCAATAACTTCTCAAACTTACCAAATATTTAACTTCATTCACTTAAAAAAAAAAAAAAAAGACCTGCGAAAATTTCTTTTTTCCTAGCAACCAATATACTTTTTTAACAACAAAAATCCATATTTATTTTTAATTCCGAAGGCTCTCGGAAGGACGGTCCAGAAACAGTTCTCAGAGGACATTGTTGACGAACTCACAAAAAATTTCAAAGTCAGATATTGAATTTGGAGACAAATACAAAAAATTAAAACAAGAAATTCCCAAATTTCCACAAAGAAGAAAGAGATGATTAAAACCTGCTCGATGTCACGGTCGGCATTCCCGTAGCTAACAAGATCTGCCATTCCATGTGAGAGAATTCACCGAAACGCCACCACCCTCTCGATCTTTTGCCGGAGCTCCGGTCATCATCTACAACCACCACAGGCTCGTCGCGAAGCTAACCATCAACGATCACATCACAAAACCCCCACCGGAAACCTCCGAAAACTCCTATCTACTCCGACTAGAGAGACGACGGCGCGAACAGGCTCTCTCAGGTCCTACTCCTAACGAAGCCCCACAGATCTAGCCCTCACCTTGTGAACCGGAACCAGAGGACCTCCATTGGAGCTCCGACACCGAAGCAGCTTCTGGTCCACGCCAGTCCACGGAGAGGAGCAGTTTTCCGAAGCCGCCGAGGAGATTTTCACGCGAGAGATGTTAACGGAAGACAGCGGTTTTCCGAGAGGAATTCCGGCGAGAATGAGAGGTTCGGCGACGGAGAACCGGAGGGAACCGGACAGTGGAGACAGAGGAGAGAAAAATCTCTGAAAAAGAAAGAAATTGGGAGTCGGGAGAGAGAGAAGAGAGAGAGTCTGTAAAAGTACAACTAGTCAAAGCCTTGGAACAAAGGAATACTTGAATTTTTTTTTTTCTTTTTGGAAGAAAAAGAAAAAAGAAAAAAAAAAAAGGGTAGTGTGGAAATAAGGAAAGAGAGAGAGAGAGAGAGAGAGAGATTCAAAAAATAGATTTTGATTTCTTTACTCGAAAAATACTTGAACTTTTTTTTTTTGGAAGAAAAAGAAAAAAAAATGAAGTGGGGAAATAAGGAGAAAAGAGAGAGGGAAATTCAAGAAATCTCATTTTAATCGACTGAAAAAAAAAAAAACGAAAAACTTCCATTTTAATCCTCTTCAACCCTTTAAAATGTTTTTTTTTTTTTTTAAATAAGCTAAATTGTTACCGGAAAAGCAGGTAAATGACACATATTAAAAATTACATCATATAATAAAAAAAAATAATATTAATTAATATAAAAAATTAAAAATTAATTAACATTATATCATATTAGTCAAAAAAAATTTGTATTAGATTAATCAATCTATGAAAAAAAAAAATGATTATTTAGATAATTTTCTCATGTTTTACCTTGCCCGTAACAAACTACCCACTTTGTCCCCTCGTTAAGATGAAGCAAAATATGAAATGAGGAAAAAAAAACACACAAACAAACGATGAGCTTTTCTTTGAAATCACTAATTAGACTCCACAACATTCTCCCATATGGAGATTAATCCACCATCAATGGCTCCTTTACACTCCATTTGGTAAGAAGGAAAGAAAAATAGGAGGGAAAGGAAAATTATGATGGAAAGAAAATTATAAGGAGAGAAAAGATTTTGATTTTTTCCTTTAATTATTAGTATGAGAATGTGGAAAAAAATGATTTTATCTTATAGTTGTTTAGTATTGTAAGTAGAATCAAAGGGATGAAAAACTTATTATTGCATAATTACTATTTTGCCCTAATACTATCAATCATTTTTTGTTGGAATTTTGATAGACAAGGACACTGTGTAATTTTAGTTCTCCACATTGTGTCATATTTTCCCTCCAAAATCCTTCCAAATTTGAGAAAATTAATTTTGGTGGGACTTACTATATTATCTTCTACCATCTTTTCCTTTCCATCCAAAATTTCATCCTGCCAAACACTCCAAATTAACGATTTTCATCCATCAAATCCCTCCTACATTTTCTTTCCTTCCACTTTCACTCATACCAAACATAGCATTACAGCTACAACAACTCTTCAATCTTCAATAAGAAGTCCAAACTCCAACTAAAGTTGCATACAACTTTAGGATCCGTTTGGGGTCATTTTTGAGATAGTATTTTGGAGGTTATAAATGGTTTGAGTTTTGAAAATGAAAAAGTATAAAACTTGAAATCTGTTTGGAAAAAAATTAACAACATGAATCTTGATCCGTTCCTCTCGAAATTTTATGGAATTTAAAAAATATCTCTCAATAATTTAAAATAATAAAGTTATAGACTTTTAAAAAATTGAGTTTTTTAATATATTGGAAAATAAATGAATAAAATTGAAGAAAAATGACCAAAAAAAAAACTTTTGGAAATATTATTTTCAAAAGTAACCCCAAACATCCCCTTAATTCTCAACTAGAACAGTCTTTGTTAACAAATCTTGGATTATATGCCTCTATATCTTCTCAAATATCTAAGAAGACATTCTTCAAAGTCGACCTTATGAGGTGATAACGGATCAGTCTATGCTTTGTTCTAGTACGATAAACATGGTTCTTCATCAAGTGAATGTAATTGACTATAATAATGCAACACACTCTTTCCCATGCTTATGATAAAATTCATTCAAGGAAAACTACAACCATAGTGATAACTCGACTATTTGAACTGTTCTAAACTGATTTCTTAATATAAACTTTACTCAACTACTAGTAAAATGCATAAACTTTTTTTTTTTTTTTTTTTTTTTTTTTTTTTGAACAAAAGCTTTAACTGTCAACCAGTCACAAGATGAACTTTAACCTATTATAAAATATAAATAAAACTGTAAATATATATGTATTATAAAGATAGTACTGACTTATAAAAATACTATACTATTATATAGTCTACTATATCCTACAAAAAAAGGGTTTAACATACAACATACCCAAAATACTCTAGTAAAATATTTTATACTAATATTAAACAAAAGCGGAAATCTTGCAATGATATCCACAGTCAGGGAACCGGAGATTTGCACTTCCTCTCGTAAAGTGCTTCGTCGGGTCATATGAATCGAGGCACGATAGCTGTTGTTATACGAAAACTCCATCGGTAGATATTTCTTATCCCAAATTCCATTGAAGTCCATAACACATGATCTCAACATATCCTCCAAAGTTTGAATAGTTATCTATGAGTGATCGTCTGTTTGTGGGTAGAAAGTCGTGCTAAACTTGAGTTTTGCCCATCGTTTGGTGCACATTCTTTCAAAATTTGGAGATGAAACGGCCATTACAATTAGAAATCTTGATTTCGAAATCATGTGGTATCTTACTATCTGAATGACTTATAATTCAGCTAGCTGTTCCACAAACGAACTGAGCTTAATGGATAAAAGTGAGGTGATTTGGTCAATCAATCGACAATTACTAGATTGTATCGTTGTCGATGGGTGTTCTCGGTAATCCAACCATGAAATCCAAGATTATCTGATCCCATTTTCACTATGGAATCGAGATTTTCTGTAAGTCTCCTATGAGGTGTTGATGTTCAGGTTTCACTTTCTGACATGTGAGGACTTTGCGAACAAAAATAGTGACATCATTCTGCATCTTATGCCACCAAAAATTCTCCTTCATGTCCTTACACATCTTTGCAGCCCCAGGTGAACGGGATATTGCGTTTCATAAGCTTCTTCTAGTATCTGTTTCTTTTATCTTTTCTCATTGAGGATGCATAATCTTCCCTTATGGTAGAGTATGTCATCCTTAGACATACTAAAACCTGACACTTCACCCTTTAAAAACATCTTTCTTGTACTGAGTAACGAAGGATCCACTTCATGTGGCACCTTCATATTTTCAAATGATTAATTGGAAGGTTGAGTAGCTAGACTTCATGTGGTTAGTTCGATTTCCGAATCAATTAACTCTCTAAAGGGATTCAGCTAATGATTGGATCGACATCAATGCAAAGAAAGACTTTTGACTAAGAGCGTCGGCCACTATATGGCTTTTTTGAGGTAATAGAGGCTACAGTCATAGTCTTTGACCAACTCTACTATTCACTGCACTGCATCATGTTAAGCTCTTTCTGAGTGAAAATGTATTAAGACTCTAGTGGTCCATGTAAATCTCACACTTGACCCCGCACAAATAATGTCGCTAAATTCAATTTGAATAGTAAAGCCTCGAGCTTCAAATCTTGAGTCGGGTAGTTTCTCTCGTGATCTTTCAACTGGCGAAACACGTAGGTGATTACTTTCTCATCTTGCATCAGGACTGTGCCAAGTCCCATCTTTAAAGCATCGTTGTAAATTACAAAATTTTCCCCCATCAGAGATTGGAATTGTTAGGGCTGGCGTATTGTGTAAAAGCTCTCTTCACACTTGTCCATTCATTCGTACTTCTTTCCCTTCTAGGTGAGGGTTGTAAGTGGTGTTGCGAGCTTAGAAAATCCCTCAACAAATCTCGGTAATAACCGGTCAAATCGGAAAAACTCCTAATTTCAGTCACACTTTCGGGGTTGACCACATGCTCACGACCTCGATCTCCCTCTTGTGCTCTTCATGTTCCTATTGTGTCTTTGTTGAATAGGTCTATTATTGCTCCTGGGGCGTTAATCAAGTCGAACGACATTACTAAAAATTCGTAAGTCCTTAATTCTCTTTTATATTTTTTTATCCTTACAAACTACTTTTCTTTTAAATCTTCTTAGTCTCTATATAATCTCTTTCTTTTTACATTTTTTTTTTAATTTTCTATCTTCTCGTTACCTCTCAGCTCTTTCTTTCTACTTATCTTTCTATATATTTTCTCCCCGGTCTTTTTTTTTTTTTTTCATTTCCATGTTCAAAAAATAAATAAAATAAAATAAATGATGACGTGAAGTAATATAAGACTACAAAATCTAATACTAATGAAAATTATCAAATTAATGTTAACATTAATAATATAAATAAATATGCTTCTGACAACCTAGCCTCTCCAGATACACTTTTTCCCCATTCTGATCTCCATTACTCTCTCTCTCTGTCTTCTCCTGCTTTATTGAGTAGTAGCCAAGTCGACACTTACAATGTCCATAATACAGTCCCGTAAAATCTTCCTACCAAAAACAATCATGATTAAGAGAAAAGCAAATTGCGCAAGTGTATGGGCAGCTACATTACAATTGCGAAAAACATAGTAGCACAAACCAACACATGCTTCATGCATTAGAACTCTCTCTCTCTCTCTCTCTCTATCTCTCTCTCTCTCTCTCGGATGGACTGGTTTATTGAGTAGTAGCCCAAGTCGGCACTAACAATGTCCTCAATATAGTCAAGAAAATCTTCCTACAAAAAAACAACCATGATTAAGAGAAAAAACATATTGTGCAGTGTATGGACCACTACATTACAATTATGAGAAACATAGCAGCACAAACCATCACATGCTTCATGCATTATAACTCTAATATTATTCAGAAAGAGGTCTTCTACAACTAATAGATCATGACCAGTAATACCTTTAACAATAGAAGAACATCAGTTTCGACTAAAGTCACTGGGAGACCACTATCCTTCGCAAAGAGGATCCTCACAGACGGCAAGACATTCAGCAGCAAGGGGGTAAATAACCCCTGAAATTTCTTAGAAAAAGCTCCAAGCACAAAACTTGTAACTACCCATGCCTCCCTTTGATATAATACTGTCTGTTTTGGACATCGTGCTCGCATGATTTTGCTCTTGGGCTTACCTCATAAGGCCTCATACCATTAGAAGGTGGTATCTTTACTTATGAACTATCACATATATCTATTCTTAACCAATGTGAGACTATATAGCTTACCCTTTTACTTGCAGGGACATATGAATATCACAATCACCCCACCTTTTGGGACTCAAACGTCCTCGTTGGCTACACTTCCGGTTGGGTATATGCTCTGATACTATTATTTTTGCAAGTAAACTTACTTGTTTTTTTTTTTTTCCTTGCTATTTCAAATGGTATCAGAGTCTATATCCAACCGGAAGTATGGCCAATGAGGACGTTAGGCCCTAAAAGGAGGGATGATTGTGATGGTCATTAGTCCCTGGGAGGAAAAGGGTAAACTGTGCAGTCTCACTTCGTTTTGGAATTGATATATGTGATAGTTCATAAGTAACAGACCATCTCTTAATGGTATGAGGCATTTTGAGGTAAAGCCCCAAAGCAAAAATGTGGTGAGCAACGAGGCATAAGCAAGATAATATCATATCATAGGGAGTCATAGGTCATTACAAAACCAGTCTCATCACTAATTAAGGCCTGTTTGGCCATGAAACTTAAAAAGAATTTAATGTTTTTAAACACTGTTTTTGTTCTTTAAAAATCCAAACAATGTGTTTGTCTAACATTCTTCGGAGTAGTTTTTTAGAAACCAAAGTCACAAAAAGTAGAAAATTAGAAAGTAACAGTTTGTAGCTTTCAGTGTTTTTTAGAAAACAATGTTTAGTATTATGCATCTTAATGTGGGGAAAAAAAAAACTCCACATGATTCAAAGGTCTAGATCGAGATTTGGGACCGAGGTCGGGCTTAGGATTCCATATCGCAATCGGAATTTGGTACAAGGGTAAGGGCCGAGTTTTGAGATGTGGATCATGGTCAGGATTCTAGGTCAGGCTTGAGTTTCGCGATAAGGTCAGAATTCGCGACCGTGATCGGGTTCGGGACGGACGTCGAGATAGGGATTGGAACCGAGGTTAAGATATGGGTTTTTCGGGATGAAGGTCGGGATCGAGAATCGAGTCTAGGATCAAGGTATGGATTTAAGAAGGGGGTCAGGGTTAGGGTTAGACTTCGGGATAGAGGTCAAGGTCAGGATTCTGGACCTAGGTTGGGATCGGGTTTAGGAATAGGGGTCGAGGTCAGGATTTCGGACCAAGTTCGTGGTCAGATTTTCGGATCGTAGTTAGAGTAAAGGTTAAGGTCTGGATTCTAGACCGTGGTTAGGTTCTAGACTAGGGACCAAGGTCATGACGAGGTCGAGTTTTGGGATAGGGGTCGGGGTCGGTTTTGGAATGGGGGTAAGACTGAGATCAAGTTGGGTTTCGGAATGGGGCCTATGTCGGTGTCGGAATTCCTGAAGGGGTTGAAGTCGAGGGTTAGGATTTGATATTGTATTTGGGGTCATGTTTTAGAATATGGACGGGGTCCGGGATTGTGATCCCGATAGGGGTTTGGATTCGAGACCTAGGTCGAGTATTCCAACGATTGTTCGAGTGAATAAATAAACTTCAAAGTCGAGATTCAGGTTTGCATATAAAACCCGACCTCGACTCCCCATCCCAAATCCCGATCCTGACTTCCTGGCTTGAAACCCGACCTCAACCACAACCCCAACCCTAGTCCCTACCCCAACCCTCGTCTTGAATCTTAACCCTTAACCGATTCCAGATCTTGACTACAATTCTATCTTCCCGACCTCTATCACTTCTCGAATCCCGATCATGATCCCTTCTAAAACCCCAACCTTGACCATGGTCACAAATCTCGACCTCGACCCCGTCTTAAAGCTCAACCCCGATCCTTGTCTACATGAGTACTTAATCCCGATCCCAACCCTGATTCTGGTCTTGAATCCAAGACCCTTACCCATGTCTCAAAACTTAACCCCGACACCGATCCTAATCCCAACCCTGACCCCTATTCTGAAATACAACCTTAATTCCAAAGCATTGACTCCCATTTTGAAACTCGATCCCAAATCTGGTAAATGATAGAAGTGAAATGAAAAAAAAAAAAAAAAAGTTAATTTTTTTTTTTGTCCAAACATGTATGTTTCGTTTTCATTTTTATAAATCTATTTTCAGAAAACAATTGCCAAACACCATATGCTCATTGAGAACATGTGAGAATTGCTTTTGTTCTTATATTTGAAAAACACAATTATGAAAACTAAAAATAGAGAACATGGCTAAACAGGCTCTAAGCCTCTCACTCCAATCTGATTAAAATGAGACAAAAAACAGAAGCATCCACATTCATTTTTAAATCCGAACCTGATGGAGGAGAACAACGATAAGCAGCAGATCTAGGAGTCTGGTCCTGAGAGCGAGCAAGTCCTTTAGATGATTGGTATTCTTATAGCCACATCGCTGTGTTTTCTAGTAAGTTTCACGCCTCCGTAATTCTACCCTCATGAGCGATGAGATTTCGAGTCTTCCAATTTAACCATAAGACAATACAAAAAAACTCAAAATCTTCACTTTGCAGTAGCTTTGACATATAGAGCAGGAGATAATCAAAGTTGTTACCTCTAAACTAAGAGCCAACTGGTTCTAGTTGACAAGCATGTACATGCAAACAAACAAAATCCGCATGATGATAACTGGACGGTCATGTGGCTATTGACGATGATTGAACCACTACATAATAATAAGGATGAAAGCACTGTTAATAAGGAGATTTATTTTCCTTGTCTCTCTAAACTTTCTTCTCCTCATTTCTTTGTACATTTTTTTTCTTACCACCTCGTTATATATACTCTCTCTTATACTCCTTATTTCTTATCTTCTCGTTTCTCTTCTCATGTTTCTCTTAGCTTTCTCTTTGTTCTTTTGTTTTCTTGTTTTCTTGTTTTTTTTTAAGCTAAAAAGCTTTTCTCTCCACATATTTTCCCTTAATTGTTAACTTAACAAATTAAGTGATAAAATAGGTTTAAAGCAAAAAAAAAAAAAAAAGTGATCATTTAAAGAAAATTACAATTGATTTACTTGCTAATGTAATATTTTAATAAAAAATAAAAATAAAAATAGCTTACGGCCTGAATGCCCAAATACGACAACTAAAAGCCAAACCGCCAAAAGATCCCTAGCATCATCAAATCACATAATAAATGACTCCACCGGTTATACTAAAAAAAAATAAAAATAAAAATAAAAAGAAGAGAAAAAAGAAGCAGTTGCAGAGCAAAGACATGCTTTCAAAATTTTATCGCCACTTCAAGATACTAGTTCAAGAACGCGTTTTGTACGTAAAAATAATATATTGTTTAAATGATATAGGAGTTTAAAGAGAAAATTAAAAAATAAAGAATATGCATAAAATTACCAAAAAAAAAAAAAAAAAAAAACCAAACAAGACCAAAACTTTCTTGTGAATTAAAAAATAAAGAATATGCATAAAATTACCCCCAAAAAAAAAAACCAAACAAGATCAAAACTTTCTTGTGAAACCTAAAAAAAAAACCTTAAAACTCTTTTACGAAGCTCCAAAAAACCTTAGACGAAACCCTTTTTAACTAGTTAAAAAAGCAAGTTGAAACTCCAAAGAAATTTATTCTTACATTTATTATTGATGATTAGCGTGTGAAATAATATATTGTATAAATGGTATAAGAATCTAAAGGGAAAATGAAGAAAAAAATAAGAAAAAAAAACACAAAATGATAAAACAAAAAAAATAAAATAAAATAATATGAAAATTCCCTTGCCAAACTTTAAAAAATAAAAATAAAGAGCAAAACTCCGTTATGAAACTTCAAAAAAACACTAGACATGGCCCTTTTTAATCAAGTTAAAAAAACCAAAACGAAACTCTTTTACTAAACTCCAAAAAATTTAAAAGATACTTGTTAGGTACAAAGAAACTCAATCACAAAAGCTTTCTCAACTTGATAAACTTCAACTCACCATTTTTCAGTAATAGCATGCCAATAAAATAATAGGAAAAATATTCCTAACTAAACCTTTTCTCGCTTTAGGTTTTTTTTTTTTTTTTGAACTTTTTTTTTTTTTCTGGAAAATTAAAAGTGAGTAAAAGTTTTGTTAGGGATATTTTTTCCTATTATTTTTATTGGCATCTTATTACCAAAAATTTTGTTAGGTGTTAATTTTCTTGAATTATGTAATAGATAGATAATAGATGAATAGAAGATCATAAAAGAAAAAGAAAAGATGTGTACATTTGACAATTAGAAGAAGAAAATTAACACCTTTTTTTATCATGCTATCGGTGTTTTATGAACATTCTGAAATTAGAATAAAGCATGTTCATAAAACGTCATGGGAACTACAAAATTGCCCTTTAAAAATTGGAAAATTTTCAAAAATTCCCCCTGAACTTTATCACTGGTGTCAAGATGTCCCATGAACTTTGAAAAGTACATGTTGTGCCCCCTACACTTTTACAAGTGTATCATTTTGCCCCCTCTGTTAGTTTTTTCATTATTTTTATTGTCAAAATGCCCCCGATCTTTGCTTTTGTATCAAAATTGTAGGGACATTGCGCAGTGGAATTTTAAAAAATTTAATGATCGAACGAACTCGTGATGCCATATACAATTAATTACCTTTATTACACGTATCTTGTGAATCAAAAATCTCCAAGAATTATCCAAGAACCCATGTAGAAGAGCTTCAACCAACCAGTCTTCTCCACTATGCTTTAATTTCCGAATGGTGGAGTGTGTGAGCACTCTTACCTTTTATTAATCATACGTACGGACTAAATTCTCCTTCTAACCACCTAGAAATCTATAACTTATTATCACTTATGGGAGTATGAAAATAAGCTCACTTTAGAGTCTATGGTCTACCGAATAATAGAAGAGCAAAACCTCCTATTTATAGGAAAATAACTAAATGATATTTGAATTTGAGTAGTACTCCTAGAAATAATTTTTCTCTCTCCTCTTTATCAATTATCTTGAAATTTGAGATTTTATTTATTTTTCCATAAATTCAATTTCAATTCAATTAAAATCATGATAGCTTTATTTGAATAAAATAATTATATAATAATTATTCACAAATAAAATCATGAAAGAGAAAAAATCTCTTCAGCATCTTCTCTACAAAAATGCCAATTACAAAAGAGATTAGATAAGATTTTATTTCAATTCAAAATCTCTTTGTGATATTATCCATATCTAGTCAACTTTATGTATTTAAATAATATTTTCTAGATATTTAAATTTATTATCTAAATAATTAATTTATCCATATCTATTAACTTAAATTAACTTCCATATTTATCACAAAAGATAAATACCATTAATTTAAATCATTAATCATAAATAAATAAATCTTATAATAACTATTTAATAAATAAATAATTATCCAACTAATATTAAATAAAATAAAATGTATTCTCCCAATAGTTGAGGCTAGGCTAACTCAGCCGATTACTTCTACTAATGTACGGCTAAGTAGCGCCTATGTACATGCCTACTGTCACTTCAGTGACTGTACTGAGTGCGTTATCACAACACCGATGAGAATTTAAACTGCATTAGTAATTTGATAAATTACCATCCACTAGTGGAATTATATTGAGCCAGTGAAAGAATCAATTGGACATATATAACTCATGCTCCAATAATCTATGTGACTAAATATTCTATACCGAATCAATTAATCACATAATTATTAGTTTCAGAATCACATCACTATACACCTGAAACTATACTCCTAATTATATATCATATTATGTAAGCTTATAAATAGCCTTAGTCCATGACCTTATCAAATATGCAATACTCTCATATGATATCCATGATCAATTTAAGACTAAGATCCGTTTTACTTTCTTGATCATTTTGTCTTAAATATCCATTATACACCTTATAGGAAAATGATTATCCATACCGAAATGAATAATAAATCATTTGTAGAACAAATAACTAAGGCCTTGTCCATTTTCCAATTCTCGTATAATGCCTTTAAGAGAATATCCTTAACTCTCTTAATAGAGCTATGATTTCATATCTATAAATAAAAGCTCTAATCGAATATAAGTCATGTTGTTGCGTGAAATCTCGCAAGTGTACGAGTCGCACAAGTAATAAAGTGATGAGTAAGGTTGTCGATCCCACGAGAATTGTATTTAAATTTAAGTTAATTACCGAAATTCGTTAATGCTATGATTATTTGAACGATCGATTGAAAAATAACGAAAAAGCAAATTAAACTAAATAAAGTAAACTAAAATGACCAAACAAAATCAAAGGAATAAAAAGATACAAACAAACAAGAGTACTAGGTATTGACTTCACTCTATCATTTCTATGTTCTTCCTATTAAGAAATTGCTAACTAGTTTCAATCAATTCATTAATCAAAGGCTCAAAATTAACCTCACTACCTCTCTCACTTGTCAAATGAGATTATATGCACAAGTGTCCAAAATTGATATCCCTATCTAATTTGGTTTACCTACACATACATTAAACACACACCCTTTTATAATTATCAAAGTTCATTGGCCTCCCGACCTCAACAACAACTAAGATTGTATTTCCCAAAACCGATAAATGAATCAATCTCTCCCAAACATTAAAATTCATAAATCAAAACAACTAATTCATCTCCCAATAAATTAGAAGCATTAAGCATAGAAAAACACAAATGAATTGAATAGATATTTCATTAATAATTAGCTAAATCATCAAAACATAGTTCAAGTAGAGCTACATCAAACCTTAGAGCCAACAAACTATACGATACCCACAAATGAAAATAAACACAAAATTAAACAAATAAAGAGTTCAAGCATCATCCAACTACAAAAATAAAAGAAATAAGGAAAATGAATGAAAATCACAATGATTGTTTTCACAAATTTTCAAGTTTTTCACCAACTTCTCAATTTCCTTCCTCCTTTTGTTCTTTAAATACCATCTCCCTTGAATATTGTTGAAAATAAAATCTAAAACTAAAAATAAAATCTAATTCCTAAACCTAAAAATCCTATACTACCATTTTTTTTTTGGCTTTTTTTTATATTTTTCTAATTTTTTCATTCTTCATTTCTTCTCTTCTTTCTTCTCTGGGTTTTTTTGGCCCCCTGTTCTTAAGTCTCGGCCTTTTTTCACTGTATGTCCCAAATTTCCTCTTTTCTTTTCTTTTCTTTTTCTTCTTCCCCAGCAGCAAAACTGGGGCGCACGTTTAGGCTCAGGTGCGCTTAGGACACATGGTGCATTGAGGTTCGGTGGCTGATCAGCTGTGCGTGGTAGATGGGCGCGTTGGACGCCTGGCGAATGTAGGCTAGGCGAGAAATGGGAAGCACGTCAATTTGGTGCATCACGCGGCAGGAGAACCAACACGCTGCTAGTGGAGCTGACGCCACCTGCCGATCCACGCTCTCTTGTCGGGTTTGGACGACACGAGCGCGTTAGGCAGAGTTCATGGTAATTGATGGTCGTGATACGCGCGTGGGATGGCGTCTGAAGCATCTACGACTGAGCTTTGACTAAATCCGGATTAATTTGAATTTCTAATTCATTTTTTATGCATTTTAATGACCATTTTATTCCATTTTCACCTAATTAACCTACACAAATTAGAAAATTAATTGCTTAAGAAGGTGGCGGCCCCTAGGAAGTACTAATGTTGCTTAAAAGGGGCAAATTCCAATTTCTAATTCTACTTAGGAGTTGGCTCGTTCTAGACGGTCAAGACAAATCATTTCTCCAATTGGATTTAGACAACATAATAGTCTTAACATGAGTTAAATGCTCAACCTAACTCCATTGACTGCGGACTATGAATTTAGACTACTTACTTTAGAATATTGTCTTCTTGCATACAAAATCAATTGCATGGAATATTTTAACAGTTTAAACACCAAGTAGTCAGTGAGTCATGTTTGCTTACATTTACTTTAACATGTAAATTTAATGAGAATCGAATAAAAATGATATGATGAAAAACCTAAAATATTAAATTAATAATCAATCTAAAATATCAATGAAACACATAAAATGTCTTTCATACATAGGGCATCCTAACAAAAATGCCACATGATCTTTGTAGTTGTGTCAAAATGCTCCCTGATGTTTAATATTTGTGTCAAAGTACCCCCTGATCATTAATATTTTTGTTAAACTACCCACTGATTTTAATATTTGTATCAAATTGCCTCATCTATCTTATTTTATTTATCTAACATTATATAATTACCAACTATGGTTACGTATAAACAAACTCATAACCCAAATAAACTTGAATTAAAATAAGTAAAATAAAATAAAAATGTGTTATAAACATTGCATATCACTTTATTAGAATAAATTTTTTTTTTATCTAGAGTAATTGGCCTCAATAGTTCATGAACTCTTCCTAAGGTGACGTTTTGGTCTCTATTTTTTTAATTTGACCGAGATGACCCTAAATTTTCTAAATGTTGACAATTTCAGCTCTTTCCGTCTAAAACTGTTAATTTTCTAACGGAAGAGATTACATAATCCCTCACCTCATGTGATCTCAATTAACAATCAAAAGATAAAAATACCCTAACAACACCTCACACCAATAACATTAAAAAAAAATTTATATTAAAAAAAACATTTAAAAAAAAAGATAAGATAGAGAGAGAGGCTGAGAAACCCCCCCCCCCCTTCAAGTCACCAATCTCAGATGACGAAGAGGCCCCCGACGATCTCAGGCGCCTTATCTGTCAATGATCTCAAGCGATGGAGAGAAAGAGCTAAGAAACCCATGCCCCCCCCCCCCCCCCCCCCCCCCCCAAAAAAAAAAAAAAAAGAAACAAACTCAAACCCAGTGGGGCCCCATGTGAGTCGCCGAACACAACCCCTCACCCTTCATTACTGAACTCACGCCCACACCCTTTCTCTTCTCCGTTCGCCGAACGCAGCCCCAATACCCAGCCCCATCTTCTTTTCCTCGCCGATCGCCCCCCTCCAGTTCGCCGAACGTAGCCTCACCTTTTTTCTCTTCGTCGCCAGGTGGCCCACCACCCAAAAAAAAAAAGAAAACAGACTCAAGATCCGCCCCCAGACTCACGAGCTCCGTCTCCATAGGCCTTAAGGGCGACACCGATGCTACTGGCGGTGATGCCCTTGCCAAGGCTACACACGGTGACCACTTAAAGGAGAAATTCGATAGAGAGAGAGAGAGACTCAGGCAGAGGAAATGAAGAGAGAGGAAATAGAGAGAGGAGAAAGAATAAATCTAGCGTTTTTTATTTTTATTTTTAAATTTTTGTTAAAATTATATTTATTGTTATATTATTGAAATACTCTTTTAACTTGGATCACATGCACTGTACATGATCTCTTCCGTTAGAAAGTTAACAGTTATTGGACAGAAAGGACTAACATTGCCAACAGTTAGAGAATTTAGGATCATCTCAGTCAAAATTAAAAAAATAGAGACCAAACTGTCACATTTGTAAGAGTTTAGTGACTATTTAGGTCAATTACTCTTTTATCTATTCTAAAAAGTTAATAATAATAGTAATATAATATTAGATAATTAAATAAGATAAATGGGTTAGTTTGATACAAATATTAAATATCATGGAGTAGTTTAACACAAATAATAAAGATCATATGACATTTTGATACAAAATAAAGTTCATGGGACATTTTGACATTAAAGATAACGGAAAAAGTAATGGAAACTAACAAAGAGGGGCAACTTGACATACATGTTGAAAGTTCAGGAGGCATAATAGATACATTTTATAATTCATAGGACATATTAACACTAATAACAAAATTCACAGGGAATTTATGACATTTTTCCTTAAAAATTTACCTTGAATCTACTCTCTCTTGTTTTTCCCCGCTTTTATAGCACGTCTTATTTTATGTTTCAGATGGACTACATTAATGTTGTGGTTTTTAATTTAATCTTACTAAGCATAAATTTGTTGAAATTAATAGAAGCCTTTAGACATGGAAATTTTAGAACACATCAAACTTTCGATTAAGAACTTTACATAAATTTAGCAAGTAAGAAGTTAAAAAATATGGTTGAGATTATAGTTGAATGATTATTTTACACTTGACTCATTTACAATATATAAAATTTAAATTCTTCACTCTTAAATTCAGAAGAGATTTTTTCTTGAAAGGCAGTTTTTATTACTTTCCTCGTCTTTAAAACCTATAATTATCTTTTCTTTTTCTTTTTTTTAAAAAAAAAAAAAAAAAAACCCCTAACTAACAGTTGTCTCCACAGATTGTAGCTTATTAAGTTTTTCAGTTTTTTTTTTTTCCCTTGTAAGTATTTTTAATTATCTTTACATAGGATTAATTGGCGCACATATACTACAAAAAAAAAAAAAAAAAAAAAAAAAAAAAAAAAGAAGAAGAAGATTGTGCTAACTGATTAGCAGTAATCTACATCTGAATCCATCATATATGTAGAGTTCAAATTCCTCCTAAATTCAAAATAAAATAATAATAATGTACATTTTGATGCTTTATTTATTTATTTATTTTTCCTTTTCCTTTTTCATTATTTTTCTTATTTTTTAAGGGCTATTTGCACCATTGGTCCCGACTTCTTGGATCGTGGCCAATTGCTTATCACCATATCTATTTTCAACAAATTAATCAATCCATCAATTGTTGATCTAGTTGCAATATTGGTAAAATAAGAAACGTATGTATAATTTTATTTATTTTATTTTATGTAATTCGACATTTACATGACACTTGATTTAATCTGACTTAATTTTCTCTCCTTATAGAAGCTCAACTTCATCATTCTCCGTCACATGTATTTCTTATCTAATATCTAATGTCAACTTTTTTCATTATAAATTGAGCCTCTATTTGGAGCACTGTTTTAAATCTATAAATTCGAATTTTTTTCTACTGTGTTTTTTTTCACACAAAAATTTAAATATACTATATAAATCGTGAGCTTGAACCTATGATCGAAACAAGATTGTAATCTCCTTCCTTGTGATCGGGTCTAATTTTTTATTCTAGTAAGTTTTCTTTCAACTAAATTAAAAGTTAAATGTTTATACTCAATGCTCATTACTTCTTGTTCTCTCCGAAGCACCTCTGGAATAAGGTATTAACTTCTCTATCATCCCTTTCTAACTAAAAGGAGTTCTTTATCATTGCACGTTTTCACTGGGGTGATTTTACTGATATACCCCTTTTAATTCTGCACACATTATATTTAAAAATAATTAAATATACCTATTACACATCCTTTTTTTGTTTCAAAATTAATCCTAACTATTTTCATAAAATTAATATAAAAAATACCTTTTGCATTAATCATTTTAGTTTATTACATTTCTATATTATTCTTTTAAAAGAATTTACTACACATTCTCATAATTATTCCAAAATATTTTATATAAAGGACATATTTCCAAAAACTTTTTTCCTTTTCCTTGACTAGTCCATTCTTATTTACTTTATTGAGATTTTTTTTTTTTTTTTGGGTAAACCGTCATCCTATACGATATCTGTACACTACAACATAGAAGAACATATATAACAAGAATCTTTACTTTTTTGGACAACTATTGTTTTTTTCTTTTTCTTTTGGAAATTTTCATTATTCTTGGAATATGAAATTATTAGATCTTCTTAGAATTATATTAAATTAAACAAATACATAATTAATAAATTATAACATAAATCAAACAGTTCAAAACAGAATCATGCTTGTTAGGTATTTAAAAAAAAAATACTTTCCCTAGAATTCTTATTTAACCATTTTGAAAAAATTATTCAAACATTCATAAAACTGCCTTTTGGGATCTACAAGCAAAAAAAAAAAAAAAAAGTTTTCTATACTCAAAATCTATGCAAATTCATAATCCTATGCAATTTTCTTGAAATGGGAAAACAAATTTCTTGGAAGGAAAAAAATAGTTGCATATAATACAAGTAGGGGTGAACTATGGAGGGCCCACCAATTTGTTGTGTCTGCATCATTCCTAACAAAAGTTCCCCTATTTGTTTGGTTATTGGGAGAAGGTGGGTCCTTTTCATATTCACTTTGCAGGAACAATGTGGGGCTTAGCTGAACAGCAGTTCTAGTTGATTTTGATGTAAAATTTATAAGTGGTTGTAGATTGTTGTCATCATCCACAACCAAAAAAGGAAATTGCCATCAACATTGCATGATTGTTATTGGATAACCCAAATTTTGCAGACTACAAGAAAATCGCTTTTTAGAGACGATAAATGCCGTCGCTAAAATGCTACAACGTCATCGCCAAAGGTTATTAGAGATTGACCCAAAGATTAAGGACTAAACCTGCCAATTGATCAATTAAGTACTTGCTAAGTTTAACTAATAAGAATGAGGGTAGAAGTAGGAAAGCTGAAAGATTAAGGACTATTAAAGTCCTATATTGATTAAGAGGGATTCATAAAACATTAATTTGAAAGTGATTAATGAAAACAGATCAATTATGATAATCTTCTTTTGGCTATATATATATATATATATATATAGGACACTATTGAGAACAGTGAAATAAAATCTTTTATTGAACTAATAAAAATGTTATAAATACTATAGAAAAGCATTCAATCTTAGTGCAAAGATCCTAACACAACTAGCATACTCGAAGCTCTGGTGCTTACCTTCAATCGAACAGACTTACTCCAAGCATAATCCAAGTTCAGCTCCGTGTCGGACTTATTCTGGATCTTCAAATGCGTGATGGAAACAAGTTGAGAGCTATGAAAATAAGCTTAGAAACGATCTGGTTTTCTCTCACTATAAAACCTCTTAAAAACATTATTCTTTATGCGAGATCACTTAACGAAAGAAAATCTCGAATTGAGAATGCGTCTAGACGTATTCCTTTAAATTTATAATGAGATCTAGCTTGAAAAACATAATAATTTAAAAAATATATATTCGGTATTTTAAATTTCTCCTTATTTCTTGGTTTTTTTTTATTCTAGATTCTGGCCACAGATTGGTATATCCATGTATTGTGGTCATAGTCATGTGCGTTCAAAAATTCAAACCGTAGCAAAAATAAGACTTTAAAAGGAATAATTTCGGTTCCACCATCTTTTCTTTTCTTTTTTTTTTTTTTTTTTGACTTGCCTTGAATTGTAGTTTAAATATCAACTAACACCTAATAGCATCAATTATTTTTATCACTTATATGCAATTCAGATAGTAACTGATCTAATAAATCGATAAACTTATTTTCTAGAGTTTTAGAAATAATTTATTTATCTTATTATTAATCAAGAATTTAGTATATAGCTGAAAAGTCCGTCACAAATTGCAATTACCAATTTGTCAAGAATTAATCAAATTGAAGTTATAATGTCATTATTAACTGGAATTGAAATACATGCTAGATCCGGATCAAAACTTGTATCGATTAAACAAATCGTTAGAATTTTCATAGTCATACATTTTTGAAGAGCCGTATATTCTTCTTGTTGATAAGTAATTATTACTTATCAGCTTAACCCGTTATATATTAACTATCGACAAATATGTTTGCAAGTGAGATAGTTGTTTCTTTAACATAATCACATCTCTCTCCGGAAGGCGTTTGAGTCTACCCGTTTTTCGTTTAGTTCCCAAGTCCCTGAACTTATGAAGTTTGGTTTCCAACAAGCTATTTTTTATTAGCATAATGACACCGAGCCTTTACTTGTGCTACTGAATTAGCTACTTTATTTTAGTGCCAACAATTAAGAACTGTTTTACCCTACTTGCTGCATCAAAACCAAGTCTTCACAAGCTTTTGATAAAAACCAAGCCATTCTAGTAAAATTAATGAACCAAGTCCATATATGTTTTCTTTACACTTTGTGGAAATATAAGGTGCCATTCTAGAATTCCATTTCGTAGCACCATAACCAAAATGAAGTACTCCTGCATCCATCATCTCTTCCAAAATGATGTTCAATATCATCTTGTCATTTCTCCCAACACTTTTTTTTTTTTTTTTTTTTCCCTTTTTGAAAAAAAAAGAAAAAAGAGATAAGGTACCCAAAAATAGAAATAATTAAATTTTCACACATAACCTTCTCTTCTAACAGAGATTGGTCGTTGATACATGATCCAAGCCATTTATCTTTTTTTAATTCTTTTTATTGGTTATTATCTTTAGTACTATTAGCAATTAAACGACTGTAACACAAATAGAAAAACAATAGGCGAATCTACTCTTAAGAATCCTTAAATCCTAGAAATAAGTATTTTGATGTATCATGTACATTTTTTGAAATTCAAAAATTAAATAATTCTCTGTGGTGGAACAAATAAATTCTTCTTTTTGGTTTCCAAAGAAATGGTATTATGCTGTCTTGAACGATGCACTAATCCTTTAAATCTAGTACCAACGGTTATCATCCCCTTAGAACAACATTCTTTTACAGATCATTTAACCAATCGATACGACCACATAGAGCGACTTTTGTTAAAACTCGAGTAGTTTCTTTAAAACTTGCTTCAGTTTAGTTAAACTTCTCATCAGATTCTTATACTAATCTTATCATCAAATCAAGCTCAAATCTCAATAGATAATTTCATAAGTAAATGAGAATTGAATGTAAACAAATTTAGACATAAAACAAACACAAGCTTAATTTCACAAAATTCTACACTAAGATAAACTTAGCTTATATCCCAAAAGCATGTTAAAACAAAGCTTATCTCCTGCAATAAACTTGGTTATTATATCCCATGACAAATTCAAGCCTTAAACTAATTTTATCAAAGAGATAAATCTGAGTAAATCAGAAAACACAGTTAGTTAATTTGATAATAAATATCAACAAACGTAGGATTAAAAATACTAACTGTCTTCCTCACAAAAAAAAAAAAAAAAACTAACTGTCACAATCTTGATTCAACTAAACACCAAGTAAGGTGGCCTAGTGGTGATAGACTACTATGGTGGTACGTATTTAAAGGTTGGAGTACTTAGTAATCATTTTTAAGGGTTTTAATTATAAAGAAAATTTTCCTACTAATCTAATACTCAATTTAGAGTATTTAGGATCATGCCCGCATGCTGCTGGCACATTCCAGCACATTCGGTAAACGTGAGAAACCCCTTTGATAATGTTAAGGAGTATGCTATCGTCAATGGTTTTTTTTTTTTTTTTTTCACTTTATATATATATAAAAAGAAGTTCATTCAATTTTTATTTTTGTTTTTATTTTTTGAAGGTGATGCTTCATGTTTTGTCAATATGTAACCATTGCAGATAGGTTAATATTATGTTTTTGGGACCTTCTTCGGTCCGATGGGTGCATTTCGGATTTTGAAACTTCAAAAACATTTTAACTATTGATCTTGATTTGTATGGTTGAGAAAGGGTGAGGGGTAGATCAAAATTTTATGACCTGTGTCAGATGTCAACCGGTAGAAAAGCTTCTTCTCTTTTTCCTTTTTAAAATTTTTTTAAAAAAATTTTGAAGATAGTAACTTTAGTCAGATATTAAAATAACTTGCCTATTAATTAAAAAAAAAAGGGAATAATATTAACTTGCCTATTAGGTATCTATTATCTGTGCAAGAGGAGGTTAACATCATTTATGTTGTAATGAAAAGGATGGACATATAGTTCCAATCTTCTCCTCTCCAAATATGTCAATGGCTAGAATCTTCTTTATTGTTACCCTGCTTTTATTATGCTCTCTTTTCTAGTTCTAAAATATTCTGGCTAATGTAGTTGTTGCCACTTTTATTACTTTTTATAATAATCCAAGTTTTCTCACTTCTAAAGACTTATTTGCAAGATAGATTGGAGTTGGACTTTCAAAATTGTCTTAATTATAAATAAATGAATTATTTGAAAATATATATTAAGTTGAAATTTGAATAAAAAAATGAATTATGATATATATTTGATTAGTATAAAAATTTGAAATGTGTTCGGATTTCGATGCTAATATGTAACTTCTTATGTTCTCTTTATCATTAGGAGCGTTTAGCAAATAATAATCATCTAAATTATACTTAAATAAAAAAAGTTATGAACTTTGGAAGTTGAGAGAAAGAGAGAAAGAAAGCCAGAGAGTTGTGCTTTTTAATTAAGTTGTCTTTCCAAACATGTGTTGGAAACTAGTAGCCAAATCTGATATTGGAGTTGATTGTTTGAACGACTCCCAAATTTTTTTATTTTTTATTTTTATTTTTTACTAGTTGAAAGCACATTTCACCACATGAGTATTGTGTGTTCAGTTAGTTAAATTTTAAAAGCATACGTGATTTTTTAAACAAAAAATCATCTCATTTCGACTTAAAATATTAAAATTATAGACTTTCATCATCTGAATTTTTAAGTCAGGGTTAGATATATGTAAATATTAAAATTGAGTTTACTTCAAAAGAAAAGGACAAAAAATAAATTGAAATTATTTGATTGAAGTGAACCAACCAAACACGTGTTAAATGTATGTCTAGATAGTTTCTGTTAAAAAAAAAAACATTTGAATTGTATAAAGGTAAAACGATGAGTGTGAAATGTATTTTTTAAAAGTAAAAACTTAAATTTAGATTTAAAATAAATTGAATTATTGTGAGATAATAAACATTCAAATAAATTTCAATATAATAATTACTCAACCAAATACATTATATTATATATTATATTATATAACTTACTAAAAGAATGCAAAGTGGTGAACAGTAATTTTTCTACAGTAAATTTACGGTTTTGCCCCCCTCTTCCTTCAGCCGGTTGATTTGACCACAGTAAATGGACGGTTTTGTCCTCATTTCATGACGTAAGCATGCCATATTCTTAGTCAAAAAGGCGGCCCACCTCATTTTTTTTCTGATCCTTTTGTTGCTTTTGCATTTATTACACCACTTCTCTCGAAAAACCACCCTCCTTCTAAACATTTTTGTTTTTTGTTTGTTTTATAAAACTTTTTTTTTAATTTAATATTATTATATAAACTAAAATATAATTTACTTTGCCCTTTCTCTTCTTCTCTCTTCTCTGCTGTCGCCTCTTCATTCCCCATCATCTATTACTTTTTTTTTTAATATTATTATATAAACTTTTTTTTTTTTTCTGATCTTTTTGTTGCTTTTGCATCTATTACTTCACTTCTCTCGAAAAATCACCCCCCTTCTAAACATTTTTGTTTTCTTTTCCTCTCTTCTCTCTGCTGCTACCCTCGTTATTTCTCAAACCCTACTTTTGTTTTTCTCTCTGCCGCCAGCCTCATTACTTCTCATTCTTTGTTTTAGTTTTTCATTTTCTTCTTCCTCCGTCTCTTTCACTGTTCTTCTACCGCCACTCCTTGCTTCCTTTTCTCTTCTTTGCCGGCGTTCTCTTTTCATTTGTGTTTTGTTCTTTACTCTTCATTTTCTTCTTCCTCTATTTCTGTCGGTGTTGTTCTTTTTTGGGTCTCTCATTTTTTGCATTTTTGGCCTGAAAATTTTACCGATTGCTTTTTTTATTGTGTTCTTTGTGATTCTGTTGGTATTGTTTCAGTTGTTTTTGTGCGTTTTTTTTCGCGATTTTGGATTTTGTTTCTCTTATACTGTACATGCAATATTTTTTTGGGTAATTTTTTTTCTTTCTGCGAATCTTAGGTTTTTGATATTCATTTTTTTCACGGATTTTTTTTCCCCTGTTTATTAGTTATTTAGGTTTTTTTTTTTTTTTTGTGCCGATTTTCTGTGTTTTTTGGAGTTATGGTTTTTTCCTTTTTTTTTTTTTTTTTTTTTTTTCTTTTTTTCTTCGAAACTCTACATTTTAATTTTGGGGGTTTTTGATTTTTTTTTAAATTGAGGGTTTTTTTTTTCCGTCCATTAAGTTTTGGGGTTTTTTTTTTTCCCGATTATTTTTTTATTTTTTTTATTTTACATGTTGTTTATACGTATAATGAAATTACTCCTACGTGCATAGCACGTGGCTAACAACTAGTGTTATATTAGAATACAATAATCACTGTTACAATGCAAGTTATATATAAATATAATAGGTATAGATCTTTTTTCCAGCAAAAAAAAAAAGAAAGAAAGAAAGAAGATATAGATCTTTAATATTACCTTTTTCACTCGTATTGTTATTTGTCCAACTGAATAGAGTTATCCCAATTATAAATAAAATTACTGTCGTCATTTTGCTCAATCTATTTTGTTTTTTTCCTGTCATCGACCTTTTGCCCTGCAAAGTTTCCTATTAGTTTCACAAAACCATAAATGCTTTTCCCTCCTTACCGGTTACAGCAGGTTTCTCACTAGACACTACAATTTCTGACACTTCACTGCCATTATCCTCTGCAAATATACTTTTCTTTTGACACGTTTATGCTGTACCAGTACGACTGACGTACTGAGGCCGACCCCTTATGTTTTTAAAGCTTTTGCTTTTAGGATTCTTTATTAAAGTCGATTGAAATGCAGCAGCAAAGGAGCGAATTATTGAGGCAGGGCCAAACAGCTTTACGGAGAAAAACAAAAAGAAAAAGAAGGCAAAAAGAAAAAGAACGTGAAAACCCCAGACCAACTGAGCCTCCGTTAAGGTTCCAATTATTTCAATTTACATTAGTGTTGGGAACCAAACGTTCAAAGCTGACCTTTTTTTTTGTTTTTTTGTTTTTTGTTTTTTTTCGGGTTGGGAAAAAGTTTTTTCTTGGTACAATTACATAACCAACCTGTTCACCAAAAAAAAATTACATAACCAACCTTGATATTGTCTCACATACACATACTAATTTAAAACATGTGCATGACATATGATTGGATAAATTTGAGAAAATTTATCTAAATAAAGAAAAATTAAAATAATAAGTAAAAAAAAAGACAAAAAAAATCAACAAAATAACTACAAAAAAAAAAAAGAGGCATGAAAAAAAGACCAAAAAAATAGAATAATTAAAATTGAAAAAAATTAACCAATAGGATAAAAATGGACTAAAATGAAAAAAAAAAAAATTGGACCGAAAAAAAATGAAGGATCAAAAAAATAAAAAAGATTTAGTTTTGGACGACAGTGAAATGCATACAGTAGTATACTTTCATATTTCTATACACGTATAGAGATAAATTAAGGATCGTTTGGAATAATGGTTAGAGTTAAAGCTTTGTAAGTTAGAATTGAAATACATGTTTGGTTAAATTATGAACCGGAAATGAACTGTGATGTAGAGAATAGTGTAAAAATATAAAATGTGTTTAGAAAAAATATGTAATATGGATTATGTTACGTTTCTCTCGTTGTTACAAGCATTTAAACACATAAATCATCTTATTTTAACTTCAAATAGGAAAATTATGAACTTTTAAAATTTAAATTTCATAAAATTTAAGAGAGAAAAATTAATGAGATTTAAATTTAAAATATTTGGAGTTAAATAGCATAAATCTTGTAGATATAGTGTTCCAAATGAGCCATAAGCTTGTCTTCACCCTTCCACAAAAAGGATTGGTCATAACATATAAAAATAAAATGAGCTATATAAACTTTATCTTTTATAACAAGATTTTAGATAGGTTCAACAACGAGTTGCAATAGATAAATTTCTTGTTTTTCTTTATAATGTCATAATCATTAAAAAAACACAAGCAATATTACATCTTCTGCTCTTATATTATATACTAGTTGAAATCCTCCATCGATCTCTATAATGTGTAGATTATACAACAATAATTTAAAACAAAACATAAAAAGTAAATTTAACTTTTTTTTTTTTTTTTTTTTTTTTATAGAAGTTGTGAAATTGAATAGAAAATTAACAGGGAGATAGAAAAATAATAATTAAGAGGATTGTTATAAAAAAAATTGTCATACATTTTAGAAAAAAAAAAACTATTATTAATTAACAAGTTAATTAGAAGATACCGAAAAATATGATAATTAAGAGGGTTGTAAGGTATAAAAATATATGACTGTGGATACATTATAAATAATTTGTTAAAAGTAAAAAATAAAAATAAAAAAAGTCAAAGAAAGCAAAATTAAAAATAAAAAATAAAAAGGAAAGTAACGAAAAATGGCAATTTAAGCAGAAAAATGTATTATCTCATTAAGGATGTCTATCTGAAAAATTTTATAAATGAGATCAAAGTAATAATATGGCAAAGGCAGATTGTAGAATAAAAAATAATAAAAAAAAAAGAATCACTTAAAGAAAGAAAAGAAAATTAAGGGATAAAAAAAAAAGAATCATTTAAAGCATCCCATCAAGCAAGGAAACTAAGGAAATTTAAAAAGAAAAAACCATTTGAATGACATATGGCCTATACTTAAGGCTCCGTTTGGTATGAGAAATAGAATGATTGAAAGATTAGCAGGGCATCAGGGAAGGAGAGTGTGAAGAAAGGGAATGATTGATAATTTCTCAAAGTTATTTAGTATGATAAGAAGTAAAGATGGTATTATAAGGAAATGAGAAAAAAAGGATTTAATGTTTAGTTCGGTCTAACTAAACAATTTTAATTGTTTTTTTTTCTTCAAAAGTAAAATCAGTTTTATTATTCACATCTCCATCTCTAATTTAAGAACTCAAATTTTAAAAATTTATAACTTTTATTATTTCAAGTCGAAAAGAGATTTTTTTTTCTTTCGAAAAGAGATTCGGTCTAACTAAACAATTTTAATTGTTTTTTTTTTTGTATTTTTCTTCAAAAGTAAATTCAGTTTTACTATTCACATCTCCATCTCTAATTTAAGAACTCAAACTTTAAAAATCTATAACTTTAATTATTTCAAGTCGAAAAGAGATTTTTTTTTTTTAAATTGTATAGAATTTTGAAATGAATAAAACAAGATTTATATTGATATTATCTTTTTTTGGAATACATCTTAAGTTTTTACTCTTTTTAACTTCAATTAGTTCATGTTCAAGCAAACACATAATTTCAAAAGTCAACTTAACTCCAACTAAAATAATTACAAAGTCAAGTTCAAACTCAAACGGACCAATTAAATAATCTCTTAGTTTTATTAGTAAAATTGCAAAACTCATCCTTTTAGAAAGGGAATCAAGTAAAATATCTTATTTTTGTTAAATTCTTTACTTTTTAAACTTTCCAATCCTCAATACCAAACACACCTTAAAGCTTTTTACAAAATATAACAATTTAAAAATTAAATAACACATACTATGATATTATACCTTTGCAAAATTATTCTTATACCAAACTCATATATGTTATGTCCCAGTGCTTTTATACTATTGTTGGGTGATATTTTCGTCACTATGAAAAATATTAAGCTGACTTCGACTAAAATACTTACTCGAGCCCATGCTTGGCCAGAGGCAGAAAGCTCAAGCGTCATGGGAAGCAAAAACGACATCAAGAAATGTAATGGCCATTGATTAAGGCATTCAAGGCATTAAATATATTCGAAATTAACATACATGAGACACCAAAGGTAAAAGCTTCATTATATTGAAAAGAGACAACTCTCAAAATTATTATTATTATTTTTAAATTAAACTCTCTCATTCCAAATATATTACAAATTCTCTCAAATTAACGGACAGAATTTCATAAACTCATTTAAGTACAAAATCCTGGGAATTATATACAACATTGTTCTAGCTTTGGTTTTTTTTCTTTTGTCTTTTTATTGCGAGGTTGTTTGTGTTATTTAATGCTATGTTTGAATGTGTGGAAAAGAAGAAGGAAGAGAGTGAGATGAGGGAAAAGTAGAGAGAAAATGATGGAATTGTTTGGTAAGAAGAAAAATTGGAGGGAAGAAAATATAATGGGAGTCCACTATATTTAATCCTTAAAAAAGCGGGTGGAAAACATAATTCTATCTAAAGATAATTAAAATTAGTTTTTTTATCTTCACTCTAAAAGAGAAATAATATAAATAAATGAATCATATAGTAATTTTACAAATTCATTATCTTATTTCCTTCTTATCTATCAAACAATCTAAAGGAAAACTAATTTCCTTTCTATGATTCTAATTTTTTTTTATCTTTTATAAGTTTTCTCTCCCTTTTATTTTCTTTTCTTTTAACCGAACGGAGGATATGTGTTTATTTAACGTTCTTGATCCAATTGCTTGTTGGATCTTAATTTCTTGTTCAAGTAAGATGATTTGGTGTTGGACGATCCTTACAAACACCGAAAACAATTTCTACTTAATATTTGCTAATTTAGATTTCGGAACTTGATCGATAACGTGCACTCTCAATTTTTCTACCAACTATATAATATTCCTACCTTATATGTCAAATGTGATATAACTGACATATTATAATAAGGATTCACACAATATTTGCGTGATAAAGAGAATGAAAGGTGAAAATCATAACAGCTGATGACAAAGCAATATAAAAGCTCATAAAGAAAGACTATAGTATACAATTTATATATATATAAATATATATAAGAGTTTTTAATGGTTACTGTATATTTATAATTATGGATGGTTACAAGACAAAATAATAAGAAGTAGTGCATTCCTTAATTATACTCGATGATGTGGCAATTTTGTGACTTGTTATAGTAGGTTAAACAATTAATTTATATTAACTATTAATTAATAGATTATTTTTATTTTTGTAGGGTTAATAGATATTTTTATTGGAGGTGGACATATGAATATTTAGAATCAGATTTCAATAAATGGAATAGAATTTGTTTCCTTTATTAATTTTTAATTTCGTTTTTATTTTGTTACAAAAAATTTTCTTATAAAAGTCTGATTAACGGCCATTACATCGTTGATTGACGTATATGAAAATTTTCATACCACCATCGAATTCATGTTGCAAGATATAATGATTTACTTGTAATAATAAAAATTAATATCGATCATGAAGAGTATGAATAAGGATTTATAGTCCAATTGCAATTTCTCTCTGATCAGTACAGAAAGATATTATTGCTATACACCGATGTTGGATGTAAAAGAATTCATTCTGTCCACCCATTAAAAACCATCTCTATATGTCTTTTAAATTAATTACTTTTTATTTGTTGAAAACTTCATTCTATAAATGAAAAAAGAAAAAATTATCATAATTTTAAGAAAAGTGTGAACAAGATGTATATGTAATTTATTATTCTAATATTACTTGAATTGATTTTTTCATTAAAAAATTAACGTAATATTCAGGATTATGTTATTAGTTGCCTAGTAATTTCTTTTCCAGGCTTCCTGCCATCGCCTATGCGTTTCATTAACACAAAAAGGGCTGGATAATGATTTATGCTTAATAGTGGTTGGGTTTAAGGTCTTTTATGACTATCTTCTTCTTTGTTTGTTTGTTTGTTTTTTTTTTTTTTTGAAAGTTTTTTATGACTATCTATTTGTTTTGTTGATTTGTCCATTAATAGTAGCTAATAGGTTTCTTCACAGTGGAGTTCTTACACCGAAAATTCAAAAACAAATGCAATAAAAATAAGGAAGAAAGTAAATGCATAATGTGAGGCAATAAAAGAAATAATAAACTGAAAAGAAAAAAATCCGGACGAAATGAATCATGAATTAGATTCAAAAGTTAGAAAATAGATATTTAATTTAAATTTAATTTAAATAAAAAAATTCATATCAACAAGTTAAAAACAAGTTACTTATCTAAAACTATACTTAATGAGCTTTATAAGTTCAAGAGTACTCATTAATTGTTATAAATGTTTTTGATCAAATATTAAAGTAACCATTGAAACCATATATATATATATATACACACACAAGTTAAGAACCACAAAACAAACACATTAGCTGAGGCAACTTTTCCAGGGAAATTAGAAACGTACTTTGCTTCTATAACTCAAAAGTGAAAACGTTTTACCTACAAACCGACTAAGCATATAATTCTTATAAAAAAAATTCTACGTTATCAATAAAATATAATTTAATTAGTTATTAAATCATGTCAAAATTATATTAAATTAGAACAATATAAAACATAACTAAATAACAGGGAACATTTATAAATATGTAGAGATCATCTTTAATGCATTTGTCTATATCAATACTATATTTATTATAAAAGAATGTGAAAATAATAAAATCTTAGTGTAATGTCATTTTTACTTTTTATCGTCATTTTTATGTTTTACAACTTTTAAAAAGTAAATTTTTAGTATTTACATAAATAAAAAAAATGAAAATATTGTAATAAATTATATGAAAGAGTCAATGAAACAACCAACAAGAATAAAATATTATTTGACATTTGCTATATTTTATGACAAATTTGTTACAAAATTTAACATATAACAAATTTAACATCAAAGACAACACTCAATTAGAGAGCATTATGTCAAAATTTTTCATTAGTATAATAATGTAGCATTGCATTGAAGAGCAAAATAATTTAGTATTGGAGATGCTCTAATAGGAATTTTTTTTGCCTACCTCTTTTTTTTTTTTTTTTTTTTTTGCCAAAAATATTTGAACCTTTTACAAAATAATTCATATAGTAATTTTCCATGCAAATCGCATGATAGTTTGAAACTTCACCCAAACAGTTATATAAAATGTAAAATGTCATCTTCAATATTACTCAGAAAATTCCTTAGAAAAAGTATTATATTCGACACGTTATTTGAATAGTATTTCTGTAAAATTCTAAAAAATTTTCCCTGATAAACACAACAATAAATTTAGTAAATTCCAAAATCAATCTTTTTCCCCCCTTGTTCTTTTGGGATTAAATGTGAACTTCAATGTGGTGGTGGGACTTGGGAGGAGAGAACCCGTGAAGATGCCGATGCCTGTCCAAAGCACTATACTTTTTTTTTTTTTTTTTATTTTTTTGAGAAAAATCTGGATTTTATTAAGACTCCAAAGCACTATACTTCTATGATAGCATTCCAACATAGTTTTCTTATTCTAATCGAATGATAACGAATCCCAAAATAGAAATTATCTTGGTTACTGACGTGTCATTTACTGATTTGAGGGATATTGAGCATACAAAATTCTTAATGAGAAATATAATTAGTATAATTGTCATTTAATTCTAGTGTGAAGTTGACATAAATGAGTTTTATTAACAAATCTAAGATAATATGAGCTTGATTTCAATCTAGTGGACCCTTTAGGGTCTTATAAACAAACAGGGTATGCAAAATTATTTGATTTGCTACCAGTTGTGGTCAATGTAATGATTTATAAAATGTATTTCCTTATTCTTCTTATAAAACTAGTAGGGACATGTGCTTTGCAAGTATGATATTTATAAATGTCATAAGTAATAGTGTAGATTTTTTAGACCGATAATGATAATTTCTTTTAATACTTGTGTATAAGAAGAAACTTGAACATTCGGAAAAAAGAAAAAAAAGGAAAAAAGAAAAAATTAAACACATAAGTAAACTCCATGAAATTCAATGGAAATCCTTATTATACTTTTAAGTGTTAATAATTGAATTATTCAATTATTGAGAAAATTATTTTATTGCGATAATAAATAAATTTTCTTTGCAATGACTACTTTTACAAAATAATATATATAATGATTGTAAAAAAATACATATTTTAAAATTTGATTTTAGGAAAAAAAAAAAAACAAAGATTAAAAAATAAAGAAAAATGAGAAAGTGAGAAGGAGAAATAAGTAGGAAAAAGTAAAAAAGAGGGGGAAAAAAAGGTCTATACAATTTTGGGGAAAAAGAAAAGAAAAAGTGAAATGAAAGAAAATGAAAAAAAAAAAATATATATATATATATAAGAAAATGAAGAAAAAAATAATACAATAAATTAATTAATAAATAAAGCTGAAGAATCCAAATCCACAGCCTCTTACAAGAGATGATCCGGTGTCCTGGTGTCCGGTGCATATACCATGACACCTTGCTAACGAACAACTTTACATTTGCAGTTATGTACAAAATAAGAAAGTAAGAAATAATAATAATAATATTATAATAATTGTTGATGGGATATCGAGTTAATGTTCTCGGCTTCAAAAATGAATCAAGAAAATTTCATTTAATTAAATTTCTTACAAGCACCCATTAAGTGCCATTGAGATAGAGGATGCTGACTTCAATCAACGATGATAAATGGCATTGAATTCAAAGATAAAGGATGTCGACTTCAACAATAATGAGGCCGAGAAATATAGATACCGTTGAGGGTGCCGAATAGGTACTATCAGGAAATCTATCATGTGGCACCATAAAACGCTGTTGAGACCCGATTAATCAAGGAACCGATAAATACAGAGATCGTGGAAGGTACCGAATAGGTATTGTTAATAGAGCGCTGAATCTTTCGACAACCTTGTCCTAGGAAAGTTAGCGCAGCGTAATTTAAAAGGATGCCAAGAAAACAGGGAACGATTATGGGTGCCGGCTAATATCCATGATAAAAAGGACGCGGTAATCAAAGGAACCGAATAAATGCGGAGATCGTGGAAGGTACGAATAGGTATTGTTAATAGAGCGCTGAATCTTTCGACACCTTGTCCCAGGAAAGTTAGCACAGCGTAATTTAAAAGGATGCCAAGAAAACCGGGAATGGTTATGGGTGCCGGCTAAGATCCATGATAAAAAGGACGTGATAACGGTTAAGGGAATTACGAAAATGACGGGTGGATCGGAGTTAACTACCACAACGTGGGGAATCATCTGAGGATTTTTTGTTTTTATTTAATATTTTAAATGTGAAAGTATATATAGAGTTCTAGGCGCCCTAGAGGGGGGCCAAGAACCACTTTTTGTACCTAAGAATAACACTTTGTAAATAGCTTTGAAAATAGTGAAACCATGACTTCCCCGTTACAAAGAGGACTACCCTTCGAATAGAAGAATAACCTTTGTAAATTTCTGATATTCTTTACTTTTTCTGTAGTTTCGATACTTAACTTTACTACAGTAGTTTAGATTAACGACAAACATTTCAACTCTAATATTGTTAGGCAGATTTTAATCATCCACAATAATAACAACATTAATAATAATAGTGAAGCATGAAGTAATCCTTGGAGTCTTGGTCCCATTTACTGTAATCATGATGATTTCAAGTTTTGACATTTCAAAATCCCGTTTTGTGGTCTTTATCCGATGAATGGATTATGCAAAATTGAATTTGTGATTGTAAAAGTAAAACTGAGCCAACTGAGCCATTTTATTAAGTAAAATGGGACAGAGTCTTTGTATTTCTACTATAGAAGAAATGACATAAATACTGATAAAAAAAAATCAATTGATTTGTTGGGAAGATATTTAGATGAAACTTTTGAATGATTCACATGCAAAGCCATTTTGGATCCTGCCCCTGTAGCTAAGATATTATTGAGGACGTCGTCCCTCAGTTTACTTTTCTCATCCATTTTTTAACTACCATTTAATTTAATTTTAAATGTCAACTATCTACTTCTCACATACCCTCTGATTATGCCAAAAAATTCATATAATTAAGTTATATTTTTTATTTTTTTTCACCCATCAATTAATAAATAATCATTTATTTTTATAAACATTCCTTTTTTTTAATCAATTATGTTGCTTTTCTTCATCAGCTTTTCCATTTTTGTGTCTTTTTTTTTAATAGAAATTCATTCTTTTTTTTTAATGTACACATTTTACTTTTTTTTTTGGGCTAATATCCATATTTTACTTTAAATACGACTAAAATATATAGTTTTAGATGTTTATTTTTTATGACGTAATTTAAAAAAAAAAATCAAAATCTTGAATTTCTTTTTCTGAAAAAATGAGAAAAACTTTTTTTTAAAAAAGAGGTAATTAAAATTAAAAACTTTATATGGGTTTTTATCCTCTATGTCACGAGCAACTACTTTCAACAATAACTAAAATGAAAATTATGAATTCCAGTATATATATGTATCTATGTAGACATTACTTTATGAAATGGATGCAAATAAAACTATGATTTTATTGGATTTCAAGTAAAATAGGTTATCTGAAAAAAAAAAAAAAAAACTAAGAACAGTTGGATATCTAGAAAAACAAAAAAGCAACGAAAATGATTTAAAAAAAGATTTGGTTTTAAAAAAAATTATAAATATTAGAATTTAATTGTAGAGACGTTTTTTGGGGTGTAAATAGACGCCCCTGCTAATAAATGAACTCCAATTTTTCGTCCAACAGTGTGGGACAGAACTTGTGGCTTTAGAATCCCAATTTCCACACACAAATCTAAGCGTAGCCATTGTCTTGGCTTGGAACCAAAAAATTATTATTCTCAAAGCAAGGAAAAAAAACGTTAATTTCAGGAAAGATTTATTAGGGGCCCAACCACTAGCTACCAAACCAATCATTTTGGCACTTTAGACGGATCTACGACATATTGTTTAGACTGGACCCTAGTACGACTCCAAAGTTCTCAAGTTCTAGCCCCCAAAAATCTAACAAAGCTCCTACCGCCCAAATATCAGTTCCCATTTCCGAATAAACAAACCGCAATTTATTGTGTCAATGACCACCCGAGCGTGATGGCTTACTGGTAATGAATGGATGATTTTATTTGCATCTACAAAAGTTATGAATGTCCCTTATTATAAATTATTTTTATTACCATTTTACCCCCATTATACGTTAAAATCCATTAAAAATACACCTTGTCATACTCCACATTAACTACAAATAATTATAGTATGTTTTTAAAGAAATTAAAAAACACACCTCATGTTTACTATAAATAATCAAATCAATCCGTATTACATTATATATTTCTAAAACATAAGAAAACTATGAAGAAGAAGAAATATATAGCATGAAGAATGTCATGAACAAGGTGATTTTTATACAACGTCAAATTTTTTCAGAAAAATATTAAAATAAGGAAAGTTTTTTTTTTTTTTTTTTCACATTTAGATTTGTATATAGATTAAAAAAAATCAAATCAAAATTTTAATAATTGTATATAAATTAGGTATAATGAAAATATTGTCTATAAAAGGTAATTTGATGGGGGTATTTATAATTACAGTAGATGTAAATATAATTACTCATAATTATCATAGTGGGTATCAAAGTTTTTGAGTGCTGAGTGGTCCTCTTATGGATCTTAAATGTAAATACTTTTTTCCTACTAGTCTAGTACTTGATGAAGAGTGTTTGGGACCATGCCTTCACGTATTTCTTCCATTAGCACATAAGATGTGGTTGGGGTGACGCGCTCCTCATCGAGGAGTAGGACTTGCCTATAGAGCTTTTAATAAACATTTCTGTCAATGTCTGGGGGCATTATTTTATTGATACAAAAAATAATCAATAGAATAAGCTTGTTAAACCTTTTAATGACATTGAACTCATATTAAATAAAGAAAAATATGATAATTTAACATAACTCAACAAAATTTTGAAGATTGAGAATAATTTCTTATCATTAATTTTTCTTTTAACTCTACTAAAAAGTTCTTCTAATTTGAAATATTATATTCTAAAACGGTATGGTCTAGTTATCTGGTCTGATCTATATTTTTCCAAACGTTTTAAATGGTCTGTTTTGTGAAACTTGATAGTTTGGAATCGGACTAAACCGAATCGTACACACCTCTAGGCCAATGTTAATAGGTGGATCACATCGCTACCTACTTAACAATAGTGTTTTTTTTTTTTGGTTAAAGTAAAGAGGATTTCGGGTAGAGGTTGGCATATTCAGCTAACAGCGGGGGTAGATGTCTACCTATGTGATGTATAGATCTCTCATAAAGTAAATTGCTCAAATATCCTAACTAATATAATGGGGATAACTCGAACGTAAAAATTTAACGAGAGAGACGAGTGCCCTATCAACCTATCCAAAAGGATGTTGGCACTTAACAGCAGGTATTGGGTCATGTAAAGGTGGAATGGGCCGAAAGAAGTCCAAATGAAAATTGGGATTACACAAACTATGAGTCCGTGGCGAATGTCTAAGCCCATTTTATGAAGAAGAATGTAACAAACAAATCTGAAGGTCGTCACAAAAACTTCAAGTTAGCCAAGCTCTGAGAGAGAGGGGGAGGGGGGAGAGAGAGAGAGAGAGAGTTAGTTTCAGCCATGGAAACCAGAATCTCGGCCTCTCTAGGCCTCCAATCATCTTCTCCTCCTCCCACAAACTCCGCTCATTGCCCCAACCTGTTCACCCACTTCTCCACCGCCATGACCACCACCACCGTCGACAGCTCCTCCCATTTCCGCCATTTCTCCAATCTCCCATTCGCTTCGACCTCCGCATCCACATCCACATCCGCAGTCATACCCAGATCCTCCGCCCCCAAAGTCCACTCCCTCATCATGAAGTCCCTCTCCGTCTTCGAGCGCGCCCTCATAGGCGCCGGCGCCGGAGGCCTCGCCGGAGCCTTCACCTACGTCTGCCTCCTCCCCCTCGACACCGTCAAGACCAAGCTCCAGACCAAAGGCGCCTCCCAGATCTACCGCAACGCCTTCGACGCCATCGCCCAGACCTTCCAGACTAAAGGAATCCTTGGGTTCTACAGCGGCGTCTCCGCCGTCATCGTCGGATCCACCGCCTCCTCCGCCGTCTACTTCGGCACCTGCGAGTTCGGAAAGTCGCTCCTCGCCAAATTACCCAATTACCCTCCCCTCCTCATCCCTCCCACCGCCGGCGCCATGGGCAACATCGTCTCGTCGGCAATTATGGTCCCCAAGGAGCTCATCACCCAGCGAATGCAAGCAGGAGCGAAAGGGAGGTCTTGGCAGGTCCTGCTTCGGATTCTCGAAAACGATGGCGTTTTGGGTCTCTACACGGGTTACTCCGCCACACTTTTAAGGAATTTACCCGCCGGGGTGTTGAGCTACTCGTCTTTTGAGTACCTAAAAGGCGCGGTTTTGAGTCGTACGAGGAAGCCAAATTTGGAGCCAATTCAGAGCGTCGTCTGTGGCGCTCTCGCCGGAGCGATATCGGCGTCGATCACGACGCCGCTCGACGTGGTGAAGACGAGGCTGATGACTCAGGAAGGTGTCAACAAAGTGTCTGCGGCAATGTACTCGGGGGTTTCGGAGACGGTGAAGTTGATTCTCAAGGAAGAGGGCTGGGTTGGCCTCACTCGTGGCATGGGCCCCAGAGTTCTTCACAGTGCTTGCTTCTCGGCTCTCGGCTACTTCGCTTTCGAGACGGCCCGTCTCGCCATTTTGAATCAGTACGTTAAGCAGAAGGAGTTGCGAGAGTTGGCCGTCGTTAATATTGATCACTCGTGATTGGTATGATTTTTCTTCTGTTCACATTTTTAAGCAAAATGAAGATTACATTGTAGAATTATTATTATTATTATTATTATTATTTGCTAATGCATTTATATGATCTTGAAAGTTATCTTGTATTATATTTGCCACACCCTTTTGAGAGGAGATTTTGTAGCTGTTTTTCGAATCATAAATGTCCCTTAAATCACTAACTTTTGCAATTCTTATAGTTTAATAATGAGGAATGGCCACTGTTGGTAAGTTGATTGCTCATATTAATGTAGTGTTTTATACTTTTGTTCTGCTCTTTGTTACCCATTTTAAGGGCAGATTTGTGAGTGTTGCATATGATGACATGAGATAATGCCATTTGATAATTTGGCATTTTGGTTTTCAAATCCTGAATGCAAACCTCTCTTCGGGGCTTCAGTATGGTAGAGAGATGGTTTGACGCCTGTCAAGTCCAGTTAGACATACTAATGGAATAGAACCCCGTATGCAAGTTTCACACCGGTAATAGTCACGCCACCGGTTGTGATACACGATTTGGTTACTCCTAATTTTTGGGATTGTGTTCTGCTTGACCACGGTGGATGAGTTGCTTTCATTTTATGATGTTTTCATGCTCATATGGATAATTTTCCTATCATGGTAACTGGTCTCTTTTCCATGAAATGAAATGCTTTCTGTATTGCTGTTCTGTATAAAGCGGGAGCAGTTCTGAGAGCGGTCGTTTACTCCATCTTGATTTTGTAGCATGACTGGCTCGGGTTTCATAGGTGAAACCATGGATCTTCTAATTTCAAACCATTTGATTTTCTTCTGTTTAGATATTTAACCAATTGAAGATTATATTTTAGATGTTTCTTATCACACGCATTTGTGTCAATAATTCTCAATCTTTTGTTAGTCTGATAATGTACCCAATTTTGTCATTGCTCCTAAATTTATATAGAATTTTCTGCCTAATTGGGCCACTATTGTAACTGTTTTGATGACTGTGAAAACTTTTTCGATAAAATAGTTGGAGTTCTAACTGACATGTGCCAGGGGTGGCTGCTAGTTTTAGTGTTTATGCTCATCATAATATTATGTGTCACACAAGAATATTGTTGTATATCGTACATTTGACTTGTGTTGTGTGCGAGCGATGATGAAGGTCTGCCTTGGCAAAATTAGAGTAACTTTGACCACAGCAAAGTACAGACATAAGCATATCTTTTAGACTGGAATTTGCTCCGGTCTCTGCTCAAGGAATATCTTGCTTGTTCATTACCGTCTCTATTCTTCTGCGATAAGAATGCTCCCAACAAGGCGTTTGAGACTGTTGATATATATATATATATAGCCATAGCGGTTCTCTGGGCCGAGGAGGAATTAGAACTAGTGCCTCACCTCGGAGAGGTCATTCTTGATTCATTGCAAGACTGGGACATGGCTCTCGTTCTAACAAACTCTTCATACTCTGTTTGTTATTTTGTCGCCTATTTTACTTGCAGAATGTGTATGATACAAATAATTTATTTTATTTTATTTTTAACTTTCAAAACGACATCAAGTGGTATCTTAACAATTCTTCTGACGTATTGGGCTTGCCGAACAAGGCCGTCTCAAGAGCCAACGTGACTGTAACTGAAAACATAAACAAGGTACTAAACAAGGGATTTTCTCAACACTTGAATCAACAAGAGCTCCTGGTTGGCTTGATACTACTTGCGCTTGAAGTTCAATGTGGCCTGTGCTGTCTATTTCTGGCTTAAATTGCTTGTAGGAGTAGAAAATGGAGCTTCATGGTGCCAAACCGGTCGTAGCCTAGGCCTTGGTCCTCAAATTCCGTGCCTGCAACAAGGGAACTGGTGTTCACCTTCCAAGGATCCTTGCAGCTTTCTTCACGGTCAGTCTCTGAACATGGTTTTGGATGCACTCAAGCGAGTCCACAATGAGCATCCTTTCCATCTCCTTCAACTAGCCGTTCCCTCGAGCCTTGCATCATTAGCTTCAGTCACCTTTCCTTTCTCCCATAAGTCCCATGCTCATTCAACCAACACCGTACTTCCACCTCCTCCGCCGATGCCATCTTTAACACCACCAAACCAAAGCTATTTATATCTGTTTTCATTGGCAGCAAGGTATCCCATTGTCTCGGTCAGGTGTGGTCACATCCCTGGTGATTGTCTCTGTTCATACACCATTTTTGCTAGACCAAAATCCTCAAGTTTGGCATTGAGTTCTGCTATCTTTACATATCTACGTAACATTTGCCCCTCAAACTCTTCATGCATACATGCAAGAGCGGAAGCAACCCCAAGAGTCATGTTTCGTCTTTGCTGCCATGAGAGGATAACGGCTGAGTTGGTTTTGTGTAGAATCTTGTCAAGGCTTCCTCCGGGAATGTTACTCATACACAAAATACAGATATCACTAAACTAAAATAACTATAAATAAAAGAAAAATGTTAAGAATACCAACTTTAATCCCAACTGTTGTGTACAGACTTGTGTAGCATATAAGTTGTCATTTTTTTTGTAAGTGTTACAAGTATTATCACATCAATGATTATATCTACTAAGGAAAATGTAATACTGTGAGTTGATATTTAAAAAGTTAGGATTAGAGTTTCCTAGCATTTTTCTTCTAAATAAAAACACCTCAATTTTTAAGTTCGAGAATTTCAAAGATTACGTCTTGACACAATTCGCTGCAAAACTAGCTGCCTGACCCTAAAAAGTGTCTGGGGGTGGGGATGGAACATAAAATGGGGTGAGCTCAGGAGGGCAGGAGTGACCAAAAAAAAAAAAAAAAAAAAAACTTCGATCATAATCATAGACAAAATAACACAAAATCATCATTAATATAAAATTATAGATCATCAATGTGCATATAAAGTACTTGTGCTTCATATGCATATGTGGATGTGGTCATAGATACAGGGGATCCATTATCTTCCTTGCTCTTTTGCATTGCTGAGGCTTTTTTTATAGATTACAGACTACGGATTTAGATTATTACCTTACAATCGAATCTTTTCACATTTAAACTCCTTACATGTCCAATTTAGGTTTAGTAAATACTAGTCTAGGATTTTTTTGTTTGCTTGCATGTCCAATACCAAGTAGATAATTTGCGTCTACGTAGTGTAATCTGATCAGTTTTCTGAATTCTACGAAAAATTATAAATGCTATGATATTTTTAGAATGAATCTTTGAATACGCATCATATGCCTTTATGTTTCTTTGGACTATCATTCGTGAAGTATATGCAACGGATTTTGGGACTATGCATAATTATTTGACAAATCTTATGATTACGAAGACCTTTAATATTCTTAATAAAGTGTTTAAGGCCCTTCATATTATTGAAGTCAAATGGCATAACCCTTTGCCGAATTGGATCATAGTTACTACGGATGACGCAAGTAAATTTTCTACTGGTGTTTTACACGCCTTTGAGGCCGAGCTTTTTGGTATCATTACTGCCATTGAGTTCGCCATAATTTAAGTGAAATTACCTTTGGTTGCGATGATATTTATATGATTAATCTTCTTCAATTGCTAAGCAGTAATGTCCTTGACGTTTTCTTGCTAGATGGAATATCTTGTCAGGCATCTTACTTTTTACGGGAAGGTAATTACGTGGAAGACTATTAAGCGGTGAATCATGACCATACTACTTGGTGATTCACTAGCCCAGACAGAGATTCATAGGGATATGGCAGCCGACTTCCGCTAAATATGTGCTCTTTTTCTCTCTAGTTTTTTTACCATTTGGTTTTGGCTAAAGGTCTTTAAAGTGGAATATTAAAGGCTTTTATTCAAAATGCGTGTTTCGACTCAATTCATTGAGTTAGCAAGTTTGTTGTTTCTTTTATACCTGTCTTTCCATAGGCTACTTCATTTCAATTTTTCTTTTTATTTAACAATATATGAGATGGGAAAATAATGATAGTGCTAAAAGTGAATTGGCTTTATTTGGGATGACTTGATGTATTTACTGATTTCTATCATCACTATTTATTTCTTGTTTTTTTAAAAAAAAAAAAAAAAAAAAACGAAAAAGAATGAAATCTTTAATGATTCGGATTCTTGTTATTAATCGTGTTCTTAACTGTGACTAGACTCATTTAAGATAAATTTTAATACATTTTGAAGGTTTCCGAAATAGACGTCAGTTAAAAGTGAGATTTCACATATCATATTCGAATAAGAACATGATAGTTTGGTCCGATTGATAAGATTATTTAAGCAGTTTAAATTATGAATGTAAGAAAATACTTCTGTTAATATGATGAAGAGGACTAAGTCGTCTATCATCATGAATGTCACTGTCGGGATTGATGTTCAAAAAACATATGTCTAAAGACTTTATTATCCATTTAAATAAATAAGTTTTTATTTTTATTTTTAAATTTCATTATACTTTTATGTACATGTATGTTTGATATTTAATAAAATAATAAAATTTTATGATTATTTTTATAACATTAAATATTGTATATAAGTGTTATATACAAAATAATAATATTTAAGAACAATAATTTAAAATTGTTCGCAACAAATAATTAAGTATAAATCTTTAATAATTGTAAAGTATAAATCTTTAATTAATTGTTAAAGTATAAATCTTTAATTAATTGTTATTAACAAGTTCATATACATAATGAATGGGAAAATCTTATCCGGATTATTGTTGACGTGTCATCGGAATGTAAGTGCTTTACATTAGATGATTATAGAAGAAGAGAACAAGATTAATTTGAATATATGATAATATTCGTCAGTATATAGAGCAATAAAATTTAATTAATGATGATCATATATGAAACAATCTTAACTTTGAGTTGTTAACATACTTTTATTTATAGCATTATTTCTATTGACTTACTCGGTACAGATTCATATATGATGTTGAATCCTATTCCTTATATCTTGGAGATATAATAAAGTAATAGATAAGAATGTTAATTTAACGTGATAAATTCCATTCCTTCATTATGAAGTACATAGACAATTTAGGTCTTGAACAACAAGAGTGCTCAATTTCTTTTCTTAACGAGAAAGATACAAATTAAAGAGGTTAATGTATAAATTGAACTTAGCTCTAATTATGAACTATTTATAGAAGATTGATCTTTATGTAGTGATTATATTGATGGATTATATCAACAGATGATTCAAATTTTTTGAATAAATCATATATATATTATTTCAAAAGTGTACTTCCAAGTTTTTGTTGAATAACTTTGAAACTAATCAAATTGATATTTTAATAAAAGAGTTAAGTTAATTATCAAATTTATTAGAGCTTGAAATTATAAGTCCAAAGTTCCTTATGTTGTCTCCTTAATACTATTTGAACATTTGTGTTTAATTGGATCGATTAATGTATAATTGAAGAATTCTAAATTAATACATACTCACATTTTGTAAAATTAATTAATTAGAATGAAATGAATAATTTGAATTATGAGATTGTTTAAATTATATAATATTCGATGATACAGTTAAAAAATAAGATTTTTATCTAGATTTTGAATTTGAACATAAAACAATTTTCAGAAGTGAAAAATAGAAGAAAATCAAATCTCCTTCTCGGAGGAGATCTGGACGATGGTGGCACACGCCACCCTCCCATTGATTGGAGTTAGCCAATTTCTTTTATTTAATGTAATTTGAATAAATTAAAAGATTATCCAATTAGGTATGTTACCTAGCATTATAAATAGATGTTTACGTCAAAATCACAAACTTTTGCCTCTTTTGTAAAAGAGTGAAACTAAAGAGAAAAGTTCCTCTATTGCATTATTTACTTTTTTCATGAGTTGAGAGTACAAAGCAAAGAACACAAAAATGTGTGTGCTATATACCAATTACAAAATAGAGACGTCTACACGTCCGTTCAACTAGTATTGAGATTAAGCATGAAAGATCTAAGGTATCTTAGCGATTGAATTGTCTTCAAAATTATCAATTTAATTAGACAACAATGATATTCTTATTCTTATACATAATATATATATTAAAATTAATATAGTACAAAGTACCGGGAAAAAGTTCTATAAAAAATATTATTGTACACCATCCAATTGTCTACAATTCTTCAGTAAACTTCTGTTTTTATGGTTTTCGAAACCAACAGTCACCAGTCCACAATGATGAAGTAAATGACGATAAAGATTTCATAATTTTGAACTCTAATTGAAGTTTATCCGCAGCTGGAGTCTATTTTTCAAGTTTGATCTTGCGGAGATTTGACCCTATACCAAGTGAAATGTACCTTCATTTTTGTCTTTGATTGTTTACGTGATTACATTTCATGAATCATATATATATATATATATATATATATATATATTAGAGCTTTTAGAGTGAGAAAAATTGAAGGATCACAGGCAAGAAACCAAGCTAGCTTGGAGTAAGTGAGTTGGTTCCAATGGCAAGCTAAAGATTGGGACTACATTAGTTGGGAAAGGAAACATGGTGGTTTATGTTTTGCTGGAGAAAACTTGTGATTCCAATGATTGTAACTATAATTCGAAGTTTAATAACAGTCCCAATTTAACCGGTGTATTTAAATCCCGTGATTTTTCTCTTTTGAAGTTTTTTTACCACATTAAATAATCATATCACTGTATTTATTTTGTTCTAGTCTATTATGATTAATATTTTTTTCTCCACAACCTTACGTTTGTTATAACAGGAAATATCTTTCAAACAAAAACAAAAAAAAAAAAAAAAAAAAAAAAAAAAATCTTTGTTTCTTTGGTGTGTCTGTGATGACATTTTCTCAAGTCTTACCCAGTCTATCAGCGGTCTTACAGAATCAGCTATATGCAAGCTTAGCAAATATTTCGCTTCGTTGCATTAATTATATCTTACATGTCACACCATGTAAGCATTTAACACTCTGATGTGCCAAATACGACCCTTTCCAACTTGATATATAATTGTATTTACTATATTATATGTATATATTTGTATATATTTAAACATTGGAGTAATGGTAGACATGTTCAAACACCCATACTAGTACGAAACCGGCCTACGCTTTGTGTATATATATGTAATACCCCTTAACTTAAACAACACAACACGTAGGCGAGATTTTTAATCATATTATTTATTATTATTTTGCCTCTTTCTTTCTTCGTCCATTTCATATATCGCTTTCCTTTCCATTGACTTGCTTCCTTCAAATATTTCTTGTAATAAGCTCCTTTTTCTAAATAATAGCCCCTCTTAACAAAGGAAACTAGTCTAATTATAATGCCATTATTATTATTATCGCCGCCAACATCATCATCATCAATTTTATCATCACCTCGTTGTTCTTCATTTCCTTCCTTTTTTTCGCCTTCCGGCCGGAGCCCTTCTCCGACTACCGTCCGATCGTCTTCGGCATGGATCCTTCGGATAACTTTCCAACCGGAAAGTTTTCAAGAAAAGAGCTCCAAGGCCCACGTCCAACCCCTTTAAAGATTCACAAAGACTCACACAAGATCAGAAAGCCTCCGATGGCACCACCGCAACCGTCGCAACCGCCAATCCAACAGCCCCGTCAGCCTGTGATAATCTACGACATCTCGCCGAAGGTCATCCACACAAACCCTAGCAATTTCATGAACCTAGTCCAACGCCTAACCGGCTCATCATCGGTGTCGGAGGTGGCTACTGCAACCAATAGTACTAGTACTACTTCTACTGCTACTGCTCTACTGCTACTGCTACTGCTAACCCTAATTTCTACGATAGCCAGATCGTATCACCGGCGGCACGTTACGCGACGATAGAGAAAGCGGCAAGGTCTCCACAAGGAATGAAGAGCGTGATAATTGACAAGAACGGAAATATCGATAGAGATCATCAATTTGCGAGCGGTTTGGAATTAGGGTTGGAGATGGATCAATATCTCGGTGCTGTGGAGATGAATAGCAAGGGTTTGTTTGCGGGTATATTGTCTCCCGGACCGGCATCGCTTCCTCCGATCCCGCAAACCTTCTTCTCTCCGGTCTCTGACGGATTCTTCCATGATCTCAGCCCTGTGCTTCACGGAAACAAGAATAATTTCATTGAAGGTAGTACTTTCATGCCTAGTCCTGCAGCTTCATACTTCGTTTCTCCAAGGATTGCTTCTCCAAATACTCCATCCATAGATTTGTTATTCCATAACATTTTCTCAGATTATATTAATTTGTAGCCTTAATTTTTATTTTTTGGTATTTTGACTTAAGAGGCAGATTTCATTTGTTCATTTATCTTTTCTTTCTTCATTAGTGATATCAAGAGGAAGAAAAAGAAAGACAAAAAATAAAAAATAAAAAAAGAAAAGAAAAGAAAAGGGCGTTGTGGCCCCTAAATAGAAAATTCAATCCTCTTTTAGGTAGGGGAGCAAGTTGGCAATTAATCCTTATACAGAATACTGGCTCTTTAATCTTTAGTTTGTGGCTGTCTTTTTCTTTTTTTTTTCTTTTTGGTTAATTTAATTGTGTGGGCCATTATAGACAGACTAGTTTTGGATTAAGCAGTACATCTTGCATCCTTGATGATGATATAGATTTTTTTTTTTTTGTTTTTTTTTGTTTTTTGTGCAGTACAGAATTTATTGAAATATTCTTCTCATTATTTTTATTTTCGGTGTTTTATTACCCTGGCTTTTGAACCTAATTTATTGGAATTTACTGGATATATCTGGTTGGATGTTTTCTGCAAATTATTAAATTGGTATAAGTTGTTTTTAAGCTGTTTAATCAATATTTATACCACTTTTTTTTCCCAGCTATTTTGTGTGATTTATACATTTAGCATCAAATTGAGTATTATTCATAATATATTCAAAGAAACTTAATGTTCATTTCAACATACGTGTAAAATGATCTGAAGCTATTTATATATCTTGGTTATTTCAGATAAGTATAGGAAGATTAATATTTGTCAGACTACAAATTGTCCTCGACAAAAAAAAAAAAATAAATAAATAAAAAAATGAAAATACTGAATATGTGTAATAACTAAAACTAAATTCATGACTATAATGTTATAAGTCTCCTCAACTATGTATCCTTTTTCATTTGTCTCTATTTTTCAAAATCGCTCAAAATGCACTCGCATATATATACAAAACAGCAGTTTAAAACCGCCCACCGTCTGCTTCCATATATGAACTAATTAATGGAGGCAAATTTTAAATGTTCCTCGAATTATTATTCTAATGTCAACGTACGTGTCACTTGATTTTTTAAATGTAGTTATAGCACCCTCTTAATCCAAAAAAAACAAAAAAAAAAAAAAAAAAAAAGTTTTGAAACACCCATTCAGTCTAAAGTTATGTACATATTAATTAAATTATTAACATGACATGCTCACAGTGGGTTAATAAAGAATAATTTGATGAAATTGCTTGAGTAGATTCATATTTTTCTTGTAAACTCGAATTAAAAACAGTAAATAAAAAAAAAAGTTTAATTTTTTGAAATCTATGTCTTCAACTTTTGGAGTAAGTCATTTAACTTGAAATTATATGTCTATCAATAGTTTTCTGTTAGCTAATGTAATAAAATATGTACGTAATTCGTCGTATGTATCGTAACAGATATTTGAAGGTCCTAAAACAATAGGAGAATTTGTCATAGAAATCAAACTTAAAGTTAAAATTTACATATGTATAATTCTTTGTTTTGTGTTTTTGGCTAAAAGAATTCACGACGCTGATTTTAAAACATATAGAAATTTTTTTAAACATACGTCGAGAAAATTATTTGCCATAAGTATATGTTTATTTTTGCAAATTTTTAAAGTTTTTTTTTTTTTTTTTTCCCAACAATAACATATTTCTTTCTCTCCCTCTCCTTCTCTCTCTCTCTCTTAAAATAATCGTTGCTTTTCAATTTTAATTAGTGTCTATAAGAAAAATTGTGTACCTACTCGAGATATTTTACAACTAGAAAATTATTTATGAGAAGTATTTGAAGGTCCCCCCCTCCCACCCACCCACCCAACAATAACATCTCTCTTTCTCTCTCTCTCTCTTAAAATAATCGTTGCCTTTTCAATTCTAATTAGTGTCTATAAGAAAAAGTGTGCTTCTACTCAAGATATTAAACAACTTGTTTTAACTCATTCTGAACATGTCATGTGAACATTTCAATAGTTTATAAGTAAATTTAAACATAATGGATATTTTGAACGCTTTTATGTAGTTGAGAGCAGGTTGCAAAATGCAATAACCACATTTAAAATTCAGAAGGTAACTGACACAAGATCTATAGTTTAAGGGGAAAGTTGACATTAGATCAATAGTCCAGGGGATATTTTGAAATTATAATAGTTTCAAATCAGTAAATCCGTTAAGTTTATAGAAGGAATTTGATAGAGAGTGTCTGATGTCTATGAATTGTCTTGTATAAATCAAGGGGCATTTTGAACTGTTTTGAAAAATTAGGAGGCAAAAATAGATAAAAGTACATATAGTTTGGGAGGTTATGAAATTAATCCTAAATATTCACTGTTTTATTTTCCCTTTGGTGATCTTATCTCTTTTCTTCTAAAATATTCAACGGTCATTTGCACTTGGTGTTCCCAAACATTTGGGACCTGGTTTTTCAAAATTTCAAAATGGAGATCTCATTGTCAAAAATTCATAAGTTTGGGGACCACATGTGCATAAAAGCCCATGAATCAAATGATCAAAGTGCAGGACTATCAATGGCTATGGTAAGCACATGGGAAGGAAAAAAAAAAAAAAAAAAAAATTTGAACCAGTTCTGAACATTGAAATTAGATATTGCTGGGAAGGAATACCTAATCGTAATAATTACAAATAAAAAGTAAGAACTATGAAACTTTATTGACGATTTGTTCAAGTGGGGGAAAAAATTGTGAAACTAGTTACATATATAGATGTGCAGCTATCTGGCATTTTTATAAAATGAAATTTATAAATTTTTTTAAGATATCATAAAAACCAACTGATTTAAATATAATATTTCTTTAGTAATAATTATCATTTGTACTAATATATAAATAGTATCAGGTCATAAGATTTTAAATAAAAAATTAAATGTAAATCAATTAATTATTATAAGATTTTTAAAATAAAAATTATAACTGTGAAATGTATTCATTAATTAGAAGGTCAAACATGTTAGTATCATAGTGTTATTATAATTTAATTTTATGGATAATTATACTATCTCCAAAATGTTATCACCTACAAGACCCCTTCATATAGGTGTGTATATATATACTAACATATATTTTTACATATTATCAAAACCACGTATGTCTATATGCACCCAAAAAAAAAAAAAAAAAAAAAAAAAAAATCCATTTCCTACATGAAATGACAAATATTTTAAGCACCAGCAAGCACCGACATTAATTCGTTTGAGAATTTACTTATTGAAAATCCCAAACATTGATAGCAAAGGTAATGGAAGGAAAAACTTGCAAAAAAACAAAAGCAAATACAAAAGTATATGCTCCCATAAAGTAGGTACCGATCAGCTCCCGAGAAAATTTGGTTGCACAAATTGATTCCAAACAACTAGTCATATCCTTAGCTTTAAAAGAAAAGAAAAGAAAAAGAAAAAAAAAAGGTCATTATTACGAAAATAAGTCAAAAACCTCTCGTAATAAAAATAAATAGTAAAAAAAATTTTAGTTGATAGTTACATAATATATGTAGTAAATAATATTTTTGAGAAGCATATATTTTTGAAAAAAATATCTTTAAAAATTATAAATAGAGTATCAAAAAACTATAAGTAGAGTATTTCTGATAAATATCATATTGTGATAAATGATTATTTACGAATGAAAAAAAAATATCTTATAAATTTTCATAAAAAATAATTTATCATAAATACGCTATCTATCTCAACATTTTTAAAAAATATTATTTGTTTAAAAACATTTTTTAAAAATAACCTATTTGCTGTCATTCTCTTATTATATTAAGAAGCTAATAGCCCATAAGTGTTGCGTCCAGTTCAGTAATTTATGGAGAAAGAAGTAAAATAGTCATTCTGAAAATGAAAATTGGGTTGAGTTTAGAGGCTACCCTCCCTAATTTTAACCATCTCATACATCTTTTGTCCTGTAATATTTTTGTATTTAAAAGTTTCTCTGTCATAAATTTTCGTTTTATCTCCGATTAAGATGATTATTTTTTCAATGTCTTCAAAATGAAAAGATGAGCAAATCTTCATCTATACACTCTATTAAAATATGCCATTAAATTAAGGTTTTTTTAGATTTGCTAGGAAATTATTTTTTGAATGATTATTTTGGATATCTATCCAATATCATTTTAACTCTTATTTCCTTTTCAAAATTACAGTTTAGTAAAATATCTACACCCGAATTCAAAACCAAATAAAAGATAGGGGCTGTCAATAAATAGACACCCCTCTGTCTACTCTTCCCACACATTCATTAATTCATTTTATTTTACTAAACTGCCAATAGATAAAATTACATTTAAAGACAAAAGTTTTCTTAAAGATACTATACACACACCCCACTCTAATACTTAAAAAGAAAAAAAAAAAAAACGCCCTTTTAAATATAATACATATTAAACTCTTAAAACCGATTAATAAAAGTTCTTTTCATTTAAATTTCATGTTTATCATTATGTTTGAAGATTTTTTTATTTATTTATATTTATATTTATTTATTTATCTATTTATTTATTTTAAGATGGTGATACGTGAGACGAATGAACTTGGCATCTATTTTGTTTGTAGAACAATACTCTTTTCTTTTAAACGTAATATTTTGTAAAGAATGATTTAAAACAACCCAGAACAAGAAAAAGAAAAAAGAAAAGATGTAAAATAAACGTCTAACACGAAAACATATTTTTAAATTATAGACAAGCATGATTTCAGAAACACAAACGTTGAATCCCTTAAAAACAAAAATATTGATCTTATGCAAAAACTATATACATAGTATCCATAATATGATTCAATTAGTTCCAAAAACAAAGCAAACATAATATGTATAAATCTTATGGCCTGGGTTATTGTAAAGAAAATCTAATAACGAGAAAAATTAAACAAATTGAAAAAAAAAAAATGTTTGTTTAAAGGAAGAAAAGAGGGTTATTGGTTGTTGGTGCGTGGAAAAGGGATTACAAATACAAATTATTCATAAGGACTTTTTTGAAAAAATAAAAAGGTGTCAAAAGTAATAATTAAAATCTAAACTTTAATTGATGGGTGGTTTAATAAATAAACTAAAAATAGTAAACGGAGGGGTGTCAATAAATCTTTTCTAAAAAATATTTTTTTCATTTCAATACCAAACACTATCTCAGATTTTTTTTTTTAATTTTTAATATAACAGTTTAATTACACATTTAAACACGGATTCAAAAAGAAAGAAAAATGTTTTTGTTCATGTTTTTAACTGAAATGAAAAATTGTTTCAAATCTCCTAAATTGAAACCTACTTAAACAAATGAACCCTTTGACTTCACAAGCGTTCCCAACTTTGGACTAGTGCAATAAATCAAGGTACTAAAAAAAAAATTAAATTAAATTTCATTAACCAAAAAAAATAAAAGTAAAATTATTTTCACTTTTCCTTTCTCTTATCGAGGTACAATTTTTTATTTTTTTAATTTTTCGAAGAAGAAGAAGTTTTTGAGAGAGAAGAACATAAGACACAGCTTGTCCAAATTGGACCAAGTCAACTTAACTTGGCTCTTTAAGCAAGACTTGACCTTGACTTTCACTACCATATCAACACGCTCTTTTTTTATTTATTTTATTTTTTTAAGGTCCCAAGACTTCCTCAGGGATAGTGCTAGAATTAGTCCTCCCGCAACATGACAAAAAAGCTTTTTTTTTTTTTTTTTTTTTTTTTTTTTCTTGAACATGAAAGTTTCCCTATTTGCATCATCTTCTTTTGGTTCTTTGTCCTTTGTTATCTTTTCTTTCTTTTCTTTCTTTCTTTCTTTCTTAATTTTTTTTTTCTTTTTGAAAATTTTCTCTATGGTTCTAGATTCTTTTTATGGTAATTTATATTAAATGCTAACAAATATCCTTTCTAAGCTTTTTTCAGTGTTCCTATCAAAACATCTGATTTCTTAAAATTCAACTTAAATCAATTGGAGTATTCGCTACACTTTGCTTATTTTGTTGTGTTTCCTTTCATATACTAGTTTTTGAAGCACGTTGTGTTAAAAAAGCAAAGTGGAAAATTGTTTAGGCACAAAGAAAACAAGACAGAAAACACAGGGTTTGAGATATAAGGAATTTGTTTTTCTTAAAATACTGTTTACACTCATTACAAAGTTTGGTAATGAGTTTCCGTCACAAACTACATCTAATATACAATAAACCGACCACGAATTCAATATGTAATAAATCTTATTAAATTCCCATAGCAAAAATGTGAAATATGATCTCAATTTAAAATTTATTAATAGCAAAATATATATTACAATAGACACAACCTTTAGTTAAAAAATTATCTTTTCTGAAAATTTATAAGAGACATATTCAACATATACAACTGTTAAACAACAATCATTTAATTCTAAGTATTGGATCATAATTATTCAATGGTTCAGGGAAATAATTTAATTTTAACCGTTGGTTCGATCCAATGATCAATATTAAATCTTAAAAACGCAAGTAAATAAATAATAAAAAAAAACGGAGAGAGAGAGAGAGCTTATTAGCTCTTTACAATGGGGCGTGTATCTCAAAAGCATCCTAAGCGAACAATCGCCCTTGTCCATGCACGCGCACATGTGGTTCATGATGCTATGTCATTCCTTGCCATTTTGCTTTCTTATACTTTTTTAATATGGGATTTTTGACTTCTCAATTTCTAAGAGATATTACAATCTCTCCAATATGATGCATGTATGTGTTCATTGTTAAATTTTTGACATTGTGAACGTAAAATTTAAATAAGAATACATTTAAGAAATTTTATCTTAATAAAAAAAAAAGAAATTTTTTTTAATAAGACATATTTAAAAATGTACAATATTTTAAAGAAAAATATTTACAAAATATATTTTAAAGAAAAAGATAAACGAGGACTGAAATTAAAAACTAAATTTTGAGGAGAAAAAGCAAGAATAAAAAATAAAAATAAAAAGGACACTTCTTTAATAAAGAGGATGAAATTGAAAAAAAAAAAATTAAAGAAAAGAAGACAAAAAAAAAAGTAAAAGAAAAAAAAAAAGAAAGAGAAGAGTCTAAAAACATAAAAAGAAAATTTGAAATTAAAATTATATATATATATAAAAAAAAAAAAGCTTTCGTCAAAAGCGCAGGTTATGGTCTAAAGGAGTGAACAGTAACATTTTTTAGACCATTTAATTATAAATTTTTGGTACTTCAAAACGTCTTTTAAGACCTGTTTAAAACAGTTAAGCACGTTTCAAGTGGTGAAATAAATAATTAAATAAATAAAAATCAACACATAAAAGTCGTATGATTGTTATATATATCTAGAATGGGCTTGAAAGAAAGGATCAAAAGTCGTATGATTGTTATATATATATATATATATATATATATATATCTGTAAAGGAAAGGAGTAATTATTGAATGGAAAAGTTGGATCAGTTTGCTAGGACCTTGGATTTATGTTGGCATTGACCTTTTTACAAGTTGGGTTAGTTTAATATAAGAATAATTATATATATCATGAAAATTTTCATAATGAATATCATGAATTATGAAGTATCTAAATTTTATAGATTTACAAAATTAAAATGATTATTTTATTCATATATTTTTTTTAACCTATAGAAGTTACTTTTTAGTTTTATGATCCATCGTAAAATTTTTCTTTCATGATGTAAGTCATTTTTCTTAATATAATATTATTCCAAATTGGATTTAATAGCTTTCTTTAGTTGAACCTAACACAAGGAGACGTGCAAGAAATACACTAATGAAAATTATTTCCAAAGTTCTATCTAAGATCACTTTATTATATTATTTTTATTAGGGAGAACGAGGGAAATAACATTTTTTAAAGGAGGGAAGGAAAATTGTAGCATTAATTTTGGGAGGTGAAAAATAATAGCATAATTTTAAAATGAAAACAAGATAATTCCAAAAATACCCCCAGACTTGTTTCCTCCACAAAGTTACCAAACGTCACCGGTGCCGAGGCTTGGAGGTCGACGTCCGCTGCCGTCCACGCTGTTATTGCCATCGCCATGAAGACCATCAATTGCAAGAGAGTTGGCGAAGATCTCGACAGCCTAAATCGCACTGTCGCTAGAGAAGTTTGAGATCGCAATCATTAGATCTCTAACCTTCCTCACTTGCGGCGTCGCGCTACCGGGTTCCGCCGTAGTGAAGCAACCACCATTGCCATCGGTGCCATTGAAAAGAGCTTTCAACGACCGGCCTCGCCCGACCATCGCGGAGCTTTTTTCGCAGGTGACTTCGACCGCAACTGCCAATCAGATCTAGGTCTGGATTTCCCAGTTGCTGTCATGAGTCGCGCAGCTCACCGTTGTGACAACAGGTCGACAGTGTCGTTCTCCAACGACCACCCCTATTGCCAGTGGTGAGTTTGGGTTAGGGATTTGGGGTAGATCTAGGATTTTGTTATAATTTGGGGCTAGTTTTAAAATAAATAAAATTATTTTCAAATAAAGAAAAATTAAAAAATTGTCAGAAAAATAAAATACAATAGATATTTGTGATGTGAAAATAATCTTAGTAAATAAGTTTTTAGAAGAAAATCTTTTTTTTTTCTTGAATATATATAATTTTCAGTAAGAAAATCCATTATTTTTTTTTAGAAATATATTATTTTTAGTAATTAAATCTAGGGTTAATTTCAAAAATAACACATGTGGGAAAAATATTATTAAAACTACCACAACTTTTGTTTTCTTTCTTTACTAACACTGGCACGTCATTTTTTCTTCTGATTTGTGGGACCCAGAAGCTATTAAGGGATACCAAATTTTGAGATTAACCCCTCCACCTGTCTTCTCACCAGCCCAAATCTCCCTTTAATGCCCTAACTTAATTCTCAAACCATTTTCAATATTTTAGAGAGAGAAACTCCCACTTAGAGAGAGAAATAGAACAAACGAGAGAGAAAGAGAGAGAGAGAGACAGATCGTAAGAAAATCGTCAAAAACCGCTCGGAAACCATCCGAAACCAGAGACCACCACCAATGCCCTCTATAAAGCTTTTCGAACTCTGTAATAGGTGAATAATTCTCAAAAACCGTCCAAACCCAGTCGGAAATTGTTGAGTCTCCCATGTCCAAACCCACGAAGTTGGTGGAGAAAAACATTACTCCCAAAAAGAAGTATCCCCGACTAATGGCTTCGGCAGAGAAAAGGCCACTGGTGGAGAAAACCCTAAAAAACAGGCACCAAAGAAAAAAGAAAGGCGCCCAAGGAAGGGTTAAAGAGAAAGTAGGGGGAAAACGAAGTTAAGGAATCCAAGAATGTGAAAAGAACCAGTGAAGAGAAGACTGTGAATGTTGAAGAGGTAAAGATTTGACATTTTCAATTAATTTTTAAAAAGTTTACACTGCTTAATAGACATTTGGTAAAAATGTGCATTTTTAATGAGGATGTTTGCATTTTTGATTGATTATATAAATTATTTTTGCATTTTTATATGTGTTTTTTGTGGGATCCTGCATTTTTAAATGATTTGTTGAAAAAAATTTGCATCAAAAACCTAAAGTTTGTATTTTTATTTGATTTGTAACATAAACTAAGAGTTTGTTGATTGGGTATTTGGATATGAGAGGAAAATTGAGTGTATTGGTTGATGTAAATTTTTGGTTGTCAAAGGTGTTTGAATTTGTGTTGATAGTTGGTTAATTGTTCGTGATATTGAAAAATACAGTTGTGTGGTTATTTATTTGAGATCATGTTGTAATTTTACCCATAGGTCATTTTTATGATGACTTGCTAGTCATTAATTTAATTACTCAGAGTTATGTTATTTTCTACTAGTCATCTTTATTATTACTTGTTGATCATAAATATAATTATTCTTTTGTGATACCATTACCACAATTTCAGTATGTTCGACGCGTACCAGATACTGAAATTACCCGTGCGAAAATAAATATTTTCATTAACATTACAGAGACTTGTAAATTTAAAAGAGTGGTTGTTACCCAAACAATACAAGGGAGTGATTCGGCTACCATGCATTAAAAAATTTCTAAAATTGAAGACGCTTGGCTGGGCTGGGTAGGTCTTGTACAACATAGTAATATGTTTGATGGATCACTTAAGAATGGGTGATGCTCTGTAGTTTGAGGTTGGTGAAGATTTGGGTAGATTTTCCATCAAAGAGTTCTGCTTGATAACTGGCATGAAATATGTAGGGTCTACCTATCTCGCACCGGTGGTTGTTAACCGATTAATAAGTAGATATTTTTCTACATTACGAGCCGTGTTAAGAGAACATTTGGAGGTGTAGCTATCGAATGTAAAATTTGACAACGACAACGATACTGTCAAGCTTGGCTTACTGTACATGATATTTTTCATTCCTTTTGCAAATGCAAATTCTGTGAAGATAGACCCAAAATATTTTTCCCTAGCCGATAACTTGGAGGAGTTCAATGCTTTTCCAGAGGGCGTGCTCTCATGGGAGACAACCTACGCTGCAATACGTAATGCAGTTGAAAACAAGCTGTGTTCAAAGAGAAGACCATTAAATAAGGCTGATAAAGTGCATTACAGTATCACGGGCTTTTCTCATGCCTTACTCGTTTGGGCATTTGAGAGCATCCTAACAATAGCAAGCAAATTCATGACCAAGCACGTTGAGGCCAATCCTCGTATGCTGTCATGGACCTCCGCGGATAATGTAAAGTTTGATGCTGTGATGTTGGCTTCAACCGCTGTTGGCAAAAAAAAATAGGTAGTTTCTATATTATTATTACTGTTAGTGTCAATACAAGTGTTGGTCATTTACATAATGGCCGGGTGATAATTTTTGTAATGATCATACTTTTGTTCGTGTCAATACCAGTGTTGGTCATTTATATAATATCTTGGTGGTAATTTTTTATTGAATAAAATTTGTGTAGCCGTAGTGTTTTGTGATGATGCCAACTAATAAAGAGATGGAGAACCCATGTGTTGCACAATTATATTCGAAGAAGGACCCCCACGGTTGTGCCTTAGGCACTTCGTAAGACACTTGTCATGCAACCGAATATCGCGACAAACTGCGATTGGCTAGAGTTCAGAAATATATTCGAGGAGAGGTCGAGTCAATGAACCAAAAATTAGACAAGCTGAAAAAGGGATAGAAGAAGTCCGGAAAGCTCCTACGTAGGGTTCTAAAATTGTTGTATAACCTCAATGACAATGTTGAGGGGAACCCAACCACTGCGTACCATGTAAGCGACAAGCACAAGAGGAAAGTTCAGAATGACGACTTGGATGCCATGAAGATTGATTTTGATGACCTCCGACTCGACCCTCAAGATGATGGCTTCCTTGACTCTAACATCAGTGACATTGCGGAAAAAGGTGTAAAGGCAACCATGGACTTCTTAAGCGATAATAAGGTGATTGTTTGTAATTACTGGTAATTTCTATGATGACACCTTGGCAATTGACATAATGACTGCTGATATTTTATCCTTTCACAGGAAGACAAAGATGAAGAGAAAGAAGATAAAGAAGAGGATGAGGAAGAGGAAGAGGAAGAGGAAGAAAATGAGGATGACGATGGAGAAAACGATGAGGTTATCCTGAAAAATTATATGTTAGGTATACCTTATATGCTGATGGTCAAATCTATAATGACCAACTGGACATTTCTATGATAACCCATGGTAATTGATATAATGACTGCTGATGTGTTCCCCTTTTGTAGGAAGACGAAGATGAAGAGGAAGATGAAGAGAAAGAAGATGAAGAAGATGAAGATGAAAAGGGAGAAAATGATGAGGCTATCCTGAAAATTTTTGTATTAGGTATATTTTATGTGTAGATGGTCATTTCTATAATAACCAACTGGTAAATTTTATTATGACCTAACTGTGAAATTACAAAAGAAAAAGATAAAGAATACGAAGAAGAAGGAGATGAGGGAGAAGCCAAGGAAAATAAGGAGAAAAAGTATGAAAACGGTGAGGAAAAGGAGGAGGAGAAAAAGGATGAAGCAACCAAGGAAAAAGAGGAGGAGAAAAAAGATGAAGCAGCCAAGGGAGAAGAGGAGGAGAGAAATGATGAAGAAGCAGCCATGGAACAAGATAGAGAGGAGTGAAAGGACGGAGAAGCAGCCAAGGAACAAGAGGAGAACATAAATGATCAGGTTGTTACACAGTTACTAATTTTTGTAACAAATAAACATAGTCATTTTGATTGTTTCCTACAAGTCATAATTTTTTGATTTGTTTGATATTTTTCATTTATAGATCCCTAAATAGAAGAGGTCCAGACTTTTAAGGCTTATACAAAAGAGGTGATTTGTGGTTGAGAGTGGCTTAGCAGCCCATGTGATTTAGTGATTTTATCAATATTTATTCTAGGGCATTTGGTTGGTTTTGAGCACTTTTATTAGTATTCTTTATTATGTTCATGTTGTTTTAAAGGTAAATTGTAAGAATAAGTTAAAAAGGCACCAAAAGAGAGTATGAAGTGGGCAGCAGCGCACTAAACATACGCTACAGTGTGCTAAAACCCAAGAGCTGAACTTCGCAGGCTGCAGCGCACAAAAAGCCCGCTGCAGCGCGCCTCCTGAAGCCCGAGCCACTAGATGCGTGCTGCAGCCCCCATTTCATCTGCTGCAATGCCCGCACACGTGGATGACTGATTTTAAGGAAAAAATGAACTGATTTTTGGGGGATATAAAGAGGAAGGGTGCAAAAAAGAAAGGGAGCTTTTGGAGACCCAAAGCCTCAAACGAAAAAAAAAGAGAAAACTTCTAGGTTTTGAAGGGCTTTTCTTGGAGATTCAAGGAGATTGAAGATTTGGGAGCTTGTTCTTCAACTAGTTCTTCTTCTTTCTACTCTCCTCTCTCTTTGTAGCTCTTGAACTTGCATTTACTATTTGATTTCGTGTTTGAATATGGGTTTGATGTTTGTTCCAAATTTGGTTATGGAATTGAGAATTTTGATGTCTAGCTAAACTTTCTAAGCTAGGGGGTATGATGTAATTTGGTGATGACTTTGTTATGATAAATTTAATGCTTGTTGATTGAATCCCATTCCGAATTGTTTTTGTTTCTCTATGCTTTTTCCTAATTTTATTTACCATTAAATTAGAGTTATTAGGTATGTGAAATTGTGCTCAGGAGAGTTAATTTCCTGTGTTGGGACTTGTGAAACTCAACCCATTGCAATATTAAGTTTGGGAGGCTAATATGACTTGAATAATCCCTAGAGTAGGGTTGTGTAATGAGTGCTTAATTGGTTGAATTAATAGGGATATTAATTTGATTAATTTTGCATATTATTTTACTCGGTACTCAGGAGAGGGAGTGAAATTAAAATTTGTCGCCTACAATTAATGATTTGAATGAATTCGATTAACAAGCCTCGAATTGGATAAGCAAAGTTAAGTCAAGTGAAATCGAAACCCCCTAGCCTTACACGCCATCGAGTTCCTATTGCGTGTCTATCTCCGTGTGTGCTCGCAAGTGAACGAATCGCCCCAAGTAATAAAGTGACAAAATGTCGAGTATCATCCCACAGAGATTGAAATTAAGAAAACTAACTAAGTACTACAATTAAAATGACTCAATTTTATCTAAGCTATCAAATTAAAGGGAATTGAAACAAGCAACTAAATTAAGCAATTAATTAAACTAAGATTAAGCAAAATAAAAGCAATCGACAATATGGATTGAAGGGAACCCGATGGTGTGTTAGGCTTAGGGGTTTTGATTTCACTTGACTTAACTTTGCTTATCCAATTCAAGACTTGTTAATTGAATTCATTCAAATCATTATTTATAGGCGACAAACTTTGATTTCACTCCCTCTCCCGAGTGCCGAGTAAAATAATATGCAAAATTTAATCAAATTAATATCCCTATTAACTCAACCAATTAAACACTCATTACGCAACCCTACTCTAGAGATTATCCAAGTCATATTAGCCTCCCGAACTTAATATTACTATGGGTTGTGTTTCCCAATTCCCAACATATGAAATTAACTCTCCTGAGCCCAATTTCACACATCCCTAGCTTAGAAGGTTTAGCTAGACATCAAAATTCTCAAATCCATAACCAAATTTGAAACAATCATCAAACCCATATTCAAACACGAAATCAAAGAGTAAATACAAGTTCAAGAGCTACAAAGAGATAGGAGAGTAGAAAGAAGAAGAACTAGTTGAAGAACAAGCTCCCAAGTCTTCAATCTCCTTGAATCTCCAGAAAAAGCCCTTCGAAACCTAGAAGTTTTCTCTCTTTTTTCGTCTGAGGTTTGGGTCTCCCCAGCTCTATTTTCTTTTTCGCCCCATTTCCTTTTATATCCCCCAAAAATTAGTTCATTTTTGCCTTAAAATCAGTCATCCACGTGTGCGGGCGCTGCAACGAACGAAATAGGGGCTGCAGCGTGCATCTGGTGGCTAGGGCTTCAGGAGGCACGCTGCAGCGGGCTTTTTGTGCACTGCAGCGCGCCTGGAACAGGGGAGGGGTGGGCTGCAGCCTACAAAGTCCAGCTCTCGGTCTTTTAGCGCGTTGCAGCTAATGTTTAGAGCATTGCAGCCCGCTTCATGCTTCTTGGATTCCTCTTTTGGTGCCTTTATGCTCATTCTTGCAATTTACCTTCAAAATAACATGAACATAATAAAAAAAACTAATTTAAGTGCTCAAAAACCAACAAAATGCCTAAGAATAAAGATCAATAAAAAAAACTACATCAAAACCCCTAAACTTAGAATTTTGCTAGTCCTCGAGCAAAAACAAAACAAAGAAAAAGCTGAGAGAATAATAAAAATACAGTGTGAAGTTTAGCAACAAAATTGACGACCATGAATTTTACCTCAAAATCTACAAATGTCTTAAGCTCGAAAAGAAAATCAACCATTGTGATTATCTAAAATTTCAACACTTAACACTAGCACAAATCCACTCAAGACTCGTGTGTGTGTGAAGGCCAAAACCACCCAACTGTTCAAACACCATATTGATTTATGCATTAAGGAAGTTCATGGACTTATCGCTACATGATGCACTTAAGAACTTCCATAGGCCCAATTTAGTGTTGCTCTCCACTAATGTAAGTTAGTGTAACATTGGAGATCAATAGGACTTTGTACGGCTTGTAATGTAAGGCTAAGATAAAGGGTAGGTGAAAAAGAAAATTTTTAAGCTCAAATCACCCTAAGCACGCCTTGCACCTCACAGACTTTACAAACATTAAATGGAAAACCCCAAAATCCTTGATTTTGCATCAACTCAATCAATCGCCTTTTCATTCGATAAAAACGATGTACAAGCAAACAACTCAAAAACCTTTTTTTTTTTTTTTTTTTAACACCCCCAAACTTATTTATTTACATGAATACTTTTTTTTTTTTGGAATTAAGTAACAACGAAAATAGATACAATACAACCAGCAAAGAATGATCCAAACCCCAATCCCAAGCTCATGTTAACCAAAATACACTCGAATACAATGAGGAATGCATTTCGTGCCTAAAGTGATGGGTTAATTGTTTGGTGAATTCTTTGATTGGTTAGGTTATACTAGCGTGGGTGAAGAAGAAATTTGCTTAAAGGCTAAAAATGGGACAACAAGGGATAATTTCTGAAAGGTTGGCTAGAACGGCTCAAACGGTCCAAAAAAAAAAAAAAAAAAAAAACTTTGCCTAAATCATTTCTCCATGTTACCTAACCTAGGATTTCGCCTTGAGTTTCACCAAATTGAGTTCTAGAGCTCTTTCTAGACCATGAACCTAGCTAATTGCATAAATGTTCTCTAGTTATTTGAAAGAGTGAGTGGTTAAGATTTTGGTGCTCAGGTGATTAAGAGTCAAAAGTGTCTCTAGCTAGTGCGAGTGTCAAGCACACATAAATCACAATTGAAAGACGTTACAAGTGACCTCAAGATACAATTCGTAGTTGTCACTATCATCGATCATGGTCATCTTTTGCCAACAAAAACTCACACAATTTTTTTTAATCACAAAATAAAATAAAATAAAAATAAATAAAAACAAAATAAAATAAAAATAAAAAATAAAGTAAAAATAAGAACATAAAAAGAGACAATTAATACTCAAACTACAAAGAAAATTACAAACAAAAACAACAACCACAACCATAAAAATCATCATGGGCAAATGGAAACCAAAATAACAATAAGACCTAGCAATAAGAACAAACAGACCAACTAAGTGTTTCACCCCCAAACTTAAAATAAAACATTATTCGCAATGTTCAAGGAATGAGAACACTTACCTGGGAGGCAAGACATGATGTCTCGCCTCCTACTCATCGTCTTTTTGAATGTTGGTTTGTTTATCCCCTTGTGGCTATGAGGCTCGCTGATAAGGGTGGCGGAGGTGGTCGGGGAAGGGCGGCATCTGAGGGAATCCAATCATATCGTGGCCTGAACTGAAGCCGAAATGTTGGAACATTTTCTCTATGGTGTTGAAATAGAAGGCTTGATATTCCGCATGCTCGAGATTCCATTGACGATCATAACCAAGTTGAGCTTGAATATCATCAAGTCGATCGTCATGAGATTGATACATTTCATAAAGGTCCGAAATTGAGGTTTTACTTTTTCGCTCAGCCGACGCTCTTGAAGGTCCCGCTTCATCCTCTCCATCTTCCAGCTGGTTATTCCAAATGCGAACCATGTCATTGGGATTAAGGGCCGGATGGGTCTACAAACAAAATTGTCCGTCATGTTGATTCCTGCCTTCTCGAACGATGCAGTGAGCAATGATGGAAATGGCAATGCAACATTGTTGATGTTGGCGGCGTGGAGAATAGCGGCATTGATAATTGCTCTGACATTCATTCTCATTCCCAAAGCAATGGCAAAAAGAGCTAGAGCTCTCTCTCTTGAACATTCAAATACATGTGTTGTCGGGTACAACCTTGCATTGATGAAATTGAACCACACCTTCATAGTCTTCTCCAATTATTTGGAATCAAACAACATTTGAACACCATTGGAAACATTCCATTGAGTTTGTTTGAACCAAATGGTGTCCATGACCTGCTGCATGTCGGCCCTTTTTGTATAATTAGCAAGGTCATCTTCTTCCAGCGCCACAAGGCCAAGATGCCAGTTGATGGTCTCTTCATCGAACCTTACTACTATGCCACGAACCTTGGTTTTATGGTTTCGATGCTCCTTGGCGTTTGCATAGAATTCCCGCACGAGCATCATAGATCCGTTCTTGGGGAGGGGGGGGGGGGGGGACAATACGTCGCCCATCCACGGGTTTGGATGGTTTCTTGAATATGAGCGAAAGCTGGGTTATTTGAGAGAGAAAAACCCCTTTCTCGGATGCAAGCTCTATTTTTATTGTAATTATTGTATTGCTCCTCCACGGCCACCGAAACAAAGACATTCAAACTAGACTTGACATCTTTAGTTTTGGAACTCACACCCCTTTGTCTTTTAGCAGTGGATTTCATCGGCATTTTTTTTTTTCAAACACCAAATACCAAATAATCCCAACACTCAACAAGAAATACCACTATCAGAACGCACAATTTACCCACAATACAACCAAACTACTAAACCACGTTCAAACCTCAAACACCTCGGTAAACGATCAAAACAATAATAACCAAGCCTCAAACAACGAAACCACAAATGCTAAACATCTCCACAAAATCAAACTAATAACCCACAGTAAAATACCCAAAACAATCAAAATCTTCCATTTTCACATTAACCAAACCAACCTATCAAGCTCTCAAATAACCCACGTCATCCACAATACCAATACTACCACAAATCATGAAAGGGAGGCACAAATTGATTACCTTGATGTTGATGGAGAATGAAAAACTCCCAATTTCGTGCTCCTTGAAGAGTGAAGTCTCTTTTGATGTAGAAAATGAAAATAGATATGGAGGTTGAGTAAGAGAGAGAAAGGGATGAAGAAGATGAGGGGTAGTGAAAAATTGGGATAAAGATATTTGGGAGACTAGAAATTAATGGGGGAGATTGAGAGATTTTGGGGGGAGATTTTTGGTTTGGAGAAGAGAGGGAATGAGATTTAGGGCAAAAATGAGAATTTTGGGGTGTAGAATTTCGGTTCAGAGAGGAGAGAAAGAGAGATTTGGGGCAAAAATTAGCAGTTTATTGTAACAACCCAAAATTTTGATGAACTTGTGATTTCCTTAGATACATGAAAAATCTAAGTCTGAATCATGTATGTCAATATGAAGCTCATGATCTGATTTGATTATCAGAGTATCTTTGAGTTCTTATAAGTATTATGAGATTCAATGATAATTTATTAAGTCAAGGATAAGGCTTTATGATGAAAAAGGCTGAACCATGAATTATGATTTTTGTTCGGGCCAATGAATGATCAGGATAAATTATGGCATGATTAAGACGTTACTGCAGTATAATAAGCAGTATTGAAATTATATTGTGGCCAACCGTCATTACGAATGAAGAAGTAAGAATAAGGAATGAGATCACTCCATAATAACTAGGAATAATATTTGGAGCAATAAGGACTAAGTAGCTTCAAGTCCTAAGAAAAACCTATACGCGGTCCAATTAAGTGTAGATAAATTCTAGACTGCAGTCCAGCAATACTATACTATTGATAGTTAAAACAGTATCGACACTATTTGGATTATCAAGAAATTAGACTGTGTATTAGGGGGAGTACCAAACATGGCCCTACTTGGAGGCCAAGTAATTGTAGATAAATATGTAATTTTTGATTTATGAAATTTATGGACTTTCTTAACCAAAGCCTCCAACTAGACCAAATGGCCAGTTACATTGGGTGGCCTTGGGGAACAAGGAAACAAATTAGAGATAAGTTTGAAAATATATTTTTTTACTGCAATACATGCATGGCCGGCCACTTGGAGGGACTTGGAAGGTAAATATTTTGTCTTCAAGGATCAATATGCAATTCAAGAAGAATTTAAGGAAAAAAAAATATTATGGAAAATGATGGAAATTCCACCTATAAATAGAGGTGGGTAGTGTTGAGTTGAACCATTTAGTTGGGTTCTCAAACTTCTAGTTCCTTCTCAACTAAACCTGGCTCTAATACCCAAAAAAAAAAAAAAAAAATGAGAGAGAGAGGGGGGGGGGGGGGATGGTCGGTTGCTATGGTGGAAAGGTGGAACATAAATTTTTGCTCATGCAAGGTCTAGACCATTCTTTCAAAGCTTTAGAAGTATAATCTCAACCCTCTAACTAAGAATTTCATTAAGTTTTGGTTTATGTGATTTATGTATATTTTAAGCTATGGGTTGTAAGAGCATAAGCTCATGCTTCTTATATTATGGTTTTGATGATTGGTTATGCTAGATCTATGCTAGCGTTATCTTGGTTGCTAGCTCTAAGCATGAGTTTGATTTTTATGCTCTATGTTGAGTTTTAAGGTTATGTGTGATCATTGCTCACTATGTGTTTGTGAAAATGCTTTCACATGTTTAAATAGGGAGATTTTATGAATAATGATGATGATGATGATGATGTGAATGCTAAGTGTATGTTGGTTAAGAAATTAACCTAAAGACACAAGTTGGTAAACAAGTAAGTTATCAATGTTGTATTTTTCAAGAACATAAGATATGTGTATGTTTGAATGTTAAGAATGAATCCAACATGCTGCATGCTGATGTAGGCTCATGGCTTTGCTCGTTTGAGGTAGGGTGCACGGATTTTTAAACGAAAACCAACAAAAAATGCAAACTGCCGGTTTTTGAAAAATAATTTGGACAGTTTTCTAGAAACTGGATTTTGAGCCCTTTAGAGGCCGAATTTGGAAAGAGTTAAAACGTTTTAGAACACAGAAAATCCTATGGGGTAAAGTGGACAGTTTATAAAAAACAGGCTCCAAAGGCCTTCGTTTTAATCGGTTTTCAAACTGGCCGATTCAAGTCATGTACACGGCCAGAACTTTTCAAAGAGAAAAACGAACAAATTAAAGGCAGATTTAAGTTTTGAATGAAAAACAAAAGTTGTAGGTTTCGACGAGATCTACAACTTCTAAGAGAAATTTTTTCCAAATCTTAAATCAATTTAAAAATAAAATGGGATTTTCAAAACTGTGCATGGTACAGGAAATTTCCTGCACATATGCATTCCAGTAAATTAAAAGGATGTTTTAAAAGCAGTTTTTAAGGTTTTATGAACTCTTTTAAAAGAGACTGAGATTTTATGATAATGGTTTCAAAAAGGTTTAAATCCAATGGAATTTCCCAAGTGATTGTTAAAACGTACTATGTTTTATAAAAGGTAATTTCAAGTATTATGGAAAGAAAAACTTAATTTGTAATGTTATGATATTTTCAAATAAACAAGATATTTTTAAGACAAGAAAATACACTAAGTTACATAAGAATATGGTGACAGGTATATGACCAATGGTAATCGGATGGAATACCGATTTGTTTAGCTAGGGCCTGTATCCATGATTACTAATGGTAACCGGAAATGATACCGGTTTACTATGTTAAGGTACCAATGGTAATCGGATAGGATACCAGATTACTATGATAGGATTTGTATCTATGATTTCCAAAGGTAATCAGATTGGATACCGATCTAGTATGTTATGGTTTATAGTAAGATAGAACGACTCTTATCTTACGTCCTTTTGAAATAGGAATGTGACCTGTTGTCGTGCCTTGATGGAACGATAGACCAAGAGCGTAGGATAATTTGTAAGTACAACTCCACCTACAACATGGGCAAAGTGTTTTTATTACATTGCATATTTTTCAAAAATTCATGCATTGATTTACATGATGTACATATGTTTTATGTTTTATGTTTTATTATTGTGACATCATGAAAGCATGTTCACTAATAATAAATCACATGATAAGAACAAGATTAAGTTTCAAGTAAGAAACAGTTAAGATTCAAGTTTTCAAGTATAATCAACCAAGAATAAGTTTTCATATAATAAGATAAGACAAACAAGTTTTCTTGTGTCGTATCGACTTGCCATGAGGGCGGGTTTAAACGGTTTGGTCCATGGTTTAAGTTGGATTGGATTGGCTGCCCCAACCACTCCATGTTAAACGGTTTGGTCCATGGGTTGAGTTGGATTGGATTGGCTGCCCAACCAATCCATGTAAAACAGTTTGGTTCATGGTTTGAGTTGGATTGGACTGGCCGCCCCAATCACTCCATGGCTACGCACCACGATACGTCCCAAAACCAAATTAACATAAGGAAGCATAACTGATTCATAAGAAAGCATAATCGGTTCATGCATTCTTTTACTAAAAATGTTTTGCAGAATAGAAAATTGTACTTATTGAGCATAAGCTCATAATTTACGTTCATGTTGTAGGTAAGCAACCTACCGGACATGCTTGATACAAGACTGTGGAGAGATGGTACTGCAGATTGTGAAATTTGGGTTAGACACCACCACGGGTTTTGGAAAACATGTTTTGTAAAATGTGTTTGTATTATATTATGATAAGTCGATGGTACAAGTATATGATAACTAGTATGATTTGTAAAAATGTGGTTTTAAAGCTCGATACTCGAGTGAGTACATATAAATAAGTATGAGTATAAGTTAAGTTTTAAATTGAATTTTAAAAAGAAAGAATAAAGAAAAAAAAAAAAAAACAATTCCGTATTTTTACATAAAGCAAAAGTAAGTTTTAAGATGAAGTATGTTTAAGTAAGCATGGTAAGGTAACGGCTCCACGAAATCGGGTCGTTGCAAAGTTGGTATTTAAGTTAAGTAAGTATGAAGTCAAAGCCCTACGTAGGTCGGGTCGTGACATTTATACTTTGCCTAGCACACGCCCGCTGCAGCGGATGTTTTTCTCGCTGCAGTGCGCCTCTTTTCTTCTTCCCTTTTTTTTTTCGGCTGGTCCCCACTACAGTAGGCTTCAGTGGCGCTGAAGCCTGTAGAAACAAACCTCTCGGGTCTGTTGCACGCGTTGCAGCGCCTAAAAGGCCCGCTGTAGCGCCTAATTTTTTTCACTTCTCTCTACTGCAGCAGGCTAGGGCTGCGCTACAGCTCGTAAAATATGGCCTCTCGGGTCTGTTTGACGCCCAGTAGCGCGCTGCAGCGTAAATTGGCGCGCTACAACGGGCCTTCTCCTAGCTTGAACACCAAGATGAACCACAAAATTGCCTTCAAACTTCTCCAATTTCTCCCAAACTTCTCGAAACGCTTCCAAATACTTTCCATGTTTCCAATTGCCCATCAGCACCTAAACATATATATATATATATATATAAAGGAATCACCCCAATAACACACACAAATATATATAACTGAAAACAAATTAAAAGAAAAATTCAAAAGATATTAAGGTGATAGAGCTTGGGGTGCCTCCCAAGAAGCGCTTGATTTAATGTCTCTAGCTAGACTTGGCTTTGGCTCTCTTTAATTCGGATCCACAAGTGAGATTTTCTCCACATTCCGCTCCTCGCCTCCAAAATAGTGCTTTAACCTTTGACCATTGATACGGAAAGTGAGCCCATCATTTCCCAAGAGCTCAACGGCGCCAAAAGGAAACACTTGCTTGATCTTAAAGGGTCCTGACCATCTCAACTTCAACTTCCTAGGAAATAGCTTCAAGCGGGAGTTAAAGAGCAAAACTTGTTGGCCGGGAACAAACTCTCACCTCAAAATTTGCTTGTCGTGCCACCTTTTTGTACACTCCTTGTAAAGTCTTGCATTTTCATAGGCTTCATTCCAGAACTCTTCCAACTCATTGAGTTGAAGCAAACGCTGCTCCCTGGATGTCTTGAGGTCAAAATTGAGCTTCTTAATAGCCCAGAAAGCTTTATGCTCCAACTCTATCGGAAGATGACAAGCTTTGCCAAACACTAACCGGTATGGTGACATTCCAATTGGCATTTTGAAAGCCGTTCGATAGGCCCACAAGGCATAATCTAATTTCACCGACCAATCCTTCTGGTTAGTGTGTACCGTCTTCTCAAGAATTTGCTTGACTTCCCGGTTTGAGACTTCGGCTTGCCCATTTGTTTGAGGATGGTATACAAGGACCACCTTGTGCCGAACTCCATACTTGGTGAGAAGAGCATTGAACATCTTGTTGCAAAAATGAGTCCCCTCATCACTAAGTATTGCTTGAGGAGTACCGAACATAGTGAAGATGTTTTTGTGCAAGAATTTCAACACTACCCGAGCATCATTAGTTGGAGTAGCCACAGCTTCCACCCAGTTAGAGACGTAGTCCATCACTAAAAGAATATATGTTTGGCCAAAAGAGGGAGGAAAAGGTCCCATGAAGTCGATTCCCCAAACATCAAAAAATTCCACCTTCAAAATGTTAGTCAAAGGCAACTCATGATGCCTTGAGATGTTTCCCACTCGTTGGCATCGATCACAAGTCTTAACAAAAGACTGGCTATTGTTCGCTAAAAATATGTATGCGAAAATACTACGCAAGTGCACGTAATCGAACAAGTAATATAGTAGTAAGTAGAGTATCGTATCCACAGGGATTATATCACCAAAAACTCAATTATAGAAAACAATCAGTCTAAAACAAATTGGAAATTGAATTGAACACTAAAATTATAAAAACTGAATATAAATTAATGGGTGTAATTAAAAATGCAAGCAAAAGGTAAAACGTGTCAATATCAAAGGATTAGGCTGTGAATCAATGATAGGTAATGGTTAAAATTACTGATTTCCCCTTAGTTGCAAATCTGACCGCTAATGCTGTAGGAATGCTGTAGCAAAGTTTATCTAGTCAACTAAAAATTCTACACAATCCTCTTCCGAAAGATTTATGCCTTTAGTTCTTTAAACCAAAATCAACATACTCCTATGCTTCTCAGTTTTCCAAACATAAGATTAAGCAACAATTTTAACGGGTTATACAAGGTATTAATATATTCCTATATCATACACTTATATTATTTAAGCTAGATCCAACCAAAATTAACATTCTCAGAATTAATTCTAGTTTCTACACTCTACCAACTGATGGCCAGTCAATCAACAGAGATTAAACACATAAATCACTTGAATAAACTAAATTGAAAATTACTAAGCATTCAACATAATAAGCAAATCTTCATTACAACCTTGGTTCCATCAATAATCCTAGCTAAGGAAATTAGTTCATGCTTCGTTCAATAAATTGAAAACAAACAATCTCAATTAATAGAGTCATGATTCACAGAGAAGAAAATGATGGACAACCAAAAGAATTCGGGTAAAATAAAAATCAGAAAAACCCCAAGCTAAGTGTGTATGCTCTTGTGCAATTCCTTGCCCAGCCAATAATCCTAAGGCCGTACTACACTCCTTGCTTCTAAAAATTCCAGATTTTCTTCTCTCCCGCTCGTCCTCTTCCTTTCCCCTCTTTTTCTCGCAGCTCTCTTTTTCACCCCAAAAAATGGTATCTGTTTCGGCTCTCCCCTATTGCTTTTCGTTAACTTTCCCTTTTATCCCAATACTCCCAGAGATGCCCTAGCTGCACGTGCCCTCTTGATAGCTAATATTGGTGGCCTTCTTACAGCTGTCATGCACAGACAAAATGGGCAAATGAATCACTGCCAGCTGTAAAGCATAACTGGGGTCCACATGTGCTTTTAATTTAATTCTTCACTGCTGCAACTTTACAGTGACATTGCTATAGCATTTCTGTAACAATCTGATGCACTTCGGCTGCCTATTTCATCCTCTCCTCTAATCTAGTGGGCCTCTACCCTTTTGGCACCGTGAGCTCCAGCTGTAAGGCAACACAAAATTAAACTACAAAAAAATGCTAAAAGCCAAAATTAACTACAACTCTTTACCCTTCCTTTAACTAAAACAAACTAATTAGTATTAAATAAATTACTAAAACTAAGGCATATTATCTTGAAATATCAACAATTAATAAGCTTAAAAGCATGTTAAATAACTCTATTTCATAGAGTTATCAGCTATCCCGGAAGAGTGTGGGCCAATAAAAAACCAGATTGAAGTACCTTTGCAGCAATTTGAGTAGCTCCGAAGTGTCCTCCAAATAGAGAAGAATGGAAATGGTGGAGAATGTCATGAACTTCTTCTTCGGAAATACATCTCTGGATAACTTGATCGGAGTATCTCTTGAACAAGATTGGATTATCTCAAAGATAGCTTCTCACATCATGGAGAAATTTCTTCTTTTGATGGTATGACAAGTCCGGAGGTAGAAATTTACAAGCAAGATAATTGACAAAATTACATACCAAGGAAGCTTCGCCTCAACCTCAAGAAATTGTTCATTTGGAAATACCTCTTGAATGCAAGTACTTTCACCCACTTCTATTTGCTCAAGTCTTGAGAGATGATCCGCCACAACATTTTCACTCCCTTTCTTGTCCAAAATCTCTAAATCAAACTCTTGAAGCAAAAGAATCCATCGGATTAGACAAGGTTTGGCATCCTTCTTGGTATAAAAGTAACGAATTGCCATGTGGTCCATGTAGACAATCACTTTGGACCCAATGATATATGAACGAAACTTGTCACAAGCAAATACTAGCACCAACATCTCTTTCTCAGTGGTGGCGTATTTTAATTGCGCATCATTGAAAGTTCAGCTCACATAATAAATAGCCCGAAAAACCTTGTCTCGCCGTTGACCTAGAACCGCTCTAATGGCATAATCACTAGCATCACACATGATCTCAAACGGTTCATTCTAATCGGGCACAACTATGATAGGAGCCGAAGTCAACTTCTCCTTAATCAAATTGAAAGCCTTCAAGCATAACTCATCAAAGTTGAATGGGGAGTCCTTCTCAAGAAGATTGCATAGTGGTTTGACAACTTTTGAGAAATCCTTAACAAATCTCCTGTAGAACCCGGCATGGCTAGAAAACTTTGCATACCTTTTACATTCTTCGGTGGTGGAAGTTTCTCGATTGTCGAGATTTTAGCCCGGTCGACCTCAATTCCCTTAAAAGATACTCGATGGCCTAAGACAATTCATTCCTTAAGCATAAAATGACATTTGTCCCAATTAAGAACGAGATTCTTTTTTTCGCAACGTTACAACACAAGAGATAGATTATGAAGGCAATGATCAAAAGATGAACCAAATACCGAAAAATCATTCATAAAGACCTTCATTATCTCCTCCACTGTGTCAGAGAAAATAGTCATCATACATCTTTGGAAGGTTACGGGGGCATTGCACAAACTGAACGACATGCGACGAAAAGCAAAAATACCATAGGGGCATGTGACGGTCATCTTCTCTTGGTCTTCGGGGGCTATAGCAATTTGATTGTAGCCCGAATACCCATCAAGAAAACAATAGTAATTATACCCCGCCAATCGGTCTAGCTTTTAATTGATAAAAGGAAGAGGAAAATGATCATTCCTTGTGGCTTTGTTGAGCTTCCTATAATCGATGCACACACGCCATCCCGTCACTGTTCTAGTAGGGATAAGCTCGTTGTTCTCATTTTTTACCACCGTCATTCCACCCTTTTTAGGGACGAATTGCACCGGGCTCACCCATAAACTATTAGAGATGGCATAAATGATTCCGGCATTGAGTAGCTTCAAAATTTGGCTCACGGTACTTCTTTCATAGCCGGATTCAATCTTCTTTGATGCTCAATTGATGGCTTGTAAGAGTCTTCCATAAGGATCTTGTGCATGCAAATTGTGGGGCTTATGCCTTTGATGTCAGAAATCGACAAACCAAAGGCGAACTTGTGATTCTTAAAGACAAGTAGCAACTTCTCTTCTTTTTCCGGGCTCAATGATGCCGAAATAATCACAGGATTAGTGGAATTCTCCCCCAAGAAGGCATATCGGAGATGCTCGGGTAATTGCTTCAAGACCAACCCATCGTGAGATGAACTAGAAACATCCAAAGAATCTTTAGAAGCTTTAAGAATAGTCATCGAATCAAGATTATCCACTTGGGCTGTATGATCCTCAATATGTAAAACTTCAAGAGCTATAACATAGTCTACAACACCTTCATCTTTGGCATATTACTCCTCAATGAAATCCATCGTTGATGAAGAATTCAATAGGCAATGCTCCAAAGAGTCATTATGCATAATTGTTGGGATCTATATATGCCCTAAGGATAGAAAATTAATTTTAGGGATTTTCTGTAAATATGACATTTTGATATTAATAAAAAGAAGTTATTCATTTTTAATAAGTTGTGTCCTATTTACTTTCATTTGTTGATTGTATGATTATTTTGAGCAAACATAAAATACTCCTAGGTTGTTGGTAATATATCGGATTACCATATGTATACGGGGTATACATAAAAGACGTGGTAATTTAATAACAGTCTAAATAAATGGTCCACAATCGATGGAATAAGATTTGGGGATCTTATTCATGATAAGATTATAAAGGTTGTCTACTTCCTTGGAAGGATAGTTTGTCTTGACCATTGGATAGGTTCCGAGTAAAAATTTTAATGATACTAGTATTGAGGTATAACATTGGACTGGACCTAAGGTGTTAATTGATTCGGTTTAATAATTCGATTTATAAAAATTAATGACGCTTTAATTATCATCCTGCATTAATCTTAATCCTGAAATGAATACTTGAGTTTGCATCCATGACTTATGCATTTTGATCCACTATAGGTGAGACACTGATAATTGATGGTCAATATACTTGTGTTTTGGGTGTATGACTTATGGATGGAGAAATCAAGGTTCATAGATACGGAATCAATAGCTCTCTTAACGATAGTACATGTTATCTACTTAAAGGCATTATTCAGGAATTGAAAGATAATATAACAAGATCTTGACCATCGGTTTACTTTGTGTTCTCTGATGGTTTACCGATTATATGGCTTTACAATTAGTGATTCTTCCGATGGAGAATAATGGAACTTTAAGTTAAAATGATTGAAAACGTAAAACGGAAAAAGTCCTTAATTCAATCATAGATAACATATGGGGATTAAGCAAGCGATGAATAAATCAAGGAAGAAGGACTGCCTTAGAGAGCTTTCGTAATACGGTATGTAAACGGGAGTTCAGCTTCAGACTTTTAGTGGAATAGTCTTGAAGTTAATAATTGATTAATAATTAATCCGGGATTAATTTTTCACAATTATAGGAGCCTCTTTACATATTTCCATCGGGTCCCTCTACTAGCTCATATAGTTTCACGAAACGTCTCGGGATTTGTTCCTAATGAGATCGGTAAATTAAATGGGAATTTAAAAATGTCTATGAAGACATGGTACTCTCTAACATGCAATCCCGAAAAAGTATTGGACTGTGAAATTAATGTAGACAAATAATGTGAATTGTCAACATATGATTGGTTGTAAATAAAATAATTATTTGTTAATTATTTTGGTTAATTGAATTTTGGAAATAAGATTGTGTTTGAATTATTTAATTTTGGAAAACAAAATTTTTCTATCTTAATTAATAGTGCACGAATTTAAATGGATGGAGGGAAGAAGATTTTGTTTCAAAATTGTTTAAATATATTTTTAACATTAAATTATTAATTTATTTAAATAATGGAGCTTATTTGTTAGATTTTCTTTTCTTAAAAATTGGTGCACAGTTTTTTGGCGGAAAGTAAATCTAAAATATTTCATTTATTTAAATTAATTAAATATGGATAATGTTTGTGGAAAATATTTATATAAATTCAAATAAGAGAATCTTATTTAAATTCAAAGGTTTAAAAGGAGTTTGAATCTAGATAGGATTATGACTTTTTGACTAGTCTAGATTCTTGATTTAAATTTGAACCCTCGATCAACCTTCACGTTGTGTGGAGGACGAATTTGACTCTCCTAGAAAAGGGGGGACGAATTTTTGGAGCCCCTTCCCTTGCAAAAAACGTCTATTAGGTTCAAAGAACCAAGCCCGAAATTTGTATGATCCTTTGGTTCAAAAGATTCTCTAGAAAAATAATTATTAATTATTTTTCGGGTAGGAGATATTTTTGAAAAGGATTGGAATATTATATAAACGCTAGGGGTTCTTGAATAAAGCCAACTAACATCATACACTCAAATAGGTGGACGGTTTTTGGGAGAGAGAAAAACACCAAAAACTAGTTTTTTTTGCTTGAGAAAATTCATCCTTCTTGGTTGTGAGAAAAAGAGAGAAATTTTCATTGAATCAAAACTGTGAGGAAGGTTAAGCCGAGTAATATTTTTCATAGAAGGTTAACCAGTTCCTGTTTTGTAGTTTTGAAGAATGAATCCGGATCGAATTCTCAATGAGGTACATCGGGATTGAGAAAGTGGGATCTAGGCTTCAGAAGAATTATCAGTTGCTTGGATTCATAGCACGTGTGCCCACACACACTCTGAGACGTGGGGACTCGAGAATAATGGAGAAGATAGGCTGGTCAACGCTCTAGCAATTCTGGAATCGGAGAAACAAGGTACGTTTGATCATGTATTTAATTTATCGTTATATATATCATGAGCTTCTTTTCTGAATCGGCATAAAAATTTTAAAACTTCCGCTGCGCCGTAACTCTGATATCGGATCCATTTTTTCCAACAATAATATCACGAATGAACTCCTTCACATAAGAATCTATCACTTCTATCCGGTTGCAAGTAGATCTTTCCTCCGAAAACTTCAATGTATGGTAGATGTTGAACTTGACCTCTTCATCATTAACCCGGAGCGTCAAATTCCCACTATGTACATCAATCAAAGCTCTCCCGGTAGCAAGAAATGGTCGACCAAGAATTAATGGGATTTCCCAGTCTTCCTCCATGTCGAGAACAACAAAATCCACCGTAAAGATGAACTTAACAACTTTGATCAACACATCTTCAATGACTCCCCTAGGATATGTGAGAGAACGATCCGCCATTTGCAAGGAAATGGTAGTTGGCTTGACTTCACCAGGTCCCAATTTCTGGAAAACAGATAGTGGCATAAGATTGATGCTTGCACCAAGATCACACATGGCCTTCTCGAACGTAGAGCTATCAATAGTGCATGGAATAGTAAAGCTTCCAGGATCCTTCAGTTTTTGAGGTAACTTCCTTTGAAGAATCGCACTACATTCCTCTGTGAGCTTCACCATCTTATAGTCTTCCAACTTCCGCTTCATCGACATAATATCCTTCATGAACTTTGCATAGTTCGGCATTTGCTCCAATGCATCCGCAAAAGGGATATTGATGTGAATTTTATTAATAATCTCAAGAAATTTGGAGAATTGGGTATCCAACTTCTTCTTTTGGAACCGTTGAGGGAATGGTAATGGGGGAGAAATGATTGGGGGATTCTCTGGAAAAGAGATAGAATTGGGCTTCTTAGTCTCTTTTTGTTGCTCTTCTACAACTTCATATTGTTTAGTTTGAGCTTCCCGAGGTTTGGGAGCTTCGACTTCTTTTCCACTCCTCAAAGTGATAGCCTTGCAATGGTCTTTAGGATTAGTCTCTGTGTCGCTTGGAAACTTGCCTGATGATTGGCCTTTTATGGAGTATGCAAGTTGCCTAATTTGAACTTCAAGAGACTTCATAGTTGCCCCCATGTTACTACAATGTGTCTCTATATTATCAAGTCTCGCCTCATCTTTGTTAAATCTTCCTTTAGTCTCAACAATAAAAGTACTCAAAAGGTCTTCCAACGATGGCTTCTTCTCGCCAATTGGTTGCTGAAATCCCGGTGGCGATTGTAGAGCATTTCTAGGGTTACCAAAAGAGAAGTTTTCCTGGTTGCGAAGCCCTGGATGGTAGTGAGTAGGTAAATTTTTGGGGCGGTAATTATAGTTCCGGTTGTTCACAAAGTTAACTTGCTCTTGATCAATTCCATCACCAACATAAGCAGTATTAGCAACCATCCCCGAGTCTTGACTTGATGAAGCTTCTCTAATAGTCAATGCCGAAGTTTGACTAGACAAGGTCGAAACTTGTGCCGCAAAAGAAACCAACGGGTCTACTGCGTACATTCCAGCAACTTTTTTTGTTGAGGACCTCTTATTAGGCCATTGAGAGTTGTTAGATGCCATCTCTTCCAACATTTGTTGAGCTTCCTCGGCGGTTTTTGACAACAAAGTACCACTAGCCGCCACATCAACAATGGTTCTTGTTTGGCTATTCAACCCATTGTAGAATAATTGGATTTGAAACCAATCTTGATACCCATGTTGTGGACACCTCCGAATGAGGTCCTTGAAACGCTCCCATGCTTCATAAAGAGGCTCGAAATCCAATTGCCAAAATTGAGCAGTTTCTCCATGCAATTGAGACGTCTTTGATGGTGGAAAGAACTTGATGAGGAACTGTTGAGCCAAGTCTTCCTAAATGTTGATACTTCCGAATTGCACCGATTGTAACCAACCCCTCACTCGATCCCTAAGAGAGAACGGGAACAAGCGCAAGCGAATGGCATCCTCCGAAACACCATTCATTTTCACGGTATCACAAATCTCCAAGAAAGTCCCCAAATGAACATTCGGGTCCTCATGTAATAATCCCCCATATTGATTTTGTTGTACCATGTTGATAAGAGCCGGCTTTAACTCGAAGTTGTTAGCACTGATAGCTTGCCTTTGGATTCCCGAATAGTTGTCATTCATAACGGGTTTGAAATAATCCCTCAAAGCCCGTTGTTGATTATTATTGTTCACTTGATCACCCATAACTTGAGCCTCATTATTCTTCTTTCCTTTCCTTATCTTCCAAAGAGTCCTTCCGATTTTCGGATCAAGTGGCACTAGATTCGGATTTTGAGCTATTCACATGAACTGTCACACCCACAAATTTAACAAGCTTAAAACAATTAAAATAAAAGAAATGCCTAAATTAAAACTGAATCACTTGGTTGTAATATTAGCTAGAATTAATAAAATTTTCAATCCCCGGCAACGGTGCCAAAAACTTATTGCGTGTCTATCTTCGTGTGTGCTCGCAAGTGAACATAACACTACAAGTAATAAAGTAACAAAATATCGAGTATCGTCTCATAGAGACTGAAATTAAGAAAACTAACTAAGTACTACAATTAAAATGACTCAATTTTATCTAAGCTATCAAAATTAAAGGGAATTCAAACAAGCAACTAAATTAAGCAATTAATTAAACTAAGATTAAGCAAAATAAAAGCAATCGACAATATGGATTAAAGGAAACTCGATAGTGTGTAAGGCTAGGGGGTTTTGATTTCACTTGACTTAACTTTGCTTACCCAATTCAAGACTTCTTAATCGAATTAATTCAAATCGTTAATCGTAGGTGACAAATTTTAATTTCACTCCCTTTCCCGAGTGTTGAGTAAAATAATATGCAAAATTTAATCAAATTAATATCTCTATTAACTCAACCAATTAAACACTCATTACGCAACCATACTCTAGAGATTACCCAAGTCATATTAGCCTCCCGAACTTAATATTACTATGGGTTGTGTTTCTCAATTCCCAACATATGAAATTAACTCTCCCGAGCCCAATTTCACACATCTAAAAACTCTAATTTAATGGTAATTAAAATTAGGGAAGAAAAAAAAAAAAAGCATAGAGAAACACAAACAATTCGGAATGTGATTCAATCAACAAGCATTAAATTTATCATAACAAAGTCATCATCAAGCTACATCATACCCCCTAGCTTAGAAGGATTAGCTAGACATCAAAATTCTCAAATCCATAACCAAATTTGAAACAATCATCAAACCCATATTCAAACACGAAATCAAAGAGTAAATGCAAGTTCAAGAGCTACAAAGAGATAGGAGAGTAGAAAGAAAAAGAACTAGTTGAAGAACAAGCTCACAAGTCTTCAATCTCCTTGAATCTCCAAGAAAAGCCCTTCGAAACCTAGAAGTTTTCTCTCTTTTTTCGTCTGAGGTTTGGGTCTCCCCAGCTTTCTTTTCTTTTTTGCCCCATTTCCTTTTATATCCCCCAAAAATCAGTTTATTTTCGCCTTAAAATCAATCATCCACGTGTACGGGCGCTGCAGTGGATGAAATGGGGGCTGCAGCGTGCATCTGGTGGCTAGGGCTTCAGAAAGAGCGCTGCAGCGGGCTTTTTGTGCGCTACAGCGGGCTTGGAACATGGGAGGGGTGGGCTGCAGCGGGCTTTTTGTGTGTTGCAGCCTGTAAAGTCCAGCTCTCGGCCTTTTACCTCGCTGCAGCGGATGTTTAGTGTGCTGCAACCACTTCATGCTTTTTGGATTCCTCTTTTGGTGCCTTTGTGCTTATTCTTGTAATTTACCTTCAAAACAACATAAACATAATAAAAAAAAAAACTAATAAAAGTGCTCAAAAACCAACAAAATTCGTAAGAATAAAGATCAATAAAACACTACATCAGTTCCTTCAATCCATATTTTTTATTGCTTTTATGTTGCTTAATCTTAGTTTAATTAATTGCTTAGTTTAGTTGCTTATTTCAATTCCCTTTTATTTTGATAGCTTAGATAAAATTTTAGATAAAATTAGTCATTTTAATTGTGGTACTTTGTTGGTTTTCTTATTTTTAATCTCTGTAGGACGATACTCGACATTTTGTTATTTTATTACTTTTGGCGATTCTGATACGAACCAAGCCAACTATGTGACGAAACCCGTATTCGAAGTGGTCTCCAAGATCATTTCTATGAACAGGTTCGAACGGAAGGAACCGCGACCCGTTAACTATAAGAGGTAAGAACCTTGGTATGGTGGTGATGCCACAATTAACTATGGAAGGTTTGATTGATAAGTCATTGGTGCACGCCACGGAAAATTCCGATAAGTTTGAATAGTTCTTCAAAGAACCAAAGAGAAAGAATTCTCACAATTTTTTGATTAATGATCTGTCTTACTCCATGAAAAAGGTACAATTTATAGAACCAAGGCCACGAATTTTCAAGCCTAATGCCTAAGGAAACTTGCCAAAAATACTTAAAGGAAAGTTAAAATATCCACCTAATTTCAGCCTCAATTAAAGGGAAACAATTCAGGCATTTATCCCTTATTTTTTAGCTTATTACATGCCAATAAGGAAAAGAAAACAGTCAAAGAACTAAATTAGGAAAGTAGAACTAAAATAGGAAAGTAGAAAGTAGCCAATGCGCCCAAATCAGATTTCCTTCCCAGCTAACGCGCCCAAATCCAATGAAGGAAAGTGAATAATAATTCAGCCTTGATTGACAAATCTCTTTCCTTTTGTTGTAGCTTGAAACCAGACGAGTTACCGGAAAAGGAAAGTAAGCACAGATTCTCCTATTGACTTTCTTGAACTTGAATCATGCTTGTTAAGGGTTGGTCCACACATTCATCTCCCTCAATAGGCCTCCACGTGCATGCTTGAGCCCAAATCCCTAGAATCAGTCCATTTAATGCATTTTGGAATTTCTTAGCTCGTGCTCTTGTAACCAGTCCAATAGGAACTTGAATTGGATCTGCATTCCATGGTACTAGCCATGTCCTCATCAGATTCGTTCACTTGCGAGCACACACAAAAATAAACACGCAACACCATGCTCAAATGAAGATGGTCAAAGTTCATGCCCTCCCATGAGGTCTCTCAGATGAACCTCCTTAAGAGAACCTAGAGCAGTTCAGGGTGTGAATAAAAAAGGATTATTAAAGAAGCCTCCTCAAGAGTAATTTGATTGTGATGAAGAAATGTCCTTTTGATTTGAAAATAATATTTAATATTATCCTTATTAGTTTAATTGTTTTTTTTTTTTTAGGAAATGGCCTACCCAATACATCGCAAAGTATGAGACGCTGGAAAAACCCCATGACCTTGGATTTATGGCAATTGAAAAAAAAAAGTTGATTTTATGAGTTGGCAACCTCTCCTGTGTGGCTCTGGGATGAAGTAAGTAGTCATTTTTTTTACCATGTAGTCAATTTTTGTTGACCTTATGTAAAGTAATTTTTGTGCTAACTCGTATTGTTTTGCCTTTCACTTCTGGTTTGTATAGTTAGCACATTGATATTGCATTCTACTATCGGAGGAAGAAGATCATGCATTTTCTTGAACTACTACAATGAAAGGTCATACAGTAGATACATTTTTTAGTGCCAAGATTGGTGCATTGTAGCCCGTCTACAAAAAAGCACCTGATAAATTTGATTGGGGGTCGTGTGATTCTTTGCTGAATACCATACTTGGTGTGTCTATCTATTGTAATTTGTCATGGTTTGAGGTGAATACTGTGCTAATCCTAATGCACTTGGATGATTTGAAACATTAGGCATCAACAAAGCTCAAGCTTCTAAACTGGACCATTAAAGTGTACGACTCTCTGAATTCGGAAGGCCCTCACAATGACAAGGTCCGAGAGGTATTAGAATGTATGTCCAAGTTTATTCTAATGCTGACTGAGAGAACCAGTTTATTTGAATTAAAACCAAGGAACTCTCTGGGAACTTACCCAATATCTCTCACCATCATGCAAGATATTCCTCGACAAGAAAATTGGTGAGTTAGTGTATTAATAACGTATTCCTATGACCTTCTTAACAGTGATAATGATGTGGTTTGTGATTCATTTTCATTTGTGAACCGTGAAACATGGGTGACTATGGCATTTTTATCATTAAGAATGTTGAATACTTTATAGAAGGGAGGAACATCCGTTATTGAATTATTTAGGGACGCATGGATATATTTCGGGAGTGGCTAACATGTTATCTGTGGTCTTATGTAAAGAGGAAGGTTGAAGATAATTACAAAAGTGGTGAGGAGGTGAATATGATGGACAACTAAGTAGCTTTTTTGTTTTGTTTTTGTTTTTGTTTTTTTTTTTATGTTTTTATATTTCCATGATGTAAATAGCCCCATTATGTTCTTCATTAGAGACCATTTTTAAAGTTTTAGATTAGAACTCCTTTTGTTGCAACATGTAATAATTAACATGTTATCTTTGATTTTCAATATATTTTTATTATACCATTAACACTAAGAAAGTCATAATGAAATTGACATGATGGTTATTATGAAAATGAGCATTTGGGTTAAACTATCAAATGTTATGCAAATATATATATATATATATATATATATTTTTCATTATAAACAATGTATGACAACTTTCATTTGTGTTTTATAACTCATGTTGTTACGTCAATGTCAATATATATGTATCACACTATTAGCATAGAGAAGGTCATAATGAAATTGACCTGTTGGTTATTATGAAAATGACCATTTGGGTTTAACTATCAAATGTTATCCAAATCTTTTTTTTTTTTCCATTATAAACAACGTATGATAACTCTCATTTAAGTTTTAGAACCCATGTTGTTACATTAATGTCAAGATATATCTATCATACCACTAGTACTGAGAATGTCATAATGAAATTGACATGTTGGTCATTATGATATTGATCATTTGGGTTAAACTGTTAAATGTTATGCAAATCTTTTTTTTTTTTTTCATTATAAATAACATATGACAACTCAATTTGTGTTTTAGAACCCCTTTTGTTACGTCAATGTCAAAATATATATATCACACAATTAGCACTAAGAAAATCATAATGAAATTGACATGTTAGTTATTATGAAAATAATCATTTGGGTTAAACTGTCAAATGTTATGTAAATCTTTTTTTTTCATTATAGATAACGTATTACAACACCCATTTGTATTTTAGAACCTCTATTGTTACGTCAATGTCAAAATATATGTATCACACCATTAGTATTGAGAGCCCACTTGAATTGTATAGTTTGAATATCAACTAATCACATAATAGCCTCAGTTGTTTTTATCTCTTTATAATGAAATTAACCTATTGGTCATTATGAAAATGACCATTTGGGCTAAACTGTCAAGCGTTATGCAAATCTAATTTCTTTCTTTCCATTATATACAATGTATGACAATACCAATTTGTATTTTAGAATCCCTCATGTTATGTCAATGTCAAGATATATGTACCACACCATTATCACTGAGAAGGTCATAATGAATTTGAGATGTTGGTCCATATGAAGATGATTATTTAGGTTAAACTGTCAATGTTATGCATATACAAATAACCAAACACAATCAATCATAACACCTATATAAGAAACTCACAAACGTAGTACTTAAAATCAATAACATAAAGTTATAGCAAACTGTTCTTAACCACGGATACAAAATAGTGATAACCATCATGTAAAGGTGCTCTGAAATGTGGAAGATCTCTAAGACCTTGTTGTTGGGCCTGTGCGTAATGACACTGGGTTAGTACAAGTTTATTGGTTGTGTCCATAACCATGACATCTGCTACACTGAATAGTCTCCAGTTCCTCACCTTGGGACAAAATCCTAGTAACTCTTGGCCTTCCAAGACCACGCTTCGTCTTAGGAGGATTGACAACTTGAGATCTCACTTCTTCAGAAACATCCCAGCCTTCGACGCTGCTAATCGGATGGACTACAGGTTCATAGGGTGCAAAGAGAACCTCTTTCGTGTAGTAGTGGGAACAATAATTGTACCGATCAATTCGTTTGTGGTGAAAGCCATTGCATGAGGACAAAGAATTTGATCCACCTGAAAGCGTCTGCAAGTACATGTCCTTTCTCTCATATCCACAATCCAGGTCTGAGAAGCCTTGTAGTAATGACGTACTCAAACTGATCAACTGGCCGAGGCTGTAAATAAAGAGAAGTTGAACACATTAGTTTCTTCGAAGTTATTATCAAAATTACTACAAGTTCATTAAAAAAAATTACCAGTCATTACAAAATTTAGCACATACCATAAGTCCATTTTAGTAGTTATCACGTACCATTACTATTAGTCCCAATGAAAACTGTGTATGAAGAAGTTTCTCTGCCTTAGGGGCCAGTTTCAATGTAAGTTTCATGGTCTCTTCACGTCTCTCGACAAACCACCTATGTAGTAGTTCTCTTAACCATTCTATCAACAGTTCCACTAGCATTAACCTAGCTTTCCGATCCACACTATTCAATGACTTAGCAATATTGGTTGTCATGATCACATACATCCATCCATTGAAGTATGCTAGCGACCATTTTTTGAGAATCTGCTTGCAAAATGTATCGATGCATGTCGGGGTTACGAATCTAAATGGATTCCATAAGATGCCAGTGCTCACTGACAAGATATGTAACGCCCCGACCACGTAGGGCTGTTACCGTGCTTACATAACTTAAATACTTAACTTTGCAACGACCCGATTTCGTGGAGCCGTTACTTTACCATATTTATCTTAAAACTTACTTTTGCTTTACGTAAAAATACAGAAATGATTTTTTTTTTAATTTGTAAATTTAAAATTAAAACTTAACTTATACTCATACTTATTTATAGGTACTCACTCGAATACCAAGCTTTAAAACCACATTTTAACAAATCATACTAGTTATCATATAATAGTACCATTGACTTATCATAACATAATACAAACACATTTTACATAACATATTTCCAAAACCCGTGGCGGTGTCCAACCCAAATTTCACAATCTGCAGTGTCATCTTTCCACAGTCTTGCATCAAGCATTGCCGGTAGGTTGCTTACCTACAGCATGAATGTAAGTTATGAGCTTATGCTCAGTAAGTACAACTTTCTATTCCGCAAAAACATTTTGGTAAAAGAATGCATGAATTGATAATGCATGAACCAATTATGTTTTCTTATGAATCGATTATGCTTCCATTATGAACTTATTTATGAACTTATTATCTTGCTTAACATATAGGCCCTTGTGTACGTACCAAATGCGCACAATCCACAGAAAGTTAGGGTTTGCAAGGTCCCTAACAATTCTGGGAATCATATACATAACCCTTCACGATCTACGGAAGGTCTGAGAATTTTTTTTTTTTTTAACATACATAATCCTCCACAATCTGCGGGAGGTTGGTACGACACTTTATTGTCTTGGTTTAATCTTAGTCTTGTCATGTGATTTATTATTAGTGAGCATGCTTACATGATGCCACAATAATAAAACATAAATCATATGCATCACATACATTAACACATGATGCTTTGAAAAACATGAAAAGCAGTAAAAACATTTAAATCAATGCATGAGTTTTTGAAAAACATGCAAAGCAACAAAAACATTTTGCCCATGCTGTAGACGGAGTTGTACTTACAAGTCATCCTACGCTATTGGTCTATCGTCTAAACATGGCACGACAACAAGTTATACTCCTATTTCAAACAAGGCGTAAGATAAGAGTTGTTCTATGTTACTATAAACCATAACATACTAGGTCGGTATCCAATCCGATTACCTTTGGTAATCATAGATACAAATCCTATCATAGTAAACTGGTATCCTATCCGATTACCATTGATACCTTAACATAGTAAACTGGTATTCTATCCGGTTACCAATGGTAATCATGGATACAGGCCCTAACAAAAACAAATCGGTATCCCATCCAATTATCATTGGTCATACACTTGTTATCATGTTCTTATGTTTTGAAATTATCATAACTTTATAAATAAATACTTGAAATTAACTTTCATAAACATAGTACGTTTTTACTAATCACTTGGGAAATTATATTGGTTTTAAACCTTTTTGAAACCCTTTTTATAAAATCTCAGTCTCTTTTTAAAGAGATCATAAAATCTTAAAAACTACTTTTAAAGCATCCTTTTAATTAACTGGAATGCATGTGTGCAGGAAATTTCCTGTACCATGCATAGTTTTAAAAATCCTGTGCATGAATTTCTTGTACCATATATAGTTTTGGAAATCCCATTTTATCTTTAAACTGGTTTAGAATTTTGGAAAACTTTCTTCACAGAAGTTGTAGATTTCATCGAAACCTACAACTTTTGTCTTATGATCAAAACTTAAATCTACCTTTAACTTACTCGTTTCTCCTTTTGAAAAATTATGGCCGTGTACATTATCTGTGCAGGCCAGTCTTTGATTTTGATAAAAACAGAGGCCTTTGGAGCCTTGTTTTAAAAAACTGTCCATGTTAGCCTCTAGGATTTCCAAATTTCTACAACTATGCAGTTTTGAATTTTCCCAAATTCGGCTTCTAAGGGTCTCAAAATTCAGTTTTCAGAAAACTGTCCAGTTAAATTCGAAAATTGGCAGTTTTCATTTTTTGTTGGTTTTTGCTTAAAATTCGTGCACACTTCCTCAAACGGTCTCAGCCGTGAGCCTACGTCAACATGCAGCGTGTTGGATTTGTCCTTAACATTCCATAAATCACTTATTCATCTTCATGAAAAACACAACATTTAATGACTTTCTAGTTTACCAAATTGTGTTTTTAGGTTAAATTCCATAACCATCATACTTAGATTATCCACATAACCATCATTCACAAACCATCCATATTCAAGCATGTGAAGGCATATCTACAAACACTTGGTAAGCAATCATAACCATAAACTCATTCTAGAGCAAAAAAAAATCAAACCTATGCTTAGATCTATCAACCAAATCACCCTAAGCATAGATCTAGCATAACCAATCATCAAAAACCATAACATTAAAAGCATGAGCTTATGCTCTTACAATCCATTGCTTGAAATACACATAAATCTTATAAACCCAACTTAATGAAATTCTTAGTTAGAGAGTTGAGATTATACCTCTAAAGCTTTTGCAATAATGGTTCTAGATCCTTGCATGAGCAAAATTCTTGCTCCACTCTCCACCATAGGAACCGGCCATCCCCCTCTCTCTTCTTCTCTCTCTTTTTTTTTTTTCCGATTCCTAAGGGCTAGAGGATAAGTTGGAAAAGAACCAAAAGTTTTGAGGCTCAACTAAATGGTTCACCAACAACCCACATCACCTATTTATAGATGAAAAATACATAATTTTCAACAATTATTTTTATTCTTAAAATTCTCCTTAAATTGCATATAGGTCCTTAAAAGACAAAATATTTGCTCATAAATCCCCTTAGGTGGCCGGCCATGGGGAGTCCTTGTAGGCCAAGAAAAATCTTTTCAAACTTATCTCTAATTTTGATTCCTTGTTCCCCAAGGCCACCAAGACAACCGGCCATGTGGAGGCATAGGTAGAGGGATAATTCAAAAACAATAAATCAAAAATTATGTATTTATCCACAATTACTTGGCCTCCAAGTAAGGCCATGTTTGGCACTCCTCCTAATACGCAGTCTAATTTCTTTATAATCCAGATAGGGTCAATACTGTTTTAACTATCAACAATATAGTATTGCTGGACTACAGTTCAAAATTTATCTGCACTTCACTGGACCGCGTATAGGATTTTCTTAGGACTTAAAGCTACTTAGTCCTTGTTGCTCCAAATGTTATTCCTGATTTTTCTGGAGTAATCACATTCCTTATTTTTACTTCTTCATTCATAATGACGGTTGGCCACAATATAATTTTAATACTGCTTATTATACTGCAGTACCGTCTTAAACATGTTATAAATTATCCTGGTCATTTATTGGCCCGAACAAAAATCATAATTCATGGTTTGGCCTTTTTCATCATAAAGCCTTATCCTTGATCTTAAACTGTCATTGAGTCTCATAATACTTATAAAAACTCAAACATACTCTGATAATAAAATTATGAATTTCACATTGATAATCATAATTTTATGAAACATTACATAAACTTATAGTACGGACTTAGATTCCTTTACATATAAAGAAATCATGAGTCCAAAAAAAATTTCGATTATTACAAGATATGCCCTCGATGCACCATCAAAATAGGTCTTCATATGGCCCTTGAAATCTTTGTATCTTGTTTTCAAGTTTGCAACCAAGTGTTGAACACATATCCTGAAATCAGCATTTGGATAGACAATGTTGGCTACATATTCAATACCCTTATGCCTATTTGCCACAATAGTAAGAGACTATCGCATGCCTATTGAATCTCTTAGTTTCTCGAAGAACCATTTCCACGATTCATTGCGCTCCGACGGAACGATACCAAAACCAAGTGGAAATATGGAGCCATTTACGTTGTGGCCATAAGCAGCAAGCAACATTCCTCCAAACCTTACCTTAATGCTAATCCATCAACCACAATTACTGGACGACAATGAGACCAACCCTGCTTCAATGCAGCTAAGCACATATAGAAGTATTTTAAACTATTTTCTGAGTCGGTCTCAATGTGAATGTCAGATCTAAGGTTTTTTTCTCTTAACCATTTCACCCCAGGCAGGCAAAACTGTAAAGGGCCAAGAGAGGTCATTATTAAAATTACCATGTGGTCAATATATAATTTAACATGCCTGTCATTAAATTAATTACCATGGAGTCAATATAAAATTTACCTTTGTATGACTCTGTATCATCGTGCCACAGGCTAATCAGTGTAGCTTTATTCCCTCACCATGCTCTCAAATAATTGAAAGACACTCCAAATTCATCCTGCATGTCCCGCATTATTTCCCGATTAATTCCTGAGGTCTATATGAGGTATTATTTGGATTCACGTATTTTAGCTTCACACACTCCCCGATCATCTAACTCTTGGCTTAACGATGATGCCCTTGAACGATTTCAATAGAGCAAGTATGGACTTCATCGTACCTCTTCACACAAATAATTCACTACCATTCATATAGTCGCACGCAACTACCATGGACATTTCTCATCATGTATACATATTGTGTGCAATAAAGTAGTGGTCGACCTCTTCACCTTGAATTGATAGTGTTAACTCATTGCATCATGATGGGGATGGTATTGCAGTAACTTTTTATTATCAAAAATATTCTTTATACACATTGTGATAGGTGTAAAATCAGCAATTACTACTGTGTAGGAAAAATGATTAATTTACGCCGCGAAATTTTGAAAATTTTTCTTAAGATCATACTAACTTATGTTGTCATATACAATAAATTATTCTACAATCTACATACCTTGAGAGAAGACAACAAGAATGTCAAGGATGTGATCAAAGAGAGCTTCAAACCAATTAGCCTTTTTTACAATTCTCCATTCCCAGGCGGTAAGTGTGTGGGCACTCGGTCTCTCGATCGATATGTGTGCGCGGCTTTCTCCTCCTTCCAACCACCCAAAACACTTGCAGCTTATTATTACTATAATGGGAGAATAATAATAAGCTCGCTCACTTTAGAGTCTGTGGTCTAAATAAAATAGGAGCTCCTAGGATCTGATTTATAGTTAATGGACTGAGTTGAATTTGAATTCGAATATGACACTTGAGAAATATTTTTCTCTCTCCTCCTTCCCTAATCTGCTTCTTTTCTTTTGCCCGGGAGACAAAAAAATCACCCAGAATAGGTCTAGGAGATTCAAAATTTGATTCAAATTTTTATCTTCAATTATCTTATGATTTTATCTCCACGGATAATATCCATAACTCCAATTTAAATTCAAAATAAAATCATGTCAACTTTATTTGAATTAAATAATTATGTAATAATTATCAAAATAAAATCAATAAGGAGAAAATCTTTTTATTCACTTATCCTCATTAAAACGCCTACACAAGGTAGACTAGGATAAGATTTGTTTCAATTTCAAATTGAAATAGAATAATTAAAAATTTAATTTAAAAAATTTATTTAAATAAAATTATCGAGATATTTAAATTAATTATCCAAATAATTAATTTATCAATATCTTTTAATCTAAATTAATCTCAGATTTATCACAAAAGATAAATATAATTATTTCAAATTTCAAAGTTTATCTTCAAATAAATATTTATCCAAACTAAATATTATCCAATTAATTAAGTGAAACAAAATTCTCATTCTACCCTTAACAGAAAAAGCACCTACACCTGATGGGAGGTGTTTTGGATTTTTCTCTTCACTAGGTCCAAGAATTAAAGTCATAATGAATATGCTAATTGATTACCATCCATTAAGAAATTATATTAAGCTAGTAAAGGGACCAATTAGACAAATATAATATGGGCTCTAATAATCTATGTAATTAATTATTCTATATCAAATAAATTAATTACACAATTATTAGTTTCAAAGTCACACCATTATAAACTTGAAACTGTACTCCCAATTTATATCGTATTATGTAAGCCAGTGTGTAGCCGCAGTCCAATGACCTTGTCATATATGCAACACCCTCATATGATATTCATGATCAACTTAAAGTCAAAGTCGGTTCAACCTTTTGATCACACTATCTTAAGGATCCATTATACATCCAATAGGAAAATGATTATTCACCCAAACGAATAATTAGTCATTTTCCCAGTAAACAACCCAAGGCTCGTCATTTTCACATTTTGTATTATGTCGTTAAGAGGATAACCTTACTCTTATGGGAGCTATGATTCCATATCTACAAACAAAGCTCACATCAAATAAAGTCATATACCCAACGAACCGGTCTAAAAGCTTGCTACTCCGATACGCTTTAGCCTTTGGAACATCAAAGTACACAAGTCATAAACATGAAGTCATTTACTTACTCAGGATTAAGGTTATTGCACAAAGAACGTCAAAAGTGAATTAATCTAATCAAGTGGACTTATAGATTAATTACACTTTGATCCAGTCTAATATATCACCACTACTAGGCAATAAATCTATATCTCTACTTAGGAGTCAGCTCGCTCCAGATGGTCAAGACATACCATCTCCCAAATTGACTCTAGACAATATAATTGTCTTCATATGAATTACATACTCACTCTAACCACCCCATAGACTGCGAACTATAGATTTAGACTACTTATTTTAGAACATTGTCTTCTCGTATACAAAAATTCATTGCATGCAACATTCTAACAGTTTAAATACCAACTAGTCAATGAGTCATATTTGTTGGCATTTACGTTAACAGGTAAATCTATATGAGAACAATATAGCAAATAGATAATGAAAAAACCTCAAATATATAATTAATCAGTTCAAAATAAATGAAATACAACTAATATGTCGTTCACTCTTAGGGCATTCCCAAATACTGTGCCAGAAAAATCATCACTACCAGATGCATGAACAGCTTAAGTTCTAGTTCTATTGACAACAGATTGGGCTCCAATGCTTCCTGCGATGCTCCTCTCGTTTGAATCACGAGTAGCTTCCTCAACATTAAATTCCTAACATTACAATTATCATGGTTCATACCTAAGTCATTGTTCAAGAATTCATCTTGCTCTTCAAGTCCATTTTTCATGTGCAAATCCAGACCTACCATAAGAGAAGAAATAGGAGGTGGGATAGGAGGAGGGAAAGGAGAAGGGATAAGATTGTTAACAGCTACAGTTTGTATGGCTTTATCACTTTGTCCACCAACCCTAGAAGGTTGTGCGTGTATGTGGTTGCTTTCCCCTACCTCAGATGGTATCGCTTTGGCCACTGACTCATCTAATATATCAACGCTAATTGGGAATTTTCTAAGCACATGAACATCCTTTTTCTTCAGTTGTATGAAGAAATTAACACCAACGCCACACTATATCCTCACAAGAGGCATTCCAGGTTCAACAATATATCTCATGACTATAGTCTTCTCTTGACCCCTCAATCCAATAACACTTCTCACCAACTTAAGACAAACATCTGTTGCGGTAGGGGGTACCAATATTTTCTTCATTTCACCACCAACATATCTCAATGTACCATCCTACTGACCATTATGCTTAATAAAAACAAAACCGCAGCCATTCCTAAACGAAACAGCAAGATGTAAGTCAATATCATAATATCATTTAGTCAAAATATTATTGACCAGTTTGGTCATCATAATGGACCAAAAAGTCATTATGTTAATTACCATTAGTACTATTGAAATTTTTTCAGAACGGAAGATATTATAGTAAGAGACCAAAAACATAGGAAATCTTTGAAATTTTTTCAAAGCGAGAAATACAGTAAGAGACCAAAAAACATAGGAAATATATCTTACTACCACAGGTGCTACGAGAGACAAGATGGCAAGATCTTACCCGAAAAGTTTAACAGAGTCATGTTTATATTATAATTCAAACACAAACTCATTTAAAGCTTATAGAAACAAATAAAACCAAAGAGCAAGTAGCATTACCTCAAATCAGTATCTGATCTAAGCTAGAACGAGGCTGATACAAAGTGAGAAGAGCTACAAGTAGACCAGGAGATAAGCTGCAACCTTCTTCAACTATAGTGAGGATAAGAGGGTGAGGTGAATAGAATGAACAAGGATGGGGAGAGATTGTTAACTTAGAGTGAAATAGTTGAGCGTAGATCTTCAAAAACGGTGAAGAGAGAGTGCGTGAGACTAGGGTGAAAGGAAAACGAGGGAAAAAAAACGAAGAGATATAGAGATATAAGTTATATATTATGGGTGGGGTGGGGTTGGGGTTAGGGGGGGGGGGCGCCTAGGCAGGCAAATGGGTGGGCAGGAAAGTGGGAAAAATGTAAGGTTCAGGGGGCGGAGGGTAATTCTTGCTTTTTACAACCACGTCAATTGATGTGATGACGTGACAGTGCTAGGAAGAAAGGAAACAAAAAGGTGCGAGGTGTTAATAACATTTTTTCCATAGGTGCATTTTGAAATTAACCGTAAAGCTATTTTAATTTCTGGAAAATATCAATTTACCATATAATTTTTGTAGTTAAATTACTAAAAATTACTTTAAAAAGAAAATTCCGGTTGTTTCGTAAAGTGTTATGGCAATCAGAAATCTGTATTTGCTGAAAATATCAGAGTTACCGTGGAAAGATTAGAAGAAAAATCCCGTATTCTCGGTAAACATGTTATTTTCAGTAAAAAAATCCATTAGTCCGTGAAAATATCAGATTTACCGTGAATATCTAGAAGCAAATCCATTATTTTCGAATATAGGTTCAGTAGTAAGAAAATCCAATATTTTCCTGAAAAATCAATTAACCTTGGTAATTATCTAGAAAAAAATTCCTGATTTCTGTCAATGTTAGTGTCAGTAAGAAAATCCAAGATTTTGAAATATTAATACCTTTACCTCACCCAACGCATCGCCACTCATCGGAGCAAATGGCAAAAGGATCTGAGAGAAGAAAATCCACAAACCAAACCCTACAGAAAACCAAAGAATCGGCACTCACGGTCCACCGGACCAAGATCAAAGGACCTGCATGGGAGAAGAAAAACAATAGATCTGAGAAAAAAAAAAAAAAACAAACCCTGAGAGTCACACCCGCGAGAGAGAGATCTTACGACGGATATTGTAATCGCAACAGAGAAACCCGACGGCCTCTTTTCATCGTCGTTGTTGAGATCGTGAAGGTCTCTTGTCGTCGTTGTGAGAGGCGAGAGAGAGAGAGAGTCACACCCGCGAGAGAGAGATCTTTACTGACGGATATTGTAATCGCAACAGAGAAACCCGACGGCCTCTTTTCAATCGCCGTTGTTGAGATCGTGAAGGTCTCTTTGTCGTCGTTGTGAGAGGCGAGAGAGAGATAGAGCGGCGAGGAGAGAGAGTTTGCCTTCGTCGAGATCATGAAGGGCTCTGCCGCCGTTATGAAGTCACCGGGGGAGACGTAACGAGGAGAGGGAGAAAGAGAGAGAGAGAGAGAGAGAGAGAGAGAAAGTGGCGGGAGGGTGAAAAGTAGGGAAGAGAGAAAGATAAGAAAAAAGGGTAAAACAGGAATTTCACAACACATTTTGAAAAGGAAAATTAAAATATACTATAATTTATCATGTCATAAAAAATTTGCTATAAATTAATTACCACTTATAAAATGTTATTTCTTACCATTTTCCTTATTATTATTATATATTATTATTATTATAATCAAAATGCAAAATTTGTTTGTGGAAACATGCATAATTCAATGATAATTTCATATGTGACTTTCTCAGAATGTGTAGAGTTCGAATCCTCTTAAGTTTCTAAAAAAAAAAAAAGAAATGAAAAGAATGTAGCATCTATCTATTTTCCAAGAAAAATATTGAGAATACAAGTCAATCCTATATTGTGAGTGTGGGAGTAAATATTTTTTTCTAGAAAATGACAACGCTTTGGCCAAATAAAGATACGAAAGACATGGAAGAGAACGAGGAAAAAAGGGGAACGATTTGAAGAAGAGAACTAGGAAGGAGTGAAAGAAAGAAAATTCTTAAAATGACCTAAAACCATGTCCTAAAACGAGATCAAAGGATCTGAGTAACACCAAGGTTAATAACTAAGGGGGTGTTTGGTGTGTAAGTTTGAGTTAAAATATTTTAGTTTCAATAGTAAATTTTTTTGAATTTTCAGAAAACAAAAACTTTTTGGGAAAAGATAAAACTTTTTAGGAAAAAGACAAAACTAAGTTGAAATATTTTAGTTTGAGTGAAAGTGCCAAACAAGTCTTTAAGTAAAAAATCAACTTAAAATTTATTTAAGTATAAGTATCGGAGCTTGATTATATAGTCTAGTCAACTCCTTTTGCTATCTCACAAACTTCCTTTGTAATCGAGTTGTCTGTATGGAAATTGGTTTGTTGAATGGATGCACATAATCGTGCAATCAGTCATACCGTACTGTACGGATCGCACCATACCTTATGTACCCGTCCTTACGGATGTGGACTTTCCTGACAAAGCTGAATAGTTATCTAAAACAATTAAATTATTTCTGAAAAATATATTTAAATAATAGGTGGATGTTTTAAATAGATAATGACTCAAGCGGTATTATTTATTTTAAACTGAAACTTGGTGATAAATTATTGAAAATAGAAATTAAAAGATAATTATTTATTATTTCTTTGGTCTTCCCAACCACTGTTATAAATAACCCCTTAGAATGTTATTTAGGACTGCAAGAGTCGGGTAGACGACATTTGGGGGCGTAAGAGAATAATAAATTGCTCATCTCAAGCAATTGATTGTTCTTATTCTGTTGTGGTTTGGGGAGAAGGAGAGTACCGGTTTAATTGAGACATATTGGAAGGTGTGCCCACACGCAGATGGATTTAGTGGAAGGAGAATAATAAATATCGTCAGTTGGTTAACGATCTTCTTGATGCAATTCTTAAGGAAAACTTTGCCAAAAGTGTGGTTCCGTTCTTCAAGAGTTATGATGATCAAATAAGTAATTAGATATTTTGAGAGAAAAGTTAAATAAAAATCTCAAGAACAAAAGTAATTTATGTCTTAAAATGCTAAAATTTACTCTACTATCTAGTAAACAGCTATATATATTGCTGCTCTCACCAGTTTTTATATAGGAATTAAAGCCATTTAATGGGAGATACCTTGTAACAGAAATAGAGATAACTAGATACATGAACAGAGCCAATGAAGCACCAGTGCTTGAGCAACTCTAAACTTATCTTTTTTTTTTTTTTTTAAAGAAAAAAAAACTATAATTTTAAATCAAATTTCATAGTAATCCCTCTTGAAAATGAAAACTTGATTCTAATATCCTTACTTACTCCTCATAGTTATTAGGTAATAAATATTAGAAAATAAAACGTCTTCAATATGGATATAGTAGCATCGAGAAAACGAAGATCGGGATAAAATATGCAGAGAACAATAAATATATATATATATATATATTCAATGGTTATTCTAATATTAATTCATAAATGGTTATCATTATTCTAATTATGTGATGGAGATCAAATGGTTATGAGGATTGGGTAGTTGGTCAAATAAATTTACGACAATTAATAAAACATTGAATTTAAAAAGCTTAATAAATATGAGATATGAGTAGAGTGGTAACTTGTTCTAAATGTTGATATAATTTTCTTAAAATATTTTTGTTTAAATAGAATAATTTAAAATTCATTTCTTGATTTTTAAATCTCATTCTTGGACGTACATTAAATTTTCTTCAAAAATGCTAATCGGCATCATAAAATTTAACTCTGCAATAGTTCCATTGATTATAAAAATTAAGAGTTGCAGTGTCTATTGATTTTACAAAGCAACAAAAATAATAGCATAAACACAAACAATCCTCTATACTAGATAAGTTTTCGTTTTTTTTTTTTTTTTTTTTTTTTTTTTTGGCTGAAAAGAACAGTGTAGTTTTGAAACAACTTTGTTGTATTTTAATAATGAATTAAAACACAGTAATTATTCTGTACTCCGTGAAAAACAACTCTATCTACTAAATGAACTATGTGATTAATTTTTCCGCTTACTTCTTTTCTCTTTTGTTTTAATATTTTTTTTTTATCTGTGTTTTATTTGTTTCTAAATTGATATATTTTTTTCCTGTAGTTTGCTGGATTTTAAATTTCAATTTGTTATATAAGAAAAGGCTTCGTAAAAAAAAAAAAAAAAAAAAAAAAGAAAAAAGGTTTCGCGCCTAATGCTTCAACAAAAGAGAGTGCGAAAGGAAACGGTGGAACCATCAAAGTACATAAAAATTAAATTGTGGGCATGAAAAGAATATGAAATCATGGAGTAGTATTTATTTATTCTTTTTGGAGTAGTATTCATTTATGAAAACAATAAGGGGTAATTTTGTAACATATAGGGGTGTGCAATAAAAAAAAATTAATATTTAAAAATTAGGAAGCGCGTATATTAGAAAGGAATTGTGAAGAGTTATAAAGGGGTGTTTTAATAGAACTACTCTTTTTCAATTTGTTTATTCAAAATGCTAAGTAGCCAATGATTGAAGATTAAAAAAAAAAAAAAAAAAAAGGGTAAATTGCTTCCATAGTCCTTAAACTAGTGAATAATGTGCCGATTGGTCCCTCTACTTTTTTTTTTAACTAAGGTCCTTAAACTCCTAAAAATGGTGCAAAAGGGGTAAAACCCTAATGGTGGCAGTTTTAACCCATGTGATTGCACATACCTTCAATTAGGGGCATTTGGTAAAAGAATGTGATTTTATTAAAAATAAAATTAAGTTAATAAGGCTATTATATCATGGTAAAACTGTGGTAGCATATCTTTCTATAGTAACTATCGGTATAGTTCTTTTTTTGAACCGTTAAGATTTAATCGAACGGTTGATATATTGTTGTGTATCATAATTACCATATACCTTACAAATCATCTTACTCTTCTCACCCCAATCTTCTCCGTTCTGTCGACCCCCCAATGCCGGTGACCACACCCCTAGCCCCCTGACCCCATCATCGGCCCCCAACCCAGGCCTGGCCGGCCCCCCACCCCATCCCTGGCAACCCCCCCGGCCCCCACTCCCACCCCAAGTCCCCCCCCTCCCTCGCCCCCCCCCCCCCCCCACTTCCCGGCACCCCCCTCTCCCCCCCAACCCGACGGCCCCCCTCTCCCTCCCCCCCCCCCCCCCCCAGGCCTCCCCGGCCCCCCTCTCTCTCTCTTCCCTGCTCGCTCTCTTCTCCTCTCTCCCGGACCCCGGCCGCCCAACGCCCCTCTCTCTCTACCCCCAGCCCCCCCCCCCACCCCCGGCCCCCCGGTGACCCCCCACCTCACCCCCGATGGGGACCTCCCCTCTCTCTCTCTCTCTCTCTCCTCTCTCTCTCTTCTCTCGTCGGGGGGAGTCGTTCGCATCGGGGGTGTGGGAGGTCCGGGGGGGATCGCAGGCCGAGAAGAGAGAGAGAGGGGAATAGGGGTCCCCGTAAGGGGGGGGTAGGGGAGACCGGGGGAAGGGGCCTGGGTGGGAGGGCGCCGGGAGGGCTAGGGGCCGGGGGCCCAGCGGTGGGGGGGCTAGGGGTGCCGAGGCTGGGTGGGGTGGCGGTCGGAGCTAGGGCCTAGGATGGGGGGGGCCAGGGGTGGGTCGCCGGCGTCGGGACGGTCACCGGTGGCGGCAAGAAGGTTACCGACGACGGAGAAGACTTGGGGTAGGAAGAATAATATGATGTAAGATTTATGATAAGTATAGTACACTAACAATATTTTAACCGTTCGATTAAATTTTAACGGTTCGATTAAATTTAACAGTAGTTACTCTAAAAGAGGCTCTATCACAGCCTTTCCCATTATATCAATATAAAAATAAATTAAAAAAAGCATAATAATAGAAAAAAAGAAACAACAAAATCATTTTCTCCCTTCATTTCTCTCTCTCTCTTGCCCCCTGCGCCCCTCCTCTCTGCAATTGTGTTCATCGGAGAATACATGGGGCTTCACGGTGGAGGGTGGCTCATTGACAGTGGGTCCGCGGCCGGGGGGTGATCAGATCGGCCTGGCTGCACCGGATCCGTCGAGCTCGAGCTATTCGCGAGCCGCTGCGATTTGTTCGCGACGGGGGTGGGACTTCCGATGGTCAATTTAAAAAAGACGAGGGGCTGGGCTCACGGAAGGACGGCGAGGGCTGGGCTCCCAATGGAGGTGGATTCTTGATTTTGATTTTTCTGGTTGGATTTTTATTTTTTCTGGTGTGGATTGAGCAGGTGAAATCTTGTAAATTGTGATAAGCATGGTTTGAGAGGTTCTCCGAACCATTGTGGGCAAAGGACGAAAGAGAAGGAGAATGACGTGGAATATTTTTTTTCCTTTTTATTTATAGGGTTATTTTGTAAATTTGACAAAAATTGATACATCACGTGAGGCACGCGTATTTTTCTGTCTAAATTTTAATCACCATTAGGGTTTTATCCCTTTTTTGCACTATTTTAAAGAGTTTGAGGATCTTTTAATTAAAAACAAAAAATTTTTTTTGAGGGACCAATCAATACCTTTTTCAAGAGTTTAAGAGTTCAAGGACTTGAACCATTGAGGGGCAAAGGAAGAAGGAGAAGAAGAATGATGTGGAATTTTTTTTTTCTTTTTCATTTATAAGGTTATTTTTGTAAATTTGACAAAAATTGATACATCATGTGAGGCATGTGTATTTTTTGTCCAAATTTTAACCACTGTTCGGGTTTCACCTTTTTTTGCATCATTTTTAAGAGTTTGGGGACCTTTTAATCAAAAAAAAAATTTTTTGAGGGACCAATCAATACATTTTTCAAGAGTTCAAGGGTTCAAGGACTCAGAACCACTGAGGGCAGAGGACGAAGGAGAAGAAGAATGATGTGGAATTTTTTTTCCCCCTTTTTATTGATATGGTTATTTATTATAAATTTGACAAAAATTGATACATCACTTGAGGCACGTGTATTTTTCTGTCCAAATTTTAACTACCGTTAGGGTTTTATCCCTTTTTGCACCCTTTTTAGGAGTTTGGAGACCTTTTAATCAAATAACTTTTTTTTTAAGGACCAATCAGTACTTTCTTCAAGATTTCAAGGACCATAAGAACAATTTACCAAAAAAAAAAAAGAAGAATAAGAAATACTATATCATTTCAAACATATTTTCTCGTTACCCAAAACCATTTTATCACTTTATGGATCCATTGCCATCGAAGAACTTTTAATTCACACAAATTCTTAAGAATTTTCTTTATGTAAATACAAATTTTTGTTTTCTAATTAAAAAAGTATAAACTTTTATGTTGTATCGCTTTTTAATATTTTTTTTAACCGCTTAATCTTTTCTTCAACTCATGCATATATCTATTTTGAAACGTTTACACACCATATATTTATTAATTTTGTTAATTTAGTTACAATGTGAAAAAAGTGTTAACCCTTAAAAAAAAAAAAACAAACAAACAAACTGTTAGCAGGTTGTTTAACATTAAATTTAAAAAAAAAAAAAAAAAAAGTGTCAAGTAAACTTGTTGTAATTATTTTTATTTTATTATAATATTTAAGATTAAAAGTAACGTGCTATAGCAAGTCATGTAAATGCCACATTATCAAGTGTAATTAAGGCATGTACTTTTTTTCATATAGTTTTGTCTATAACCGTCAATGGTAATAAAATAAAATAATTAAAAAAAAAGATTAATCATTAAAAACTCTTCCATATATATCTATATAATCTGATAGACAAACTACTATATATGAAGGTGGCATGATTGTGGCAGCTTGCTTACTTAAAACTAAGGGGAATGAAGTTAGTTGGAAATAAATATATTCTACTCTTGAGTGTGGACATTTGGTATATATGTAATCCAAATACGAAAAACCAAGGATCAAGTTTATAATATACCTCTTACGAACGTAACCAATCTCATTTTCGTTTTGCCATTTTCTTTTTGTTGGCATCCTGATCACATTTTATTATATAAATTTATAGATTTTGGAATTAATTTTTATAAATGACATCATGAGGATAGCTTAAGGCCAAAAGGTCAAACATTAGGTTAACCATCTGTGTCATGAAAATTATAAGAAACTTATCTTGATCATCACAAATTTAAATTTGAAAACCCCGGATGGGATCAACATAAATGTTGTTATATGGATTTAATTTCATAACTCTGGTTCAAGCTATATAAAAAACCGATCTCTAAACAGTTCATTCCTTGTATGTGTGAAATAAGTGCAAACAATTAGAGAAAGGAAATTGGATATCAAAAGGAGAGAGAAGAGAAAGGTTTTAGTACTAAATCATCATGAAGAGGAAAAGAGAATTAGAGAAGGAATCATCAGAGATAAGATCCGCCATAGAAGAGCTTTCTGCGTTGGTCAAGCTTAAACCCAACTATCAAAATAACCCTTGTGTTGCCCAAATTCCAACCTTGCCATTTCTATCTATCTGCTACTTGGTCCTTTTAGTTCTTGGTTGGTTCCACTACTTTTACAAAAATTGCTATTTTCTACTCACACACACACACACTCATATATATATATATATATATTTGATTAAATCTTACATATATGCAGATAAAATAGGACCAACAATGACTGTTCTGAGAAAAGATGTCCATCAAAACATTCAGGTACATGAAATACATATATGCTAGTTATTACCTTCCTCTAAGATTAACTAATTTCTTGTTTGATAAATTTTTATTTTAAGTTTATTTAAACGATTATAAGTTTCAATAATCACAGCTAAGAAAAGTTTTTTTTCATTTTAGAGACTGGAAAAGTTTTTAGAATCTGATCCGTCATTATACTCAAACGTGGTTGAGATGCTAAAGAAAGAAGAAAGTGAAGGCAATTCAAGAATGAGAACTAGCTGTAGTAGAGCTTTTGTCTGGCTTACCAGGTACACACATAATCAGCACGGCGCCAGTTTATTGTTTTAGTCAGTGCGCAGTCACTGAAACAATAAGTTGACTCTGCGCTGAGTATACTAAAGATAAAGCTTTACGTGGTTATATAAAGTTTAATCAATTTTTAGTGGTGGCATAATGAAGAGGGAAAAAAAAAAGATAAACTTTTTAAAGATAAAATTGCTAAAAAGAAAAGTTCATAAGGGACTGACGAAAACCTCCACTCGATCATAAGTGGCTCCACTTTGTACATGTTGAATAACATCGATCTTTCACCGTAGAATATTCGTTTTCTTTTTCTTTTCTGAGGCCAATTAATTTCTTCTTATGATGGGTTTACCCTTTCCAACTTTTGTGGTTTTACTTTAATTTGCCCATATGTTCAGTTGGTTTTCTTCAGGTTTTGAACAACATTTAGAATCTATGCTGAGTAAGTCTTATTTGGATAACAACATTTTATCAGAATATTTATTTGACACACACATACACACACACACACACACACATATATATATATATACACTACTGTTGCTCCACAGATCTCTGGATTTTACAATGGAATTATTACAAAACTTAACAAAGGATATTGGGGAGAACAATATGGAACAAGCAGTGGAAGAGTCGTACAATGCTACTTTGAAGTCGTGGCATGGCTGGATTTCATCAGCTGCTTTCAAAGTAATATACAGTATATTGAATTTTTTGTTATTTATAGGTATCTTATGAATATTATACAAAAGGATATATTGCATTTGCCTTTCTTTTTTTTCCAAAAATGTTAGATAACATTCCATCTTTATTCCCCCAGTTTTTCGAATGAAACTGAATATCATAACCGTTATAGAAGATACATGTTGACAATAAAGGATTATTTATATCTTTATAGTATGTATTTTGTTTTTGTTTAGAAAATATACCCCATGTTTTAAAATGCTACATTTTTACACCATCATATTACATTTAATATATAAATCCATATCTTTCTGGATCAATACTTAATTTTGACATTGGATATGGACGCTCATGAGCACCAATTTTATTGCTTGAAAAATAAAATAAAAAACCTCATAAGTTTCGAACTAGTGATCTACGACTCTAAACTTCTCCTACCCATCTGCCGAGTAGGACTGTTCAGGATAATCAGAAGACCAAAACCGCCCGCGGGAAATGAAGAAATCGGCCGGAGAAAACTGACAATATCGGTATCATCACAATGAAGGCCGATGTCATCAGTCGGCGCACCAAACTAACAGAGCAGGTGGCGGCTCGGTGCTCGGTTGGGGGGTTGGTGTTTTGGTTTCAAACCGAAACCGACTGATATGTTCCATCTCCATGGATTCCGGGGATGTGAAGTTTCAGTCCCTCCCTCCCTCTCTCTCATAGATGTGATAAAATCACATCTCAAAGAGACTAAAATCCTTAGATCTATCTCTACTATGGTTCTCTCTCGTATCTAACCTGCGATAACTATTGATCGCCGTTCGTTGTTGCCTCTTTCATGTTACCTTTGGAAAGTTAAAAAATCAGAAAATAGTGACGTCACCAAACCGACATTGCCAATCTGTTCACCAATTTAGCTCTCCGTTCCTCGCTTGGTGTGTGGTTCCTCTTCCCCTAAAACTGAAGCCGTTGGTCGGTGAACTGAACCGGCGGTTGGTTGATTATCGACCGATGTTCACCCCCTATTGGCGAGCTACCCTAATAGTGTTAATTTTGACATTAAAATAGTCCAAAATATTCTTAAATATAAAAAAAGAAAAAATTGTATCTTAAAAAAAACAAAAAGAAAACCAAAAAAAAAAAAAAAAAAAAACCCCTTGGTACCCTTTTTTATTTTTGTATATCTAACTATATTTTTGGTATTTTAAAGGTCATAATCAAAGTTGACTAATTAAATATAATAAAATAGTATAAAAATACAGCACTTCCAAATACATGATATAATCTATTAATAAAAAATAAAAATAAAAAAGGAAAATAACCCTAAATAAAATTCACACAACTCTCCTTATTTTTTGTAACTAGTTAACTACATGCATATTGTGACGCAGGTAGCTCTAAAGCTAGTGCCTGAGAAGAAACTTTTGTTGGACTACTTTTGGCAAAAGATGAAAACTATGACTCACTTAAACTTCAAGTTCAGACATTTATTTCCTTATTGGTTCCCTTTCTAGAAGAGATCCATTCTGTTCTGGTATTGCCCATATCCTGTTAATTTGATCACTTATAACCATTGTATTTATATGTATCGCCCTACTTTGCATTATTATTATTATTATTATTATTATTATTATTATTTTAGCAACTTTTAATATGTATAACATATATTATATTTGCAGGTATCGTATCGACTAGATAGGATGAAATCTTCGTAGACGCCTAGCCTCTTAGCCAGCGGCGGAATCATCCTTTTGTCTCAATATTTAACAGGTAAAAATGAGAAAAATGTAAAATTTTTATAGGTAAAATTGAAAAATAGTTCACAGTTTATAGGTAGATATGCCCCTGCTCTTAGCATATATAACTAAACCATGTACAGCTGCTAGCTTTGATTTTTGGAGTTAGATCAAATGTTCCTGTAATATATGTATAAATTTTGGCAATTTGTTTGAATCAGAACTAACAAGGGCATCAAACATTTCTTTAAAATCTTCGAACAGAATGCAGACACACACCGGACTAATTAATTTCTCCGAAAAAAATCTACAGACGTATAGGGCCATTACAAACGACTGGTTTTCTTCTCTTTTTTTTTTTTTTCTACCTAAATCCCTCTTCTCCCATCTGCGGAACTACCACAGCGAGAAACACAGTTTGATGATCTAGTAACCTCTAGAATTTTAGAATTTTTCCATGTTAACTCAATACAGAAAATGAGGTTTGCCAATTTCTTGTTGTCCTCACGAGTGTGACAGAGCTAGTAGTTTGGAACTTGAAAGGGGTGGTAGATCTGGGGTTTGATGGCCGCCTCAGATCCCGACTTTTTACTCCGATTGGTAAGAATGAAAGATAATACGAGAGAGAAAGAACTTATAAAAGATGAAAATTTTGAATAATAAAAATATAATTTTCTTTTAGGTTGTTTGGTAGATAATAAGAAAAGAAAATAACAAATTTGTAAAGTTACTATATTATTTATTCATTTATATTATTTCTCAAGTGAGGATAAAAATGTAACTTTAACTATTTTTTGGATGAATTTACGTTTTCCACTTACTAGGATTGTTTAAGGATAAAAAACAATAGAGCATTATATATATATATATATATATATATATATTCCTCTTTTCCTTTCCCTTATCTTTTCTTACTAATCAAGCAACCAACTCCATCATTTTCACCTTGGTTTTCATAAACTTTTCTTCTCGTTACCTTGGTTTCTTAAACATAATATGGATTCTAAATACTTACTAAAATACTTATGAAAAATCTACTACGATTTTTTTTTTTTTTTAAACCTCGAAGCTTTCACGTTGAAATAGACCTTTCCAAATGTCTAAAAGACTGACAAGTTGAAAAATAAATACTTTACTTCAGGATTTTTAATTATGACGTTCGTCTAACCCTTAATGGATGACCGCTATCTAGGAACTTATTTCTTCCTCTAGTATTACCCTGGGCCCCTACCTTGGGCTTGAGGAATGTTCAGGCCTTAATTGGATAAGATCCGTTTAAGTTTACTCCTATTAAGCCCGATCCAATTAAAGATCGGTTTTTAAAAATCTCACCCAATGGTGATGATCTAATCCAATTAAAAATCAGTTTGGATTAAATTGGATTAAGAAAAAAAATAAGTAAATAGCAGTTTTCAAAAATAGTTAAAATAAATAGCATGTTTTTAGCATATTTGTAATAAAAATCAATTTATCAGGTAAATTATTCATTTACATATATTTGACATTAAAAAAATTTTATCTGATATATCTTTTATTCACTACAAATATTTTAATAATACATAGAGTTGATAGATAGGATAGTTTTTACAAATTTGTAATAGATAACATATCCGTATTAATTAGCATCAATAGACACTTTATTTATGTGAACACCTATTTACCTATAAATAAATTATTTACGATAACAATTGAAAGAGATAAAAATGCATGATTACAGAAGTTAAAAAGAAATAAACCCATATAACGAAAATGGAATGGAACACATGCAATTTGACAATCCTCCTATATAACATTAACATGAAGATAATCATGTGAGCTGAGCAGCAAAAACGAAAGATCGTATTTATGCACTGGAGTATATCAAGGCAATTAACACACACACACACACACACACACACACACATATATGTATGTATATGTATGTATGTATATTTAAGTTGCTACTTTATATTTGATGACAGCTTCATAAGGTCAGAAAACCCTTGTATATGGTTAAAAGGCTTGAAAGTGTTTTATGGGAAAATGTCAATTACTCTAGCTGTTCAGCCATCATTCTCAAATCTCAACTGTACATGACCCAAAAAAAAAAAAAATAGTCATTTGGTTAAAGAACTCCTTACTTGGTAGAGAGACGAAAAATTCTTTGCCTCTTCAATGAGTTAGCACAAAAAGCCAACTTGCGTAGCCAGACCCAAATTGAATTTGTATGTGCTTAGTACCGAGCATGTCGGACGTCGTATAAAAAAGAACGCCAACTCCTGCAACCAATTTAAATGTTCTCAAGTTCTTATTACTTACATCCATCCATCAATATGTTTTCTATTATCTTGCTGTTCTAGTTCGAGATGACGAGGCTTTCCATTGGTTCTGTTTCTTCCCGTTCGACAAACCACTGTCGCTGACGCTTCCCTCAACAATGTTTTCATGAGCTTCAGAAAATTCTTTGGTCCATGAATTCATAGGGACAAGAGTATCATCCTTGGCACTCCTCCTCCGCACGTCATGGCGTTTAACGTTTTCAGATATCTCGTGGAAAGTCCTATTAATTTTTGCAATTCCCCTTTCAACTGGTTCTACAACATGTGAAACTGTATATTTCATGTCATCAACAATCTGACAGAGGGAAAAACAAAAGTTAACAGAATTAATTCAAAAAAGCAAAAACTAAGAGGCACAAGGTAATAATCTTACAATTTCACCACTTCCAAGAACCACATCACGAACACTCTGCGGGAAATTCAGGCGCTTTTCTCTCTCATCGTGACGAGCCAAACGTACCCTAGTTGTTTTTTCACAATCACGAACCTCCTCCGGATCTGGAAGTGACCCCAATGATGCATAGTCAGCCATGACAGCTACATTACGGACGCATCTTTCTCCACGCTTGTAGGGTACTGCCGGGAAGACATAAAGGTGAACCACGGCAGCAACACCCATCTGTTTAACAAGTTTGGAATAAAAAAGCATTTCAAACTGAAAGATAATAATTGGAAATTTGTTTTCCATATCAAAACCTAATCAGGCGTTGACCAGTAATTTTCCACGTTAAAGACATCATTAATTAAGTTTCCATGACCAGAATTTCCCAATCTAACAGTCATTTTTATTTCCTTTTTACCAAAACCAAATCAATTCTGAAACCTCTGAGACATCATCCAAGTTTTTTTAGGAACCTAAGTCCTTTCATAGCCATGTTGATGCTGCCGAATAACCTAACTAGTGGTTAGCATGTCTACTACAGACCACCAATTTTCGACATACGATGTTTAACGTCCATATAACTACTTTCTTTCTTTTTACTAAATTTTTTCATATAAGTAGTGCCAAAAATTAATAAGCGTATGGCACAGACCTCTATGCATATAATGTAGTCTTGTATACGAGTTTTCAGCTCCTGGGCCAGAGCCCCTTTAAAGGCTCCCATTGAGAATAGAATAGCAACTGCAACTCCTTGCCACCATGTCAAGAATACAATTGACTTGAAAACTAGAAACTTTGCCAAGGGTTTAATGGGCTTTAACTTCTCTTTGGTGACAGAATAGAACTGCACAAGGCAATATAGGGCCCATGTCTGACTAAAATTAAGAACAACTGCCAAGTACGGATAACTGCATTTAATTAAGGTTCAGATTAAGACAAGCACAATAACAACAGTTAACAATTATAACAACTTAGAGAAACAGTTATTCAAAATTCAGGTCCTCGACGTCCACGAAAGTTTCCAGTACATGCAAAAGAAAAGTTTTTATAAACTTTCGACTTTCAACCGTCCAAGCAGGTGTGATCACAGACGGATATGTGCACCATTGGAAACGCTAGCATGCATAATATTTCTACATGCACCTTATGACAGACAAACTTTGTGATCCACACAAAACAAATCAAGTTGAATGAGTGTATCATACCCATATTTCCACTCAAACTTTCCTTCTCCGTAAACCCCGAAAGTCTCAAGAATCATTGCTAGGAGAGCACATATCATTTTCAGTATCATCTGCAGAAATTGTTCCAGTGAACAAAAATAGAGACAGTAAATATGAAAAGAAAATAATGACTAAAGAAAAATTCCAGCAAAAAATTAGCACATACATATTGAACAATGCCGATTTTCACAGCATGATAGAATTCAGGACCAAGATGCCAATCTCGTATCAGACAATTAAGTGGGAAAGGATGTTCCACAACTCCATAAGCATATGCTTCATTCAACAGAGGCATTTTGGAATCCACTACGCTTTCACTTTCCATAAACTGGATTGTCCTCTCTTCCCCACCTTTTAGTCATCATCAAATATTTCCCAAGCACATAAAAAATGACATTCATTGTCAATCCTTTTGAACTACATCAACTAGTTAGAAGATTCACAACAGCCAAAACCATGCACAGAAAAATTGAAAAGAAAAATAACAAGCATATGAATGGCATGTAAATAACAGTACCTAAGCAGGCTATCAAGTATCTCTCAAAGCAATACAGTGCAAAAGCCTCATAGCAGTCCCGTATTATTTCACAGTTAAAAGCAGAACTTGAATCCAAGAGTGACAAAAACTGCACGGAAGAACATCAAAATGTTAAAAATAATGCAAAGCACTTCCGGTTTCACAGACCAGAAAATACAAACTAGATACTCTGTTGTGTTTACGAAATCAGATCTCATGACACTTGGTACTTTTCCAGACCGCTTGCAGACAGCAAGTTTGTCATATTTTACATATACTATATCTCCAATAAATGAAACATTGAATAAAATAAATAAATAAGTGCATAAGCAGTTATTCAGGTATCTGTTCAAGTGAATTATGCAACTGCTTAAATGATATTATATGCGGCACTATATCTCGTGATAGAAATTGTGGGAAAAGATAAGACAGTATTAATCTGCAAAATATTACTTGGAAAAATTACAAATTTCATCAACTGAAATCTTCAGTCATTGAAAAACATGAGCATATATACTGTCAATCTCTGAGCGTTTCAGGAAAAGAAATCCATGACTCGAAACATTTCCGGACTATTTTTTAGTCTACTATGTATAAAACTTGACTCCAAAATACTTTTACCTGATGAGAATAAACATAAGCACAAGAAAGCACTTTCCCCGATTTTACAGTGTCCATTAAGGAGATTGAGATGCATGCAAAATGCATTTAATTCTTTTACGACTTAAATCAGTAGATATGATAAATATTTCATTACCACCCAAAATCAATTAATCAATTGACCTCTTCATCGTAATTGAATTTAGTATTCATCATGTGTCTCTGACTTAATATGCATTCATATATGATATTTTAGTAGCAATGTAAAATAAAGAAACAAATTACATATGCAAAATAGACCAAGCAAAACATCACAAGACTGGAATGAACTATGGTGTAGACCATCACAATACTGGAATGAAGAATGGTGTAAGTAGAAGAAGTTCAATTGAGTTGAGTTGACAAGAGAGAGAATTGAGGCAAATCCAGCTCTCGTGGAGGCTGCTCAAAGAAAGAAAATAGAATGGGAGGTACACCATAGAAATAGGTAAGTGAATGAACAAGAGTTAATAGAATAGAGGAGCTTATCCCTCAATATAGAATGAAATTGCACTTCCTGCTTTTCCTTTTACTCTACTTCAATACATTGACCACCACCAACAATGGGACTGCTTATTGCTGCCCCATCAAAGAAATGTTTTAATTCCTAGCAAGGAGACCGACAGAAGTAAGAATTGATTCTAATAGAGTAGTAGAATGGGATTGATGATGAGCCGGTAAAAGCTCCGGGACACTCTGGGTTGTGAGTTTCCTATTATTTTTCATGACTGTAATTTTTTCCTAAATCCTAGCGAAAATTATTACTACATTTTGATCTTATATAGTAGAAGCCCAAACCTGTATACTTAGAATCAAGCAAGTATGCAGGGTCTTTTTCCTCTGCTTGCTTCCACTAGAAAAAACTTGGCAAACTATATTAGCAAATCATAACAAGGAATTTCGCTACTTTTAGTGGTTCAGACTTTAGAGACACCCAGATTTGAACTAGGGAAGAAAATACAGTATCTTCATATCATATGGATAACAGTGCAGCTTAAGTCAGAAGTAGAGCGTTGAGTAGCGCCTTTTCCACTTATGGACCGATCTTCTACTTATGAAGGGAAGTTGAGATCTCTCAAGACTAATAACTAAGTAACCTCTTCATTTGTTCCACCAATTTCTTCACAACTTGTTGACTAACCATGATTCTTGCTTACCTTTAATAATTCCATCCAATGACTTGGGAGAATCACGAGACTAAAATGAACTTAATGAACTAATATGCTTAAAAAGTATGTACAATTTCTTCCCAGAGAGAAGTAAAAACTAATATGTGCCTCGGTAAAATGAACGATATATTACTTTGTGCCCTACTAAAAAAATTACAGTTAACCCCCTCTGAATTTCAAGAAACTGTAGCAAAGCAGGAGAGGAAAATGTACAAGAAGCAGTAATAAAGGAGGAGGAGGAGAAGGAATAAGAAAGCAAATTACTTCGTACCGATTCCAGTGCATAAACGGGAACCATTAGAATGAGACCAATCAGAAACTTCTGCTCCTGAAATTAAACAAGCAAACTCCTCAGTTTGGAATACAACATTAAAAGAAATATAATATTAAAGTCCAATTAAACAGCCTTGTCACAAGACATGATGCAAGTAATATAAAATGTTCTTATGGGGGCAATAATAAAAGATTAAAATCAGAAAAAGCTAAATTTCTTATCGAAACTAGAGCAATAAGAAACAAACCTCCGGCTGATTATAAGCAGCTAAATGCTCAAAGATGAGATACATGGAAAGAAGTAGAGCAACAAGTACGAATACACTGGCACTGACAACCGGCCAGTTGATGACAAATGCTGATTCTGCACCCATGTTCAGTAACCACATATTCCCTGCTCTGCTTGAGGACTCAACCAGAGTAAAAAGGAAGAAAAAGAAATAAAAACCGCCCTTCCATCCCATTTGGTTAAGCTTTACTTGGCTACTTGCTTGATCAATTTGTTTCTATTTAAATAAATACTTAACCGACATGAGTAAAGCAGTCAAGTAAAGAAAATGCTGGTGTGATCTTTTTCTCTAATCCCTTTTGATGCAAACCACCTCGTCCCACTAGACATGGTACAACTGAAAATAACAGCAATCGTTATTGTCTGTCACAGCTATGACTTAACTCGAATGACAAACAAATAATCTCTAGAGTCAAAGACCCCAAAACCTGCAATAAAAATAACATGACTACTCGACAAGACAAAAAGACATGGTTCAAAAATTATCTCTTTCCTGCAAATACAAAAACAAGTACTGTTTTCCGCCGTTTTCATGAACCTATACAATCCTTTCATCCACAAAAACAATAAGCTTCCACTGTGAGAAACTGAATCTTTTTTCAGAAAAAAAAGCCATTATAGAGTTCTAACAAAAGAATGTGGCCACCAGGATCGGAGCAACCCATTGCCGAGTGGGGGTGGAACTTTTATTTTTTTTTTTTTTAATTTTACCTTTAAAAATCTTTACATGTCTTATTTTTTCCCACTAAAAATTTATTTAGGCCCTAAAAACTTTCTTCTTATATGTACGCCCTCACTAAAACAATAGGCCGGTTCCGCCGATAGACTGGCTACGTACAAATCCACATACAGAATTAGTTGCAACTTTTCTTCTACAAGGCAGTGAATAAAAAGGATTAAGGTTCGAACATAAATTCCCCTTCTCCATTTTCCCAATTTCCTACCTTGCTTTCATCAACAGCCAAAAATCTATCATATAAAATCGACGGAAAATAAACTAACAGACAACCAAAATTCGCAACGATGAAAACAACAAAATTAAATAAAGAAAATACTCAGCACAAAAACCGATGAATTCAAAACCCTAGAATATCAATCGAAGAGCTTAATGAAAACCTGTGCGCTTAAATAATAAACATAAATGTATCAGAATTCGGACGAAAACAGACGTGTTTACATAAACGAAATTTAAAAGCAAGACTGAATTTCGAACCTGTGCTGAGAATTTTACCGGGAAAATAGATTAGCCATATTTTCCGGGAAAATAAAATAGGTTTCAGACAGGCAAAGTAAACTGGTTCTCTTTGCTTCGGCGGTTCGGGAAATCCTGATCGGGGTATTTCCTTTATTTATTGCCAAGAAAAATAACACTAGAGAAACAGAGACGGTTTATTTTTTTAGTCACAGACATCGTTATTAAATCAAACCGGGTCAAACGTGTCATGGTAATATTGATGCTGTTCAACTCGCCGGCTGTGACAATTGGAAGCTTCACCGCCTGTGGTTTAAGAAATAAGAGTTAGAATTTGTCATTTTGTAGTCGGAAAAGCAGAGAAAGCAGGTAAAAATCCTTTCCACGCAACCATGCGTACGTGGAAGCCTGGAAGGAGAACTAGACTGTGGAGAATTCCACGTCAGATGTGCATTTTGGCAAATTTCAGAGCAAAGAGAATTAACTGCAGACTCTATTGCAGAGGGGGAAAAAAGACTCTATTATCATATTTAATTTTTTAATAATTTGTGACATTAAAAGAAAGACGTTACGTGGTTATAAATATAATCTAATGATGATATCACATTTTAATTTTATTTAAAAATATAAAATTTGAATTTTTTTAATCTTAAATTTAAAATATAATAATAATAACATGAAATCAGACTCACTTTTTATTAATATGATATTCAATATTATTAATATTCTTAAATATTTTTCTTAATTTTTAATGTGACAAATAGTGTCTAATTAATTGCAGGGAGAATGGATTAAATAGCATAATCTAGTTAGAATTTAACAAAATAGCAGGTTTTTAAAAAATTAGAAAAATATAGCATATTTTAGTTTCAATTTAAGAAAATGTGCAAAAGAGCCAACCATCCTTCTTTCCCGTTGCTGTCGCAACTCCGATATCGTCGCAGGCGAGGTCGTGCTGGCTAAAATCACAACCGCGCAACACGGAGATCGATGAAGCTATCCTGGAGATCGCCAGAAACAATGGAGAATCGCACAAGAATTGCACTAGAATCGTGCGATTCCTCCCGCGACTTTCCAGCGAAGGGCTCGCCGATCGAACCTAGATCACCTTGAAGAAGGTCGTGAACCAAATCACTGTGATTTGGATCCCGAGGTTAGGATTGCGATTTCGATCGTGGTTCTTTGGACAATTGACCGGGATCTAGGTTTGAATTTGGATCGCAATTTCGACGGCGAGTTCATCGGTGGTTGTGAGCCATGGGGATTCCGGCATGTCTGTCGCCGACAATGGCACTTATTTGGGGGTGGAATTAAGTTAGGGTTTATGTTGAGGTAGATTTAGGATTTTTAGGATTCGTTTGGTGAATGAGTTGAGTTTGAAAGTTTAAGTTGAAAATTTTTGTTAAATTTTCAGAATAGACAAAAACTTTTTTAGAAAAAGACAAAAATTGAGATGAAAAAGTACATTTTAGTTGGAGATGAGATGGAACACCAAACAAGGCCTTAATAAACTGGGGTTTATTAAAAAATGTAAGCTAAATTGTGTAATTTGAAAATTAAAAAAAAACCTAAAAAATACAATAAATACTTAGAGTAAATAAATTGTTTTTCCTAGTAAATAAATTTAGTTACCTAATATAAATTTATTTACGTTACACTTACATAGTAAATATCAGATATATCCGCAACACTTATAGAACCGTAAATAATTTATTTACATTTAAATACAGTATTTATATGTTAAAAAAATCTTTAAACACAATTTATCCATAATACTCATATTTTCGAACAGGATTTACAAGTAAATCTAATATTTACTTTATTTTAAGTTTTTGAACTTATAATGCTTTATGATATTGAATTGTATACCTTTTATATATTTTATATATTTAGTAAATCCAAATATTTCCTAACTAAATATTAATAATTACATGTTAATATATTTATTTCTATTAAATTGTAAAATATATTTTTTTATTAGAACTTTATTTAAAAAAATTACAAGTTTCTTAAATTACAGAAAAAAAAACCCCCCAAAAATATTGTCTGGAGATGATGACATCGAGCCATCGATGAGTTGTTGATCATTGTAGAACCACTGCGGAGTCGAAGATGCCTCGTCGACTCTTCTGGAGATCACGATAGCGATCACACCCGTGTTTGAGACTTCAGGCCATCAAGGAGCTGACGCGACGAAGATTGAATCTCACGATGGAGAAGTCTCATGGAGGCCGAAGATCAATGCAGAGAATCACGATCTCATGGCCAGTGATAATCTCAGCCTCACGACGGCGACGTTGCCGAAGCTAGAGAATTAATGCTAAGAAGATGCCATAGACGGAGAAGGCAATTCGTTATGTATGGATGATGAGATTCCATTGATACAGAGCCAATTCCAATAGACTTATTGGAGGGTCCCATTGGCGTGCATCCAGTAAGACACGAGCAGTAATGTAATTTCAAATTCACTCCACCATAAATATGCTATTTTGTTCACATTTCAAACTATTATGCTAATTTGTTAAAAAGGACTATAAATATGCTATTACATGCAATTTATGTTATTTGTATTATTTCATATATTTAATAGGATTAATTATAAAAATTATCTCGAATATTTTTTATAATAATTTACTTCCCACATTTTAAACATAGATATGTTTCCCTCCAACTTCAAAGCCATATCCTTTCTTTACTTTTGGGCAGAAAATGCCAAATGTCAAATCTGAGCTGGCAAAATAATCAAAACATTTTTAAATATGCTTAAGTTTTAATTGTCAAAGAAAATATAATATTAATTAAATAAATTTTCTTTCAAAAAATATTAAAGAAATTTAGCTACTAACTTTTTTTTTTTTTTGAACTTGTGAGATGAGAATTCAAATTTTAGAGTAGAATTAAGTATGATAATATCATTAGATTATGTCCGCAACCACTTGATATAGGACATGATATAAGAAAACTAGAGTTTTATTAGGATTTCTATTTTATTCAATTACTGTATTTAATATTCCATTTGAATTTGATTGGTACACTTCATTGATTATGTGCCCTTGATTTTAAAAATGACCTCTTATTATTATTATTATCATTTTACTAAAATGCTCTTGATTTTCTTGTCATGTGCGCATCACACGTGTTTTTCATCCAAAAACTATCGTTACGGAACGCTTATGTCCCCACCACATAATGGACTACTAAAGTTGAAAGAGAAATTTCATGTTCATTGCTACACAAAAATATCACTCTCGCAGGATTTATTGCTGTATAAGCACTCCAAATACATTTGATAGGATAAGAATACCAAACAAGTAAAAATTAAAAATAAAAAAAAAAACATGGAATTTTTACTTAAGTAATTGACCTAAATAGTCCCTGAACTCTTTCCAACGTGACAGTTTAATCCTTGTTCTTTCTTTCTTTCTTTTTTTTTTTTTTTTTTTTTTTGTCAAGATGACCCTAAACTCTTATTTTTTTGGCCATTTCAATCCTTTCCGTCCGAGTCCATTAAATTTCTAACGGGATCTTACTCAAATGATTATTTTTATAATGTAATGACTAAAATACCCTCAAATCTGTCTCTCTCTCTAGGTTTCGCCCACCAATTATTATCATCTGACGAACCATAAAGCCACGAATCAGATTAAAATATATATATATATATATATTTCGCCCACTCCCCCCCCCCCCCCAAAAAAAAAAAAAAAAAAGAAATTTTTATCCTCCGAAGAACCACAAAGCCACGAATCAGACTAAAAAAAAACCCCAGATAGAACAACATATAGAAAACAAAAACACAGCCAGGAAACATGGCAAGTTTAAAAAAAGAGTCAAAAATCAAACCTTAAAAAACAAATTTGGGGAAGACGAAGAGGAGCTCGAACGCATCCTGGGCCCGCCGACGAGCTCGAACACCCTCCTGCCCATTCTCACCAAGCCTGTACCCCCCTCCCCCCACCCCGCTGAGCTTGCCCTGCCCATATTTGGGCTTTTGATTCGAGGAGAGAGAGAGATGGAAAAAAATTTTAATTTTTTAAATTAATTATTATTAAATTACTAAAATACTATTTTCAATTAGATCACATGCATTGCACATGACTCGTTCCGTTAAAAATTTAACGGACTTAAATGGAAAGAACTAGAATGGCCAAGAAAATAGGAGTTTATGATCATCTCGCCAAAAAAAAAAAAAAAAACAAGGACCAAACCGTCACCTTCGAAAGAGTTCAGAGATTATTTAGGTCAATTACTCCTTTTACTTTACATATCCCGTTTACATTTAAAAACTAAAACGAGCAAAAAAAGCTCATCGAGTAGTTGATGATATACCTTGTGTGGTTAGTCAACCTGTTAAAATGATACGAAATTTTGACTACTTTTTCTCTTCTGTTTTTATGGGAGGATGGAGCAGGGGATTAACTCTTTCAATTGCATTCTCACAACATTCCTCAGCCAATTATTAAGTAGAGTAATACATCATATGTAAGAAATAACAATGCACTTGATAACCCCTCATCAACTTACAACTGCAAATACCGGTATGCTGCTTTCCTCGGCTCGAACCGAGACCCATGTACGAATCTTCTACTCTTATCTACATCAGAGCTTTGCAGGAATTGTACTTCAGTACTTCAAACAACCGAGGTGCTTGAACGAGCTATCCTCTGAGCTTCTTCCAAGTCCTTAAGAAACCTGCAATTCCGTAGCAAGTAATTTTTGAGACAAAAGCATATGTTGAGATGAACACAGAACAGTTACAATTTCTTCCACTATCTACAATTACAACGCCTCCACTCTGTGTGTGTGTGTGTGTATTTATACAAACAAGTCTATTTAATAAGAATAATAAAACACAAAATGAGTTTCATCGTGATAGAGCAAGGGGACAAGTTAAATTGGCTAAAAATAGTTTCATTGAATTTAACAGTGATCAATCAGTGCATACCTCTTGGAATTGAGAACCACAGAGCCACCAAGTACAAAACGAGTTCCAGAATTGGTCGCATTTTGTAAAGCAACACAACGAGATTCCTCATATGTCGTCCCACCAACAATGAAAATGACCACTTCCTGCGGCCTGCTTAAACAAGAACTCATCATTCAAAATAGTATCCAAATCATGTACAGCTTTCTTTTTCTTCAATCAAAAATATGAAAAGCTTTTAAATTTTAAACCCCATGTCCAAGGTATCAAATTCACTGACAAAGTGATACTAAACAGTCTAAGGACCAAACTTTTCTAACTAAAAAAAGAAAGTTGAATTTTAGCAACATATCTCGCCATTGCTATACAAGATAAAGTGAACCAATTTTTTACTTGAGAGGCATCCTGTAGTCTAGAAAAGCAATAAACCATTTTTTTTTAGAAAATGATCTCTCATAGAATTGCAACTAGGATATAGACAGAAAAATCACAAAACGTTCTTCTACAGGGGAAAATTTGGCACAGCAACAAACCTGCCCTGTTGAAAATGGTTTCCAATACATGGATAATCCACATCTCTCAGCCGTCCTTTTGTAATGCTTTCCATAGTGTGAAATAGAAGAGGCTGGTGTTGTGTATAGACATTCTCAACCCCCTACAGTTCAAGTCCAGCAAAAATCCATAAGCATATAAAACCAAAACCCAAAGAAAAGTTCAATTTTACAGGAAATACCTTCAGTCCACGAGCCATGTTACGAGCAATATTCAGAAAATCACGGTTTCCATAAAGATCCCCAGTTCGTTTATCTACACCTGCTTGCTTCAAGAGGAACTGGACAAGCTGTCAACCACAACAGTCATTTCAGCAAAAACCAGTGAATTTCTTCCCTGACAGAGCTCTAGACTAGTGTTGAATGTCCAAGAAACCGATTGAAAGGGAGAAAATGACAAATAAGAGTAGCATCATATAACTAAAAGGACCCGATTTGTTGCTAGCATACATTACCCCGGGTTTGTACTTAGGAGATCGAGAAGCCAATTTATTAAAAGCTGCATCAGTTGAACAGGGCTCTCCTTCTCATAGCGCAATGCATACAGCATCACTAGGCGCAAACAATCGATATCCGATATATTTTCATTGTTCAAAAGATCTGTCACTGCCTACAAAAAACAAATAGGGGGAGAAAAGGTCAATACTCTATACTCATTCTGCTTGCTTCTTACTTTAGTTTCAAGTTACCACAGAATTTCACAGGTGCTTGTGTTAAAGTCAGTTTATATCAGCGGTTGAACAATATTCTGGATTTTGAAACAACAGATGCAGAATAAGAAGATTATAATAACAAAAATAATAATATTAGTAAACTAATAAAACAAAATTTCTCTTTACATAATACGTAGGTATTTCTCACATTCATTTCAATTTAATAAATGGAGTTTGCCTTAATTGATTTAAGAAGATGCATCCTTGTTATAAAAATGCTAAAGGGAGAGACACACTTGTGATAATTCCTAATATCCTAAAGATAAGATATCGAAAGTTCATTAATCGCAGGGAAAACAACGCCTTTGGCATGTTATAATGAACTCCACACTACATCCCAAAGGAGCATCCTGGCTTTGAGAAGGCAATTGGTGCTACACACATCCCATGAACCTTAGCACACAAAATACCCTCCATTACCATGCTTCTGTCCACACTTCCCCTTGAATGAACTACTCAAGGCTGTGGAGAACCAACCCATCACAAAAAAACAGAGTTACAACACCCAATCTAGTGACCCCAACACCACAACCCACAAGATGTAGGTAATTGGTTCTAGAGACTACAGATAAATCTAGCAGCACGTTATGAGTTCTCTAACATGCTTTCCTTGAGCAGTTACATTAGCGACAGCATTCTAATTGAATGCTTCAATCTCAAAGGAGTTTGATCTAAATAAATTAGATAAAGGCACTAAAGATACACTTTTAACTGCAGGCTCTTCATGAACAAAAAACAAGCTACAGTAGAATGATAGTTACACAACAAAATCAGCAGACAATAAAGCAGAACCTTCTAAAACTTGTTTACATGTAGGGCTCAAGTAGTTTATTCTATAACTTGTATATATCTTTAGCGAGAGTGACATGGAAAAAGCAATTGGTCGCTAAACACAACTATTCAAAACAGCACAAAAGTCCTAACAGTCGTGTGTGGATGAACCAGATTGGTGTGAAGAAATAATGTACACGGGAAAGCATAACCATTAACAAGCCATTTCTAGTGTATGCAAATAAAGGAAATGGCCTGATAAAGCAAGTTTACCACTAAGTTCGAGAATTACACATTGGTTTCACATGGGAAATGTTACTCAATGAGAGAAAGGAGGCAACGAAGATAAAAACAGGTGCAAAGTAGTTTTAGATATTAGAAACTCATTGCTACATACGATGCCAAAGTAAACATAATATGAAGGGAAACCAAAATAAATTAAGGTACCTCAAAAGCTGCCACTTGTCCACCATTGCAAGCCAATTCCTGTTCCGTTTGTGAAACTAACATGAGTTTTCTCTCCTCAACGATTTTGCTCATTTCTGTGACCAATGTCACATGCTTTGAAGCATTGCCATGCATTTTCCTGTACTCGGGGTAGTTGTCAACAAACTTGGCCATGTCTTCTGCAAAATGCTTAAGTATTTAATGATTAAATAAAATTGATACCCCCATGCTAAAAGTTGTAACTACGTCATCTAAATAAATCATGAAACTTTCTTACACGGACCTATTGTCTGGATGTTCTGGTTACTTTTTGCTACTTGTTGAAATTCATCCACCAACCGTTTTATGTTCATTCCAATATCTCCAAAGTTCTCATACATGTTAGATTTGAAAAATGAATCTTGTTCTGATGAGAGCACAACCTCCTGCGAGTAAAAACAGAACAAAGAAAATGTGTTAGCAAATCAAATCACAAGATATACATATATATGAGTGTGTGTGTATATGTATATATACACATAAAGGTTGAAGCATTATAATGCCAAACCTGCTGATCATTCGGAAATTTCCCCAAGCTTCTTAAGTCCACTTTATTATCTTGAATACCAATCAATTCATGAACCATGGCCTACAACATGATCGTAATAAATGAGTTTGACTTGATATTCAATCTGTTAGTCATCACATTTTTTGGTGGAAAATATAAAAGAAAGGAAATTCTCAGATACTTGGCGAAATAATAAGCACAATTTGCACAATCAGAATTACCTGATAAGTCCACTGATTCAACAACGGAGTTACAGGGTCATCTCTCCTATCAAGCACCAGTAACAATGGAGAATTTTCAGTCCTTCTAAAATCAAAAAGACCACTTTCCTGCTGGTACATTAGCTTCTGTTACATCCCAAAATACGTCATTAGTATTTGTGATGCCCCTAAAATTTCACGGAAAGATTCTCAAGGCTATAAAGTATGCAGTAAGAGGGAACTATCATATGCAAAACACTTAAATTTCTACCCAAACTTTAGAGAAAGTAGCATAAAATCCTGTAGCCTAAACAAGGAAAACTATTTTCCAAATCAGTTTACAAACATTAACAAAAACGTTGAATATGTGATCTAAAGCTCTCTCATTTCACAATTATACTTACAGATGTTTCCTGTGCAATCCTTTTGGCAACATCAGATGTCCTTTGATATCGAATAATAGGTCTTCGTTTCATTGCCAGAAAAACAGCTGCAATACCATCAACAACTCGGTCGCAGAAATGCTGCAACTTTCCAGGGTCTACAACTGCTGGGAGCATATACATGTGATTTGATGGAATATTCAGAATGAAATGGTAAGGATCAATAGCAACGAAATCAGCATAGAACTCCTGCATAAAAAATGTAAAAAAAAATTCCCAAAATTACACCAAACATCAATTCTGAATATTTAACGAAAACTATGAGGTACTATATAAACTAATCTGCACACTAACCATTAAAATCATGAAGCCAAAAGCACATATTTGAAACCAGCTAACATATAAAGATTGTTGAAATAAATGAAAAGGCAAAAACCACACTAAGTATGACATGATACAATTCAAAATAACCTTAAATATAAAACTTTACTGCATGATTGCATATGAAATATTATCAGGTTATGTCGTCATCAATCAGAAAAGAGGATGATATTTACCAAGTTTTAGGGTAGAAAAAGTTCCCAGAATTCCTGGTACTATAATCCAGCACTGCATATTTCGCTCTTTTTTTTTTTTTTTTTTCCTATTTTTCTTACAGGTGCAGTGCTAAATGTCAGACTACTATAAACATAATTTTCAAGCGATCCACAACTAGACATGAGGGATAAAGAAGTACAATAATAAAGCTGCCAAAAAGCCAATGGGGAATTTTTTTTAGACAACAACAGTCACCTGAACTTGCTGGACAACTTCTAGTTCATCTGAATCGGCTAAGTTGTGAATTTGAGTATCCTTCAATATGTTGGAGAAGACTGTAAATCCAGTATGGAATAAGAAAGGGATTCAAAGAATAACTGTTGCTAACAAAAATACCCAAAGTGCTAAGGACAGCATCCAAAGTAACACTACACATCTACAATTCTACGTTCTCACTTGGAAGAAAAATTGGAACTCACATAGGTGGTACTCTCCAAATCGAGGACTAGCCAGCTGACGGCGCAAATGCTGGACATTCTCTGACGTGGGTCGAATGAAGTAAACAGCTTTGAGATGTGACATGGATTCCCTCGACATTGAAGTTGATTCTATCAATTCAACTAAGAAGACTTCTTTCTTAAGAAGCTCAGACTGAGAATAAACTACACTCACTGTACTTACCTGCATCGCATTAATAAGAAGTCGTTCTCAATTATCAGATTAAAAAAATACCCCACTACCTACCTTATTGACCCAATTCAATCTTACAAGGCAACAATACTTTAAAAACATAAGGTTTATCATGTTATTCGGAAGAAAAAAAAAACACGAGCTACTCAGAAACATTGCACACAAGCAAAGCATGAAACCGCCGTTCTTCATAATTCCAATCCATATCGTCATCACACTATTTTGTTTGCTAGACTATATCGCACTATTGCAGCATTGGCTAGTTTACCTCCCATAGACATGAAGTGAATAGAAAATAAAAAGAGAAGTGAAAAAAAAAAAAAAAAAAAAGTAAGTCCTTATTTAACTTGCTAACATATAGCAAATTCATTTTTAAAAAACAAGCAAATATAAACCCTAATTCACATTCATTAAATCAAATTGAGAAAGGTCTTTAAACAAACACGCAGAGATTAACAATGGGTAATTCAACTAGTTCGAAAATTTAAGCTAAGCGCTGCATTCTCCTCTTAATTGCTCAGGAATTCACCAACTCTGAACTCCATGTTGTTCCTTACTAATTTATTGAACAAAAATCTCTGATCCTAGTACGACGAAATTGAACACGCTAAAACAAAAACCTAAAATATAAATACTTATATATATATATATATAATTTCAAATTTTCCGACTTGAATTTCTTCCTCGAGTTTCCCGGTTACCAAACAGATGTTATCTCCAATCACCATAGGGAAAATGAATCGATTGACAGAAAAAGAAAAATGAATGAAATAAAAAGGTATTGAATAGGAACGTACGGTGTGAGAATCGAGAATGAGAACTTTCATGCCGGAGATGTCCTGAAGCATGCGATTGACGTAATCGCGCGCGGCTGAAACCACCACCATTTTTTTCTCCGATCTGCGATTGCGAAGCTGATGTCGGTGAAGACGACGATTTTGCACGACCGGAGAGAGAGAGAGAGAGGAGAAGAGAAACGGAGACGGAGTTCACGGACACAGATTCAGATTCCCCAACGACCACTCACGACGACGGAATGAGCAAAGATATGGCCCAACCACGTTGTCGTATTTTTAACTCTTTCATAATCATAAGCTGCATTGTGTTAATTACAAAAACAAAACAAAAAAAACAAAAAAAACCAAAAAACCAAAAAAAAAAAAAGAGAGAGAGAGAGAGAGCTGTATTTTGTTACTTTTTTATTTAGTTTATATATATATATATATATATATATAACAATGTTAGGAAACATAAATAATATTTAACATCATTCACTTATAAAGAATAAATCTCATAATATGATATCCACTATTAAAACACATTTTTTTATTAATGTGATATTAAATATTACTGGTATTTTAAAGTATTTTTCTTTCTTTTTTTCCCTAAAAAAATTACTCAATTAGTGCTCAATTTATTGTACTTAGTGAAGTTTTAGTTTTTAGTCTTCTTTTTCTTTTTCTTTTTTTTTCCATAGCCGAAATGACTTTTAACTCTTAGGATCTATTTGACTCTAAGGTCCGGATTTTTTTTATTTCAGTTTTTATCTTTTTTTATAAATCAACAAAAATTATAACTAATTTTTAAAAAATAAACTAATTTCAACTTAAAGTTTTCATTTCAAATCAATATTCCAAATGTAAATTTAAAAATATAAAAAGATTATATTGTAACTGAACCTGTTAATGGTAATTGTCCGGTTGGTTTCCAAACTATTACTTTGTAACACTTTGGTTCTCTCTTTTTTTTTTTTTTTTTAGCTAAACATCAACTTTTATTTGATTTACTAACCTTAATAAAATAAGATAAAATGAAAATTTTAAAGAATAAAAAGAAACCAAAATTTATAAAATATATTTCTCTATCTTGATCTTCTTGTCTCTTTCTCTCTATCAATTTCGTCTTCCTATCTCCCCCCTCGATCTCCCTATTTGCAACTCCATATAAATGGTATACAGGTTATATGCAAGAATGCATAAATTTGACACCTTCTTATAATTTTGTCCACCATATTATTAAAGTTGATAATTTTGTCATTTTGTAACATTAAAATTGTCAACTTTAATATTAGAGTGGGCAAAAAAGGGATATGCAAGAATGCCCTAAATTTAGCATCTCCTTATAATTTTGACATCCATAAGAGTAAGATTGATAATTTTATCATTTTATAATATTCAATTAAATAATTAAATGAAAAAATAGTAAATAGATAAAAAGATCAATATCTCTTTATTTTCTTTTCTTTTTTATTTATTGGAATATTTTTTTTTTATATATCTCCGACTCTATTCACCAGCTGATCATCGGTCTGTCTCCGATCGTCGGTCGGTTTCGATCACCGATCAATCTCTGGTCGCGAGCCATTTGCCGGGCACCGGTCTCCATTAGTCATAATTTTTTTTTTCATATTTCAACAAAAGATGACTGGATGTATTCAACTCCGGTCATTGACATCAATATTGGTCGCTAGAGAGATTCTATTAGAATCCAAAATGGATTCTGACAGAAGACAAAGATGGCCGGACATATCTGGCTCTGATAGTCAGAGAGATTTTGTTAAAATTCAAAATGGATTATACTAGAATCCGAGAAGGTAAAATGAATTTCGATATAATGCAAAACAAGCAAAAAGGATTCCGATAGAATACAAAATAGTCAGATTCTGATAAAATGCAAAACAGATTCTATCAGAATGCAAAATAGATTCTATCATAATGCAAAATGGATTCTATCAGAATCCGACAAGGTAAAATGCAATTTGACAGAATGCAAAACGGATTCTAATATAATCTAAAACATATTCTCATAGAATCCGACAACGCAAAATGGATTCTAATATAATGCAAAACAGGCAAAACGAATTCTGATATAATGCAAAACTGTTGGATTCTGATGGAACGCAAAACAGATTCTATCAGAATGTAAAATGATTCTATCAAAATGAAAAATGGATTCTACCAAAATCCAAGAAGGCAAAACGTATTCTGATAAAATACAAAATGGATTCTAATCGAATTCAAAACAATTTTTCATAATTTTTTTATTTCACATATCATGTTGAAACACAAAATCGTTAACGCTTTTTTATTTTCACCTTGCAATACCAAAAATTTTACCGGCAAACAAATGGAAGCAAGAAAACTGACAAACAAATCACCAAAAAACAAACCAAACCAATAAAAATAAATTTTCTCGGTAAACAAATCACCGAAAACAAGCAAATCATTCATAAGAAAAATAACACATGCTTTCAATGGATTCTATTGAAATGTTCAAGTACTTTTCCAAAGTTCACAACACTAAAATCATTAAATTCATTGTGCCTGTTGTTACACTTGGTTCTGTATCAAAGAGATGGTCTGCACCTGGTTGATGTTTTGATTGGATTGTGACCATTGATCCCAATGGAATCCTTAGAAAACTAGGGTCCTATTTTTTTTTTTTTTTTAATCTCTCCGACTTTATCTGTAATTATATACATATATGTGCATATGTATAGGTGTGAGTGAGTGTGTGCATATAATATATATAATAAACAACACTGAATAAAAAACACAGTTCGTCGAATCAAGCAAGCAAAGTGAAAAACAAAAGAAATTGAAATCGATTTTCAAAGCAGAAACTTCAAGTATTTTTCTCTATACATAAGTTTTGCATTATATCAGAATCCGTTTTGTATTTTATCATAATTCATTTTGCCTTCTCGGATTCTGGTATAATACATTTTGCATTATGATATAATCCATTTGCATTTTAATAGAATCCGTTTTGCATTCTATCAGAATCTGTTTTACATTCTATCAGAATTAGTTTTGTCTTCTCGTATTCTAATACAATCCAATACCGTTTTGGATTAAATAGAATTCATTTTGCATTCTATTGGAATTCCTTTTGCATTCTATCGATGACCGACTGGCAACGAATGACCTACCGACAGCCCGCGATCGGCGACCGAAGGCCGACTGGCTACCGGTGACTAATGACTTGCCGGGGGCTAGCGACTAGAGAATGACCGGCGAACGGAGTCAAAGATATATGAAAACTATTCCAATAAATAAAAAAGAGAAGAAAATAAAGAGATAAGAATATTTTTGTCTATTTATTGTTTTTTTATGAATTATTTAATAAAATGTTTTGAAATTGTAAAATTATCAATTTTACTCTTATAGATAGCAAAATTATAAGGATGTGCCAAATTTATGGCTATTTCCTAATTTTATCTGGAAAAAAATTATAATAAGGTACTCAAAACATGACTCTCCACTTAATTTTCCCTTAAGGAAAATAACAATAATTCTTTAAGAGTTGTGATATGCATATATGTGGATGATTTCTTTATACTTTATGTCATAAAGTTATATGATTGTTCAGTTACAAGTAAAACTACAATAGTTACAATAAAAAAATTACATAAATTTATGAAAAAGTAAATAACAATATTGTATTACAAAGACTCAATCTAAGAACTAGGTAACATTTTTCTTCTTCCCCCTCGTGAAAGGAGTAAAGAATTCAAAATGGATGGCAACAAATATCATTACAATAAACAAGTTTATTCCATGGTCGCAAAAAGCTATCGTGTCATCGCATAAAAAGCATTTGCGATAACATGTCAGAGCCTCCTTTTATTTGCAATTACAATAGTGGTCGCAAATACTAATGGGTCAAAGAGAAGCTTTGACCCAAACATCGTCTTGTTCCCATAGTTAATACGAGTTTAATACCCGTGCGTTGCACGGTGTGGGGAAAAAAATTAACAAAAATAGAGTATAAAAATAAATAATTTACATTAAAGGTAAATAATTAGGAAATATAATGAAAATTTTATGTTGTAACTTATGATGTTGAGCGTAATCTTTTTTTTTATATCCAAACTTACATTTATTTGATTAAATAATGAACAAATTATGCTTAATCATGTTCTATAACAAAATATGAATTTATAATTAATAAAAAATGTAATCTACATTAATAAAAAAACCTCATTTACTAAATTGTTAAGTAATGCTACCTTTTGTTTTTTTCCCCACGAAAATCTCAACTTCTATTTTGTTTGGTAAAAATCTGCAGTAGCCAAATTAAATAATAAATAAATTACATCATGCTAAGCAACCATTAAATATATTATAGGGAAAAAAAATTTATCCATACAAATAAAAACAATACAATTACATAATAAAAAAACTTAAACCATACAATTAAAATTACAATAATTTATAATCATAAATTTATTTAAATACAGAAATTCTTATGATAAATTTAAATATTACAACAATATATTGCTGGGAAAAAAAAAAAAAAAAAGAAGCTCCCCGGGTAATAGAAGAGGAAAAAAAAAAAAAGGCCAAACCAAAAAAGCAAACTATAAAATAAGCATGATAACAATAATAAAACATTATAAAAATACAGAAACTTAAATATGCATTATACTATGATATACACTAATCTAAATACATAACTAAATATACAAACATACAAAAATATATATGCTACAGAAAATGAAGGAAAAAATTTAATAATATATTTTATATTATGCTCAGATCTCATTGATATTATCTATTAATGATAACCATAATACAATTCAACATCATCGTTCAAGGCTGCCAGGTGTGATGTTCGAGAATGCATGTAAAAAAGGAAAAAAGAAAGAAGCGAAAAAAAAGGGATGGAAGCTTTATAAATGTTTTCCCAAAACAGAGAGAGGAAAAAAAAAGAGAGAAACGGGTATGACCAAAAAAAAAAGTGGGAAAACAGTTTCCAGATATCACAATAGTCTGGAAACAGAATTAGATAATATGTATACTATCATAGAATAACAAAAATAAAATCAACACAAAGTCCCGAACATCCACGGTAACCCTAAAGATGGTCAAATAATATAGGCAACATATAGAATCGATAATACCATATTCAGCATCATATACCAAATTAAATAAGGAATGTGGTATATGCATCATTGCACAGGTAGACAGAGATCATCATAGCAGTTTAAAACTCTAATCCCAAAGTTTTTGATAAAAATAATAACATCAACAAAACACAGGAATCAGAGGACGAAAGAAGGAGGAAAAAATGGGCAGGGAAAAAAAAAAAAAAGAAACAGCATAATAGAAAACAATCAGGTTGTTATATCTAAATACATAACTAAATATACAAACATACGTAAATATATAGACCACAAAAAATGAGAGAAAAAATTGTATAATATATTTTATATTATGCTCAGATCTCATTGATATTATCTATTAATGATAACCATAATACAATTCAACATCATCATTCAAGGCTACCAGGTGTAATGTTTGAGAATGCGGCTAAAAGAAAAAAAGAAAGAAGGGGGAAAAAAAATTAAAATAAAAGATGGCTGCAAAGTTTACAAACGTTTTTTCGAAACAAAGAGAACAAATAGAAAAGCAGAAATGAGCATTATAGATAAAAAGGGACAAAACAGTTTTAAAATATCATAATAGTATAGAAACATAATTATATAATCTGAATACTATTAAAAGATAACAAAAACAAAATAAACACAAAGTCTCAAACACCCACAGCAACCCTAAAGATGGTCAAATAATATAGGCAACATATAGAATCGATAATACCATACTCAGCATCATATACCAAATTAAAAAAAGAATCTGGTATATGCATTATTGCACAGGTAAACAGAGATCATCATAGCTGCTTAAGAGTGTAGTCTAAAACTTTTTGTTAAAAGTATGTATACTAAGAAAACACGGGAATCAGAAAAGGAACAAAAGAGAGAGAAAAACAGGGGAGGGAAAAAAAGGAAACAGAGAACACAATAAAAAACAATCAGGTTGTCTTATAAAACAGGAGGAAAAAATAACAGCCAAGAAAATAAAAAACAAAGACGAAAAAAAATAAACCACAGTAGAAAAAAAATTGAATCTGTTTACAATAGTATCATCATCATAATAAACATATTAACATAATATATAAAATCAATAAAAAAACCGACAAACAAATTATTAACAACAAACAAACTGAAAACAGCAATTAAGACTTATTAAAAGTCTTAAAAGAAACACAGTACCTGGATAACAGAACAAAGGAAGCGTGGACAGAAGACTATTAAAATCCAGAAGAAGGCAGTTAAGGAGGTTTTTACGAAAGCATTAATGGTGAAGGAAAGGAATGAAGCAATAAATGAGGATATTTTCTTGATAAAAGAAAGCTAAGTAAATGAGAAGAGTGGGTTGAAGAAATAAAAATGGTGAAGGCGAATATTCGAAGAAAAGAGATAAGTTATAAAAAAGTAACATAATTACTTGCATTAATGACAGAAGTACAAACGGAGAGAGGGCAACACAACGTAATTGGGAACAGTAATCTGAAGATTCTCAACAAATCAGAAAAGCACAACTCGGAGCAAGAAAAAACAGCTAATATAAAAGCAATAAATGTGAAAGACAGATTATGTAAATTGTAATTATAACTAAATAACTAAACAGTAGAAATATTTAGGAATTGGTTCGAGTATAACTATATCATCACATACCACAATCACTAAATTTTTAATTGATTACTTAAAACAGAGTGAAAAATCATGAAACGAAAACATCACCACGCTAGCAATTATATTAGAATTGCAAAGAAAATCAGGAAAATATTACCCGGGGAGCAAAAAAGCCTAAAAATTACAAATCCAAAAATCAACACACAAAATATCCTCAATGTTCTTCTCCAGACGTCCATTTATCCATTCTGGCAGCAATGTCATCCCAAACTGCAAAAAGCATGTAGGAAAATTTAAGGGACAAAAAAAAACAGAAAATGGAAAATAATACGGAAATAAAACAAACCCAAGGGGAAAAAAGTTTCAATATAGCCAAAAGTTTCTTGACATTTTTTGCGCTGCATTTGTTGTGGAAAATGATAAAAACAGATCAAAAAATATTCCTAATAAAAAAAGGAAGAAAATGTTTCAAGAGTAAAAACAGAGACTAATAGCTGATAAAAATTGCAGAAAACAAAAGAGAAGCAACAACGAAGTAAAAAACCCAAATTTCAGAAAGATAAAACACAATCACCCACCACTTGCATGCATGTTGCCTTAATATGATATCCAACACTCTTAATGCCTCTTGGGAGTTCTCAGAATCTTGAACAAAAGAGAAGCAACAACGAAGTAAAAAACCCAAATTTCAGAAAGATAAAACACAATCACCCACAACTTGCATGCATGTTGCCTTAATATGATATCCAACACTCTTAATGCCTCTTGGGAGTTCTCAGAATCTTGACATGGCAGAGCATTTGCAATTGCTTGCATGGGAATTTTTGCAGCAAAGCTAATTTCCACTTTAAAAGTTTTTGACTGATACTGTGGACGCTTTTTTTTTTGCGCTAATTCTCAGATGAACTATTAGAATTGCCAGCACAACAATTTTCATTGCTCTTATAACAAAACGAACGAAGGAGGAAAAAAAAAAAGGGACATTTCCACTTTAAAAGTTTTTGACTGATACTGTGGACGCTTTTTTTTAACCAAGGAGGGGAAAAAAAAGGGACAAACTAATAAAACCATGATAGGCAAGAAATCATTCAATAACACCCAACACGTCCATATTTCTGCTGAAACATCATCAACGACAACAGTGAAATAAAGTTTGATTCATGGAGGAGAGCCAACAGTAAATAAGCTATTCTCACCATCATAGGCAAAGGCCTTATCAGCTAAACAACAATGAAACACAAAGAAACACAATTGACACTACAATGTACACCCTCAACACCCCCCCTCCCTCCCCCTGCCTCGCCCACCAGAAAGGAAAAAAAATGTACATTAAAAAACAGAGAAATCGGAGATAGCGAGGGAAAATCCAAAATAAAAACTTACCAAGCCAACAGAATGAAATAAAGAAAACGCAACAACAACATTCATTCAAGAGCCGCCACCCTCCCCCTCCTCCTAAAGGAAAAATCCCAAAAAATACAGTTCGCAGCTACAGGGGGGGGGGGGGGGGGGGGGGGGGAAACAAAAACCAAAACTAACCATCTCAAAAAACTCAGCTACAGGGGGGGGGAGGGGGGGGGGGGGGGGGGAAACAAAACCAAAACTGACCATCTAAAAAATTCTAGTACCAAAACTTATACAAAAATATCCAAAACGAAAAAAATATGAGGGAGGAAAAAAAAAAAAAAAGGAGCAAGAACACTTACCAAAAATCAAACTTCCAACCAAACGGAGAAAACCATCAACTATACAAACCCAAACCAACAAAAAGAGAACAATCGACCAACACTACAAAACAACCCCAAAATCTAGGGCTTGAACACCAAAAATCGAAACGGAAAAAAGACAGGAAAAATAAAGCAGTAAAGAGAGAGAGAAAGAGAAATAAAACATAAAATATAGAGACACAAAATGGATGAACATAATCAATGGCGAAAATAAAAAATCAAAGGGAAAAACAGGCCTTTACAGAGGAAAACTTCGAAGAAGAAGAAAGAGAAACACAGAAGGTAAAGAGGAAAAAAAAATTTTAAATAGAGAGAGAAACATAAAAGAAAATGGGCGGCAGAAGAGAGAAGAGGAAACGGCAAATAGACTTCCCAATGCAGTAACCAAGAAAGAAATAGGGCCTCGAGAAGCAAAGCTTCGAAGAAGGAGAAGGAGATAGGCAGAACAGTAGAGAGAGAAAGAGCCTGAGAAAGCAGAGCTTCGAAGAAGGAGAAGGAGAGAGAGAGAATAGTAGAGAGAGAAAAAGGCTGAGTACAAAACAGTAGAGAGAGAGCATAGAAAAGACAATGGGCGGCAGAAGAGGGAAGGGGAAAAGTCCAGGCGGCAAATAAGGAGTGGAGGGCATTATCGTCTAGTCACTGTACAAATAAGGATCAGCAGGCAAGGAATCAAGGGCAAATGCGTCTTCACAGCAGTTGAGGGGTAGAATCGCCCATTCACTGTGAAGGCTAACCCGGCAAGCAACACATCAGAAGGATAAAAACGTAATTGCACTGTGGAGTACTGTGCATTACTGTTCATTGGGCGGAAAAAACAGAGGGAAAGTAAAAGAAAGCACTGTGAATTACTGTTTAAAGAACAGTAAAACACCCCTTTCCTTTAGTAGAGAGAGAGCATAGAAAAGACAATGGGCGGCAGAAGAGGGAAGGGGAAAAGTCCAGGCGGCAAATAAGGAGTGGAGGGCATTATCGTCTAGTCACTGTACAAATAAGGATCAGCAGGCAAGGAATCAAGGGCAAATGCGTCTTCACAGCAGTTGAGGGGTAGAATCGCCCATTCACTGTGAAGGCTAACCCGGCAAGCAACACATCAGAAGGATAAAAACGTAATTGCACTGTGGAGTACTGTGCATTACTGTTCATTGGGCGGAAAAAACAGAGGGAAAGTAAAAGGGAGCACTGTGAATTACTGTTTAAAGAACAGTAAAACACCCCTTTCCTTTAGTATATGTATATAAATTGTGATGACATATGTTGTCACAAATAATTAGATCCAAGTATATACGCCAAAATATTTTGGCGCCAAATCAATTAGTCATCCCAAGGGCTGGCACATCAACCAAATTTGCATTTTCTGGGAGCGGTCTTGCTTCATTTTCTTCTTTTTTCTTTCTTGCAAATCCAAGACTTGGTTCAAACTTTTATGTGATCACAATTATCCTTGAAAGCGACGACACATTGTCGTTATTAATTGGATGATGTTTATATGCGATGATATACCATCGCTATTAATCAGTTATTTGCAACAATAATTGTAGTAGTATATGTCACAGGTTGTCCATTGTTTCTCGAGGTAATATACTTCACATTGAACTTGGAAAGACACAAGTTTTCTTATAAATATCCTTTTCGAGACTTAATTTATGTGCATTGTAATGTTGTAATTATTTACCAAGTTAACCTGTCCAAGACAAACATTGACCAGTCCCTATATTCAATTGCAGCCTGTACAGAAAGGGACATAAATAGTGTGTTGAGATGGATTCAAAAACATGGCGGAATTACAAATGCTAAGATTTGTACAGTTTTGACTATTGTGGTATGCTCTGTTCATGTAACATAATTATACAAAATACGAGAGCATCTCTCATTCATATAGGTTGCGTTAATAGAAAGGGGAATATATGCGATAATGACGGATGAAGATCCGAGAATTGAGGCCAATTGGAGGATTAAAAGAAGAGAGCGTGATGATATAAATATCCTTTTCGAGATTTAATTTATGTGCATTGTAATTTACAAATCAAGAATTCAAGCATTCTCAAATCATAAAAACAACGGTGATTGAAAATAAGGAAGAAAAACCTATTTGGAAGTGTCACAAGCTCCAAATCTCTATTCCTTCTCCTTTTCATCTTCAAAATGTCATCTCTCTCTAATGAAAACTAAAAACCTAAATCTAAAAAACTCTTTTTTTTTTTCTTTTTTTTTTCTTCCTCATTTTTTCTCTCCTCTTCCTCCTTTGGTTTTGTTTCTCGGCCTCTTGGCCTACAGCAGTCCCCCACTCACACAAAATCACGCCCAACTCCTTTTCTTATTTTCCTCTTCCTCTTCTTATTCTTCTTCTTCTTCTCTTCTTCTTCTTTTTTTTTTTTTTTTTTTTTTTTTTTTTTTTTTTTGCCTTTTTTATTTCCTTTTTCCCATTCAACAAGCTACACCAGCGCTTCTGATGAAGCTCCAGGACACTTGACTGGGCAAGGAGAAGTAGCATAACACGTGGAAGGCAGTAGCTGGGCGAGGGACGCGGATGCATGGCGCTACGGTGCGCTCTGTAGGTGAACCAGAAGCCACTGCCACCCTCTAACGTGGTCTGCGCGTGTGGAGCACTCGTGAGCTGAAAAAGTTCTGGGGATATGGGGTAATCTTTCACTAGGAAATGAGAATCTTAAAATTATCCCGTTTGATATGGAATTATTTTATTTTAAGATTAATGATATCTAAAACTCATGAGTTTGGTATGACTGAAATCCTTAATATTACTGTAATTTTAAAATTTAAATATCTTAGACATAATTATCCTTTTAATTTTATATTTATTTTTAAAAAAATTAGACGTATATGTTGAAAAACCTAAACCTTGACAACGTGACTGACTTTCTCACAATTAGCCTTTGCTCAGGTGTGCACTCTCTCTCTCTTGGTTTTACATAATGTTTCTCTAGTTGTAATTAATATAAATTAGAAAACTTGGGTCCTTTTTTTTTTTTAGATGTCGTAACTTACCTTTGATTACTTTTTTTTTTTTCGACTTTAGCATAACAATTGCTTTTCTTCTATTTGCTTCATTATTATTATTATTATTATTATTATTTTGTTTTCCCTTTTCCATTGTAATTAACCAAACTACTACTTTTTTTTTTTAAATAAATATTTGCATTCCCCATTAAAATTTTGTTCATTCAAATATCATGTATACATTACTGTTTAAATCGAAAAGGGTAATTTATTAATGTAAGCTTTAGTAGATCGTTAATTTTCTTGTGCTTTTTTTTTTTAGAGGTATTTTCTTGTGTTGTTTGTAATTGATTTTTTTTTTTTGAAAGGTAATTTATCATTCAAATTAAAATTGGATATAAATACCAATATCAAAGATGAAACAACCTGTGATACAGGAGACACAACCCTCGACTAAGATTGATTCCATTAATAAAATCTGATGAAGCTTAGTGAGGAGGACAAAAGCAGAGACTCGGTGATAGGAAAATTCCTTGAATTACCCAACAATCTTATAATCGAGTATGTACAAAGCTCTTTTTAAAAGAAAATCTACAATCGATGGAATATACCAATCGATCGAGAGACAGTCACTCACAGTACAGAGATTGCAACAACCTCCGCATAGCTATAATACTAACGGAACCCATAGACATATACCGCAAGAGAACAATTCAAGCGGAACACACACACAAAAACAAAACCGAGATGGGGGAACTACCCCTTTATTACAAAATTAAAACTAAAACAAAAAAATAAAGCATGAATATAAAATAACATCGACCGTTAAATTCTCGCCCCACGTGGAACAACCACTCCACCACACAACACAACTCAGAGGAAATCAATCGGCTTGATTGGAGGTAAGAGATCGTCGTACCAATCATCGGATCACCAAGGCCTCACCGGATCCTAAATCATTGTAAGCTCGCTAGGCTAGATCTGATCGAGAAACTCCCAACTAGGACCCTTCGACCCCGTCCCTGCTGAAATCACCGAACCACCAATTACCTTCGCCAACCATGGCGATGGTGGCGGCGGTGGCGGAAGTCCCACACAACCCTATTATATGAGAAATTTGAGAGAAAAATGGGAAGAGAGAAAAGACACCCTTTTTATAGCAAATTATATAATTGTTTTTAATTGAATTTGATCGAACTATTTCATTTCATTTTATATGTTAGTGTATTTACCTTTATAATTATGTCTTATTAAAATTGTATCAATTTAGTTTAAGGATAATTTTGTCTATATATTAAAAACAAAAGTAATTGACCTAAATAGTCCCTGAACTCTTTTAAAGGTGACGGTTTGGTCCCTGTTCTTTTTTTTTTTTTACTCGAGATAACCATGAATTCTTATTTTTTTTGTCATTCCAGTCCTTTCCGTTAAAAAACTCATTGAATGATCATGTGAAAAGCTCATTTTGTGCTTTTTGAAAGAAAATACCACTAAAAAGATGAAAATTACCCTTATTCATATTATTAAAAAAAAAAAAAAAAAAAAAAGAGACCTCTCTCTCTCTCTCCCCTCCCCTCCCTCCCTCCCTCCCACCCCCCAACCCCCCAAATCAGACGTCGACGCCGGAGGCTGTCTCCCTCCCTTCATGCCTCCCCCCCCGGTCAGCGCCGCGATCTGGGTTTTGAATCCTCTCCCCCCTCCTGTCACCGCGATCTGAGTTCGCGCACCCCCCCCCCCCCCCCCCACCCAAAACACCTTATTCTCCGTCGCGGACCCCTCCCCTGTCGTGAATAGGGTTTTCAGAGAGAGAGAGATGGAGAAGAGAGAAAATTAGTTTTTTTTATGATTATTTTATTTTGTTAAATTAATTATTATTAAATTATTAAAATATCATCTTAAATTAGATTACATACAATGCACATGACTTATTACATTAGAATTTTAACAGAATTGGACAGAAATGACTAAAATAGCCAATATTTAGAGAGTTTAGAGTTGTCTCGGCCAAAAAAAAAAATGAAACATGGATTAAACCGTCACATTTGAAAGAATTCATGGACTATTTGAGCCAATTACTTTAAAATTAAACAATAATTAATGTGCACAACCAAGCAAACTAATTTAACATTCTAAGCAATCCTATTAAATATGTTAATATACAACTAAACATTATAATTTAACATTACCAGATATCTAATTTCTTTAGAAAGATTCCTGAATATCTGATTTAAATTAATTACCTCCAAAACACCTACTTAGACCTTAGGGCACGTTTGGTTGGGGGGAAAGGAATAAAATGGTAATGGTAATGGTAATGGAATAGAATGAAAAGCAAAGCTCTACCAATTGTTTGGTTAGAATTTTAAGGGCCCATTTAGAACGCTGTGGAGATGGTAAAATACTATCTGAATTTTAAAATCCTTATTTTATATCAAACTTTTACTCTTTTTTATTTTTAAAAAATTCAAATTTTAAATATCCATAACTTTTTCATTTCAAATCGAAATGAGATAACTTTTATGTCAAAATGCTCGTAACGATGAGAGAAACAAAACAAAATCCATTTTGCATATTTTTTTTTAATACATTTTAAACTTTTACGTTATTTCCTATATAACATAATTTTTTTAAAAATTTTCCATCCAAATAAATATTTTCAACCCAATCTTCAAAATATTATCTCCAAATTTCCCTAAACAGCCCTTAGACTATCTTCTAATCAAATCTGATTATTTCTATTTTGACACAACTACTCCTCTTCTTCAGTCTCACCAAAAATAAATAAATAAAATAAAAACCTACTCATCTTCCTTTATCAGATATATACGACTATTTCTTAAGCTCTATAATTCCTTTCATCAGTTTTTTAACAAAATCTAAATCCTCTGTTGAGATCTTTGTGCACGATGATGAATACTCATCATCCTAGCAATCCTCAATTATTTATGGGTCTTTTCTTGACAGATGCCCCCACGGATTATGAGTCTTTTTTATTTTTTTGGGTCTTAATTGTTTAGATCTGGACTTTTTAAAAATTTATTTTTTCCTTTTTTTTTCCCCTTTAACCCAGCAATTCAATGAGGACCGTCAGATCTTGATTGTTCCACAGAAGGAGAGAGTGGAGGAGATAGAATAAAATATCGTTTCGTAGGAAATCATCGCTGCCGGAGTTCATATGCAATGATCCTCACCACCGGAGTTCGAAGGAGCGATCTGGGTAAGGAACTCGCAAATCGCGATGACGGCAAGGAGAGCAACATCCTGACATGAATCCGACGAAGGAGACGATGAGCTAGGTGGATCTGGCGAGAAGAAGCGTGAATCGATCTCGCCGGAGTCGATCGTCGGGATCTCAGCGACGACGGCTGTTGGATTGGGTTGTCGAGGAGAAGGAGGACGTAGGTGGGGTAGAGAAAGGCGGAGGAGCTTGCTGGTGTTTTAAAAAGAATAATTGACCTAAATGGTCCTCAAATTTTCAAAACAGTGACAATTTAAAATTTTTTTCATTTTATCGCATGACTCTAAACTCTAATTTTTTTGGTTATTTTAGTTTTTTTTTTTAATCTAAAATCGTTAAATTTCTAACGGAATGTATCATATACAAGATATATGACTTAATATGAAAGAACATTTTAATAATATATTAATAAACTTAAGTTAAACAAAAAAAAATCATAAAAAAAAACCTCAGAATTTCTCGCTCCTCTCTCTCCTACAGGGTCGGCATAGGGAGAAAGGAGCTCGTCGGCAAAAGGGAGCTCATCGGGTCTGGGGGCGGTAGAAGGGAGCTCGTTGGCGGAGGAGGGGGCCCGAATCTAGGTTGTGCGATTGGGGGGGGGGGGGGGGGGGGGGCTCAGTCTCTGGTGTCGGATCGGGGGAGGGAGAGACAGTCGGAGTCTGTCGTCGGCGTTAGACCTGTGGGAGGGAGGGGAGGAGAGAGAAAAGGGGGAATTGGGTTTAATTTTAATTCAGCTCTCTCTCTCTCTCTCTCTCTCTCTCTTTCAAAAACAATTTTAAAATTTTTTTACTTGATATGAACAAGGGTATTTTCATCTTTTTGTGGGTATTTTCCTTTAAAAAGTACAAAACATGCTTCTCACGTTATTATTTTGGGAGTTTTTTAACAGAATCAGATGAAAAAAACTAAAATGATAAAAAAAAATCGAAGTTTAGGATCATTATGACAAAAAAAAAAAAAGATCAAATAATTATCTTTTAAATAGTTTTGAGACTATTTAAGTCAATTATTCTTTAAAAAAAAAAAAAATAGGGTAGTTGTGGAAAAAATGTTGAAATAACATCATAACGGTCATTGCTTCTGCCTAAGGATGGAACGATGATTCACCCAAATTAGGTGAATGGGCTTTCAATTGGAAAGGCTTTTCCAATCTAAATTAGTCAGCCAAGCATTGGAATTGAGTCCATTCCTAAGAATGATCTTTCCATTCCATTCCTTTCCCCAACAGACATGACCTTAGTATATGATTGAGTGCAATGAAACTTTAAAGTCATGAACCATCACCTCGACATGGAGCAAAGTTCCACGTAGAAAGGCTACAAACATGCTCTCGAGTGTAAAAATCACGCTTGGTTGGATTTAATGCAACTGACCTTGTTCGATGACGATCACAAAATATATAATCCAGCGACCTTAAATTCTTCGAATAATATTAGAAAATATAAGTGATATTTAACGTCACGCATTAATAGAAGGTGTGTCCCACAACATGGGTTCACCAGTAGAGTCCACTTCTCTATTAGTGTGATGTTAAATATCATTGATGTTCCCTAACATTCTGTACAGGCTTACTCATGTTGTTCGAATAGATACAAAGTTTCGTTCTCAAGTACTCAAGTGACTGGATCAAGCTAATATTTACTGGGATCATACTAATTAGGTGGTCCGTATTCATGAGAAATGTTCATTCCAAAGTGACCTCTTTAGACTTTGACTTCTTATAAGAATTATAATCAAGTTAGACATGAAGGCATTTAAAAAAAAATGATCAGGTTTTAATTCTGCATAATGAATAATGGACAAACGCATACAGTAAGGAAACTTCAATGTACCATTTTTTTTATGCTCTCTATCTCTCTATCTCTGAAAATTTCTATAGTTTAATAAACCCCATCATCTCTGCCATGCCAAAGTGACTACCCTTTTTTGTTCTCTCATTTTAATCTTCAGTTCTAAGGTTTGGTTATTTGAAACATATCCTTAAATAGTTCCTAATCTTCAATTGACAAAGTTGTTCATAGACCAATCAATCTGCAAAACTAGTCTTTCAAAGTGGCATAATTAATTTGTTTTTGGAGTGCATTGATAGCATAAATTTGAGTTTGCGAAGGTTCAAACTTTTCCCGATATTTTCGAAAGCAGATATATCAGACAAAAAACTTTTTGAATGAGCAGAATTTTCCTCCAATTCCAACCCATCACACAACGATGCTTCCAGCGTCTGCCTTGGTCTTTTAAGGAGCTTAAGATTGAGAAGCTTGTACAACGTAGCTTGCAGACTTGAAACCTTGGCGTCCATTCCTACAATGTCATGGCCAAGTGACACGACCTCAGCCTGACTTATGAGAGATAACGGTCTATTTTTTCCAACCGATAAACATCCCATTGCCCCCCACTTGCCATCGTGACTCTGAAAATAGCAAGAAGAATGAATGAAACTTGAATAATATTCAACTTATGTCACAATAAAATACAGACAATTATCGCTCGTGAAAAAGATTATAGCCCTAAATCAAATGATCATTTAAAAGAGTAATTTTCTCAAATTTCATCGTGCAAACGATTATAGTCCTAAATCAACAATCCATTAAAAGAGCAATTTCTCAAATTTATCATGCAAACAGTTACAGTCCTAAATTAAACGAACCATTAAAAGTGCAATTTTCTTAAATTTCCTTTTCATTTTGAAAAAGAACCTTAGGAATTATCTTTGCAGCACTCAACATTATGAGCTCGGACTTAGATATTAGAAATGTGGATCAAGCCCCAGTTGCACAAATCAATTTAAAATCGCAACAAAACATCGCGGGTGATTATGGGGGGGGATTCACCACATTTCAAGCACATCACAAGGCATCTCAGTTGAAGCATTTTTAGCAAAGTTAGCGTTGTTTTTAGCCATGGATTCACCACCTGGATCTATGGCAACAGCCGTGAAGAAGGTTTTTTACTTGCAACTCGCCTGGGTTGGTCAGCTGACCTTCATCCCCCTTCATCTGATCTTTGTCAATTATTTTTTGTTTTTGTTTAACCGGGAGGAAACCGGTTGCCCGTTTCACACAATTTTTTAATCCATTTCATAAGACGCCGTTGGATTTAATCCAACAGTGTAGAAAACATGAGTATGGTACCGAATTTTACAATTGCCAGCACTATAGAAAGATCCTTAAGATCAATTGGTTTTGTCTCCAAACTCAACCTCCACTCCACGCTTGGATTAACTATATTTTACACTAAAATAAAAACTAATTTTTGTGAATGAAATTATTCTAAAACGTAATGAATCCACATTTCTGCCATAAATGGCCATTTATAGCCAAAAATAAGCAAAATATTTTGTAATGGTAGGTTAATATAATGACGCAATTATTTGAAATTTCTTCAGGTTTGGATCATTTAAAACCAACCGACCATTTATTGTTGTACTTTGAGGGGGGAAAAAAAGAGTTAAGACTAAGCAAAAAAGTTTGCCATTAACATATGTTAGCACATTCCACAAGTCGTTTTTCACCATATTCATGTACGTGTAAAAAAGAGAAAGACAAACTAACCATCCAAAAACAACAAAGAAACAAAGTTGTTGCAAGATGAATTGGAATTAACATTTTCTTAAGTGAAACAAAGTACATAATTGTTGTTAGTTAATTTCTAGCTTCTTGAATTTGACCACTTACCAGTCTCAATTGCGTTGCTCTTTTTAATTCCATGGCTGAGACCAAACCATGAACTAGTAAATCAAATGAAGTGTCTGCGAATGTGATCATTACATTTTATTCCAGATGTTCAGGTGCATTTTTTCATTCTTTTTTAGTACTGCTTTTGTTTCCTTTCTCATCTCTCCGTTAAACTATTATTAGGAATTGATTGTGTTTTCGTACTCACTAAAGCTTTAAAAATTTGTATTGTACAATTAATTAATTATTTATTTAATTTTCATGCTATAGATCTGTTTTCTATTGCTTTCTAAATCAGAATCCGAATCGGATTGAGTTTTGTTGATGAATCAAAGAAGAATGAAAGGATCCTCCCCTAGTCCATGTTGAAGCCCGCCACCACCGCTCATCTTCTTCACCAAAGTCTGTCTCTCTTTGTGAATCTTTTCTTCTGAATTTTGCTTACCATCACATTTTATTGTTCTTCACCACTACAAAGTACACTACTTTAAGTAAATAGTAAAAATAATTTGTTAGTTATCTACATCGTAGATGTTGTAATAATTGATTTATTGTATATACCATTTTAACTTACGAGCTTCGTTAAGTAAAATACATAGACTTTTGTTTAAGCAATCAAGAAATAACAAGTTATTTGTCACGTGTTTTTGTAAGACAAGCGCAAATACTACTCAGTAATTTGAGTCTATTAGTAATTTAATTATTAATTAATTAATTAACCTTTTTTCAAGTTCGTGCTGATTAGAAATGAGCATCTTATATTAGTAAATGATGAGTTGGTTGTGAAACTAATTAAAAGCTGGAAACTTTAAACTTTTAACACCACCTTAGCCCGTCATGAATACTTTCTTGTTATAGTGAAGGCACAAACACAAGAAGATCACAAAGAAATAAAGCTGTTCAGCATCTTGGAAATGGTAAGGCACTCCATATAAGAACTGTTCAAGCTCGGAATTTAAAGTGCAAGCCAACCTTAACAATTTTGCTCGTCGTTATAACACTCGGGACTTTTGCTGTCACACTCTTCTTTTCCCCAGAGATTTATAATACAGAACGTCTATCAAATTCTCTTTCCTGGTATGTTCATTTTTGTTTTTAGGATTAATCACATAACAATTCCTTTCAGTTTAATTATTTCTCAATTTATCCTTCTTTATGAACTGAAAAAAAAAAAAAAAAAAAAGAACACCCAAATTCACCATAAGATACCCTTAGTTAGACTATATTTCTAGAAATATTTCTTTCTTGAGAAAAAAAATTTACCATAAGATTTCTCGCTGAGATTCTTTAAATGCAATTCGAAACTTGTCCCAAGCATTATCAAACTCCTTTCCATGGTCAAATTCTCTGTCCAACCACCAAACGATATAAAAACATCATGCCACTTTCAATTCTAAAAGAGAGAGTTGAAAAGTTAATAAAGTAATAAGCAGTTCTTGAAAACTTGCTTGACGAACTTGGGAAACAAATTAGACGAAGAATCACGAAGCTTGAGCAACCACTTGAATGTTAGTTTTCATCAAAACATGGAAGTTAATCTGTTGACAATAATAGTAAATCCTTTTTAGCCCTCCATGTCAAATTGCAAAGTCCATCTTCTAAAACCAGAGCGCGAAATTTTCCTTCTTGTTAATGATGGTGATATACTTAAATATGTTTGTTGTACACAGGCCAACTTCTATAGTCAGACGGAAAATAAAGGATAAAATTACTGCTTTGGATTCACGTTATATATCATCATTCAACATTGACTGGCACCAAATATCAGACACCATAAAGGCCAAGTTGACGGACAAAGATAAGTACATGGGAATTGGCCTTTTAAACTTCAATGACAGCGAAATTAATCGGTGGAAGGAACTGATAATACCTGATCATGTCGAGCACGTCATTCTGAAACTAGATCCTGTGCCACGCAACACAACGTGGAGATCGCTCTACCCTGTGTGGATAGACGAAGAAGAGCAATTCAATGTCCCTACTTGCCCTGATCTACCCAAAATCCGAGTTCCAGAAGACCCGACAATCGATCTTGTTGCTGTTAAGCTTCCCTGCAACAAACCAGGAAGTTGGTCAAGAAATGTGGCTCGCCTGCACTTGCAGCTCGAAGCAGCAAGAATTGTCGCAAACACTCAAGGCTATCATCCGGTGCAAGTGCTTTTGGTGACCGAATGCCCTCCCATTCCAAATCTATTCACTTGTAATGATCTTGTCGTACAAGAAGGGAATGCATGGCTATATGAACCAGATCTAAGCAGGCTAAGAGATAAGCTACAGCTCCCAATAGGGTCTTGTGAACTTGCAGTTCCTCTCAAGGCTAAAGGTAATCAAACTTACACCAGGATATCTATTAATGTTGCATCACTTATTCATTCTTTTATCCATTATTTTAGTTAGAACAATTGCATTCATAGTCACTCAATAGCTAAATCAACAAACATGCTAGAATGTCTCAAGACTTTCATATATTGATTAAAATCAATAGAATGTGAAAATTTTCTGCACACTTTTTCCACAGTTTTTGAACCATAAAAAGTAGCTTGTTATCTACATCTCTTCGGTCTTGTTCTCATCTTTTCTTTTCGTTTTTTGGGTACTAACACAGATGCCCTCAAACTTGTTACCTTTTAGCAACTTTCCCTCTCTAATTATGGTAATTGGACACTTGAACTTGCTAAATTGTAGCAATGTATCCATATGGATTTAATTTCCGTTAAATTTGTCATGAAAAGCCCACGTACGCCTCACGTGAAGATGAAAACCCCATTTCCGACCAATACTTTCCAAATCTAATACAACACAAATATTCTAAATTCAATTCTTGAGTTTAATGTAAAATTAACTAAATGAGGATCATTGTGACAATTTAAAAACTTCAAGGGACACATTGTAACAATTTAGAAACTTCAAGGGACAAATTGCCAAAAATAAAATGTTGATGGGTAAGTTACCAAAGGGTTTGGGGGTGTTTGGTTGAAGGTAATCAAATGTAATCAGATACCTGACAATCTTTTTAAAGTAATCAAATTCCTAGGAATATTAGATTATAGTGTTTGGTTTTTAAAGTTAAATTTTAAAAGTTAAAAGGATAGTTGTGTCTAAATTATTTAAATTTTAAGATTACCATGGTATTTAGATAAGGGGTAATCTGAAACCCAAGGGGGGAGGTGGGTTTCAGATTACCCCTTTATAAGGGTTTCAGATTCCCAGGTATCTTAAAATAAGATAACCTCATAACAAACATGATAATCTTAAGATTCCTATTCCTTTATAAAAGATTACCCCATACCAAACACCCCATAAGGGTGACAAGTTTGGAGGCATTAGTGCGGTTTTTTGCCATGAACTCTTTTATTTGCCTTCCTAATATCAAGTTCAGTAAAACCATGTTAGGCATTTGTCGAACCAATTAGTAAAATGACTCCATCACTTTTATTTGTTAAATAATCTTCTAAAAAATTTTATTGGCAAAATGACTTAGGAACAACCAAGAACGACTGGTTTAATTCCAGTGTTAAAATGAACAAAGGTTATTTTACTTGAGGTTGTCATTTTGACAAATTCTCCATATAGACATGCTGTAAAAACTTGACGATAAACTAGGCTGGATTATGACTTTTAACGATCTCAGTAGCATTTTAAAACTTTTATATGAACCAAATTGTATATTTTTGTTAAGGAGAAAGGAAAAATAAATAAATAAACAAACATATCCAAATATTGTTGAAGCAGAAAACTTCCAGTCAGAGAGATCAGCATACCGGGAAGCCTACGCCACAATCCTTCACTCAGCCAACAAATACGTCTGCGGAGCCATTGCGCTGGCGCGGAGCATCCGAAGAACCGGTTCGACGCGAGACCTCCTGATCCTGGTCGACGAAACCATCGGCGAACATCACAGGCGAGGATTGGAATTCGCCGGATGGAAGATCCGCACGATCCGACGGATCAGAAACCCGAAAGCCAGTCGCGGCGTCTACAATGAGTGGAACTACAGCAAGCTCCGCCTCTGGCAATTGACAGACTACCACAAAATCATCTTCCTCGACGCCGATATTCTTGTGCTCCGGAACATCGATTTCCTCTTCGGAATCCCGGAGATCTCAGCCTCCGGAAACCACGCGACGCTGTTCAACTCCGGGGTTATGGTGATCGAACCGTCGAATTGCACGTTCCAGATGCTTATGGACCGAATCGACGAGATCAGGTCCTACAATGGCGGCGATCAAGGGTTTCTAAACGAGATCTTCACCTGGTGGCATAGAATCCCGAGGCGGATGAACTTTCTGAAGCATCTGTGGAGAGTGGATGATGAGAAGGAGAGAGAGACGAAGAATCGGCTGTTCCGATCCGATCCGCCGATTCTTTACGTCCTACATTACTTGGGGAGAAAACCTTGGGTTTGCTTTAGGGATTACGATTGCAATTGGAATGACGAGCACGGGAGGAAATTCGCAAGCGATGACGCTCACGAGAGATGGTGGAAGGCGTTCGACGAAATGCCTGAGAGGCTGAGGAGGTTCTGTTTGCTGAGTGAGAAGCAGAAGGCGGCGTTAGAGTGGGGCCGGCGACGGGCTCGGAGCGCCAATTACAGCGACGGACATTGGAAGATTCAGATCAAAGATGAGCGCTTCAAGTTGAAGAGGCGCGCTGAGGATTTCGGATTGTAATTTTGTTTTGCTAAAATGTCCCTGAACTCTATGCAATTCGGTCTTTTTTACTAACAAAAATTAAAAATTAGATATAATAAATTACATGTATGAAACATGTAAATTGAATCTTTCATATAATTTTTTTTTATATAAATTATTAGTTATATAATTTACGTGATATTTTCTTCTATATTCTTAACGTCTGTTTATAAAAAATAATAAAAAAATCAGATTGCATCCTTTTAATGAGTTCAATAACCTTTTAGCAAAATAAAATAAGGATGAGGATCAAATTGTAATTTTGTAAAATATAAGGGACCAAACGAATGTTTTATTTTTTTTTCATGGAATATTTGTCAAAAATTATTTTGATATTTTTAGAATAATTAGTTCCTTGATTATTGAGTTTGTCTGTGTGCTTGTTTGGTATATGCAAGAAAAATACGAAAAACATGTAAAAGAAAAATGTTACTTGGTGACTAAAAACTGTCCTTGTTGTCAATTAATAATTTTATTTCTCTTTTTGTTACTCCATCTCCAAAAATGCAATCAAAGCGGGACCCAATTATAATATTTATCCTTAAATTATTACTCTTGTCATATTTTATCATCTAAATTTTAAAACGTAACATTGTGTCAGATGAACGGAAAACACCGTCATGCAATGATGTTTGGTTGTTGGGACATAACTCCCTAGTAAACAAAAAATCACCATCTTCCTCAAGTTCATGCCAATTTTGCATCAGGGAGGTAGTCCCTCTGTGTGGCTACTGCTGTATATTGACTTGAATTCCTCATAGATTCAATCTTTCCGGAGCCAAAGAAAAAAAAATGTACGTAAAAAAAAATCAAGTTGCATAATACGAAACAGAAAGAGTGCTTTCAAGTTCTAACTAGAAAGTCCGTGTTATAATTATTTTAAGGGTGCATTGCTCGTTTAATCTCTAAACTTTTAATTTGTGTAACTTTGATCTTTGTTTTTTTTTTTCACAGTTTGAATGACCCTAATCTATTAAAATATTGCTACAATAATTCTTTTCTGTTATTTTTTTTTTGGAATCCATTAGTAATTTGATCAAAAAATGATGCTCATTAAAAGATTCCGTTTAAAAATTAATTGAAAAGACTGTTGTAATAATATTTTTAAGAATTTAAGGTCACTCTAGCAATATAACAAAAAAAAAAAAAAAATGGATCAAAGTTATACGAACTTAAAAATTTAATAATTAACCTAACAATATTGTAAAGAGGATGATTGGCTTGTGTTTACCGAATTATCACCCACCATGATCGATAATTAGGTTTCGGTCAAAATTTTAATCAAAACCAAATAATGAATGGGTCCTCTTAAACTGTTACGAGTCCATATCTTAGATATTATTATAATATATGGTTGATATATCAAGTGTTATTTTAAAATTATTGAAGATTCACGTCCTTTCCACCAACTCCCTTATAAAAAGTTTAAATATAATGTTGTAAAACGTGTCAAAGATTTGGAGTTTTTATAATACAAAAGATTCTTAAACATAATGAGTTTTTATGGCATTTAATCATATAGAGTTGGTAAGAGAGAAAAGGATTTTGAAATCCCAATGGTCTACCATTTGATTATTAAATGCGCATTTTATAATTACAGTAAAAGCCAAATTGCTAAGGGTAATAATCTTTTAGCCTTTGTTTAGTAATTTAACTTAACACCAACTAAATTGTATTTTTTTTATAAGATTTTTGTCTCTTTTTAAAAAATCAACAAAAATTATAACTAGTTTTAAAAAAAAACAACCAACTGGAATTTAAAAATTTTAACTTAAACCGATGATTCAAACGGAAGTTTAGTAAGGAAGTGTAGATTTCAAAATTCCAAGCTGAAACAATGCCTCATTCAATCTTCACCACTCTTTAGCAATCTTGTTGAAATCTTGTTAGCCTATAATTAAAATACTTATTGATGAATGTTTAGACAGTTGATGGTGAAATCAACAGTCAATATGAATTTGAGGTTAATGATCAATCTGACATCGTTTAAATAGAGCTTGCATACAAATAGTAAAATGAAACACAAAAAATGAATGAAGGGACACAAAACTTATAAAGATTCATTTTCGATGAGAGAGCTGCATTCTTTTGTGATGTTGTGATTTTTCCAAAGAGCAAAGTATATAATTCTTAAAAAAAAGAAAAAAAAAAAAAAAGAAAGAGCAAAGTACATAAGATGCCTAAAGCAAAAAGTAAAACAGCATAACAAATGCAAGATTTGATGTCACATGAATAATTCATCATCTATTTTGGTCACCAAGTAACATGCTAATAGCACGTTGTAAGATCCTTTATGCCCATTTAACAGTGAATTTACAAGTAAAAGAAGATATGGTTTCTTGGCCAGTAAAAGAAGATTAGTAGAAGTTATGATTTCTGAATAAGTATTATGAATAAATAGTTTATCAATTTTAAAGTTTTTTTTTTAAATTTAATTTTAAAGTTTTTTTATAAATAATAAAAATATTAAAATGAAGTTAGTAATGTCTAATTTAAACTTTATCACAAATTTAAAGTCTATTCAGAATAATTTTTTGTTGGAATGACATATTTTTTTGACTTTGACAAGAAGTTTTTTTTTTTTTTTTTAGGCTGGAAGCTCTTCTAACGGATTATCTAAACTTTTCCGGAAGTTATTTTTGGACTTAGAAGCCAAAAGTAGTTTTTAGAAAATTCTGTCAAATGTCTCTTTGAAAGAAAAGAATATATTCCTTACCATGATAGTTATTAAATGGAAAAACATTTTGGGGGTATTTGGGGTCATGTTTGGAACATTGTTTCCATTTTTTTTTTTTTTGTCATTTTCCTCTAATTTTACTATTTATTTTTTCAAATATTTTCAAAAAACTCAAACTTTAAAATTTCATAACTATATCATTTTAAGTCGAAATGAGATATTTTTTTATTTAAGTTGCATAGAATTTCGAAAGCAACGAAGCAAAATCCGTAATTGCTAATTTTTTTTCCAAATATGTTTCAAGTTTTTGCACTTTTTCACTCCAAACGGATTATGTTCACCAAATGTATATTTTTTAAAACTCAAACTATCTCTAACCTTCAAAACACCGTCTCCAAACGTGACTCCAAACGGACCCTCAATTAAAATTGAGAATCTAAAATGGATAAGTATTTGGAAGAAAATAAATACAATTTAGAATTATTATAAGTAAAAAAAAAAAAAGAAAAGAAATTAAAACTTGATTTAAATTAGAATTTTTTGAATTTAAAATGGTATGCCAAACTTTACGGGAGGGTTGATCTGCCTAGTATTTTAATTTTTTCACCCTCTACCGAAAAAAAAAAAAAAACAAAACAAAAACAAAACAAAGCAAAATTAATTACTGCTACTTTAATTTTTAGGAAAAAGTAAAGTAAAATTTTGTTTTTATCAGTCAATCTATGGAGTCCTACATTGACCAGTCTGTCTTTTTTACCTGGAAATAAAATGACAAACCCCCAACTCTGTCCTAAACTAAACTAAACAATAACTTCGCTCCTCAACTCACTCCGCCACAGATCACAAATGCTACAGTTACTTTTCTCTCTCGCTGTTTTTTTTTTTTTTTAATTCCAGTTCTGTTCACTTTTTCTCAATCTTTTTCCTTTTTTTCCCCCCCTTCAGATATGAAAAATATTATCATTTCAAAAATCAAAATCAGATGCTGCTGCTGCTGATTGCAGAAAGATGAGAGGTCCTCCCCTTAGTCCCGTTGAGCCCCGGCTTCGTTTGTCTGCTTCAGCCAAGTCTCTCTCTTTCCCCCCCTTTTTTTTTTTTTTTTTTTTTTTATAATTTCTTGCCAGCTCTATTTTATTTTCTTGATTTCTATTCTGAGCATTAATTTTAATTGGTGATTTGTGGAATTTGATTTTTAATTCTTCCGAAAGTGTTTGACTTTTTTTTTTTGTGGTTTATTATTCAGGTAGAGTTCAATGGTTGTGTAATTCAGTTAGTTGGTCGAAATTTTTCTTTTTCTTTTTTGCTTTTTAGAAAACTGTACTCTACATGATTTGGGTTCTTCTTAATTTCTGAGAAAATGTTTTGGAGAATAAAAATGATTTTGTGATAAATGGTCACTTATTTACATCAAATTCCATACTGTGACATTTGTAAAGTAAATGTTAATTTGGGCTATCATGATTTCTAAATCTGCACTTTTTTCATATCGAAAGAATGGTATTGAAGGGGACAAGTCTTGCAGTTGGGTTTAAATATGCACAATAATGTAGTTCAAAATTGTTTTATTTTTATCATTTTTATTTTTATATTTTGCTTTTCTTTTAGTAAGTGTGACTGTATCTTTCTACCTATGAAAAAGTACGCTTGTATATGAATTTGAGCTTCGTTTCCAAATCTCATCTGTGCATCAAATTGTGCTTGGTGTTGATGGTGGTTGTGAATCTGAAAATTTTTTCATGAGACTTTTTTAGGTTACTTGTATATACCTTGTGAATGATAGATTGGAGTGATACAGAAGCTAGATTGGACCATAAGAAGAAAAATCATTAGCCACGACAATGACTGTAACCTGCTACAGAAGCTACTCAAAATGGCTCTTTATTTGTTGTCTCTTAACATTATATTTCCGATCTACGGAACATTCACCGCGAAAATAGATAACAGAGAATACGATAATGTTTGAGATGTTAATGACAGTTGCTGATGTTTTCTGCTCTTCTGTGTGCTAGTTTAGATTCTTTGTGATGAGTTGTTTTTTCCGGCTAATTCAGGAAAACTTTCCCCCATAGTGTTGGTTATCTTCAATTTTACTATTCTGGTTTGTCTTGGCATTTTCTTTTTCTTGCAATGAAAATCCTCATGTAGTCGTGATTGCTTTTTACAGTGAAGACTCAAACAAACGAAGATCCCACAGAAACAAAGTTTTTGGCCATATTGAAAAGGCACTACGTCTCCCTGTTCAAGATCGGAATTTAAACTACAAGCCTACCTTGAAGCTTGTGCTTGTCATCATAACATTATGCACCTTCGTTACACTCTTCCTGTCTCCTGCAATTTATAATACAGAACATCTTTCAAACTCTCTGTCCCGGTATGTTGTATTTGCTACTTATCCTTTTTATTTCTTGATACTAGTTTTTATTTTTTTCCCCCCTAAAAATCTGGTTCTTAATAAATTTATGTTCCCTGAGACAATGTAGAACCTTTATTTTCATTAATCAATCACAAAAATCAGAGTTGTCAGCTAAAAAGAACATAGAACGTCCGATTTTCCTTGATGTAATATCTTGAATGTCACTGCATGCAGGCCTAGTTCTCTAGAGCGATGGATAGGAGAGGGAACTGTTGTAGATTTACGTTATGCATCGTCATTAGACATAAATTGGGACCTGATATCAGACACCCTAGATAAGCTGAATGACAAGGATATGTATAGGGGGGTTGGCTTGTTGAACTTTAATAACAGTGAGATTGACCAATGGAAGGAGCTAATACCCGATGCTGAGCATGTTGTTCTGCGACTGGACCGTGTGTCCTACAACACAACGTGGGAGTCGCTGTACCCCGAATGGATAGACGAAGAAGAAGAATTTGATGTTCCTACTTGCCCTTCTCTGCCCAAGATCAAATATCCAGGAAAACCAAGACTTGATCTTATTGCCGTCAAGATCCCCTGCAACAAGTCAGGGAGCTGGTCAAGAGATGTGGCCCGGTTGCACTTGCAGCTTGAAGTAGCAAGACTTGCTGCATCTTCCAAAGGGTATCATCCGGTGCGCGTGATTTTGGTGACCGAGTGCATTCCGATCCCAAATCTGTTTACTTGTAAAGATCTTGTTGTACGAGAAGGGGATACATGGCTATATGAACCGAACCTTAATAAATTGCGAGAGAAGGTGCAGCTCCCAGTTGGGTCATGTGAGCTTGCAGTTCCTCTCAAGGCTAAAGGTTAGAGTTTTTCGTGCCTTGATTTCTGCTGGTCCACTTTTTTTTTTTTTTATAATTTTTTTGGTCTTCCCTTTTCCAGAGATATGTTCAAATAATCTAATTTTATTTTGCTTTGAAATTTTGACTTTTCTTTAATTGCATAAAACTTCAAAGGAAGAAACTAACCAATTATTACCTAAGCAGAAAACTTCCACTCCGAAAGAGCTCATCGGGAAGCTTATGCAACCATCCTTCACTCGGCCCATGTATATGTTTGTGGGGCCATTGCTGCAGCGCAAAGTATTCGCATGGCTGGTTCAACTCGAGATCTCGTGATACTTGTTGACGAAACAATTAGTGACTATCACCGAGGAGGGTTGGAGGCTGCAGGTTGGAAAATTCACACAATCAAAAGGATCAGGAACCCAAAAGCCGAACCGGAGGCATACAATGAGTGGAACTACAGCAAATTCCGTCTTTGGCAGCTAACGGAATATGACAAGATCATCTTTATTGATGCCGACTTGCTTATACTTAGGAACATTGATTTCCTGTTCGAGATGCCGGAAATATCAGCAACGGGAAACAATGCTACGTTGTTCAACTCAGGTGTGATGGTTATTGAGCCGTCTAATTGTACGTTCCAGCTGCTAATGGATCACATCAATGAAATCGTGTCCTACAATGGTGGGGACCAAGGGTACCTCAATGAAATCTTTACGTGGTGGCATAGGATTCCGAAGCACATGAACTTCTTAAAACACTTCTGGGAAGGCGATGAACCGGAGAAGAAAGAGATGAAGACTCGCCTCTTTGGAGCAGATCCGCCAATCCTGTACGTCCTACACTATCTGGGTAACAAGCCATGGATTTGCTTCCGGGACTACGACTGCAACTGGAACGTAGACATTTTGCAGGGGTTTGCGAGTGATGTTGCACATAAGAGATGGTGGAAAGTGCATAACGCCATGCCGGAAAACCTGCACAAGTACTGTTTACTGCGCTCCAAGCAGAAGGCGGCTTTGGAATGGGATCGGAGACAGGCTGAGAAAGCAAATTACACCGATGGTCACTGGAAGATTAAGATAAAGGATAAGCGATTGAATATATGTTTCGAGGAATTTTGTTTCTGGGAGAGCATGTTATGGCACTGGGGCGAAAAGAACTGGACAGACAATGCCACGGTCACTCCGGCACTGCCTGCAATCACTTCAGCATCACTTTCCTCTTCATAAATTGTTGTATTTTTTTTTTTCCCTCTTTCATACTTGTATACTTAATTTATATGAAAATTGTATTGCCTAGGGTATGATAAAGAATTTGTACGTTTCATATTATTGTTTATTCTTCTTAAATGCATTTTACACACGTTCTAACATGTGAGCGGCATAGAAATAGTATAGAGTTTTTGTGCCAAATTTGTAGAAGACCATTATTGCCATTCAAAGCAGAAAGTTTGATTTCTGAAAACTAAGTTGTAATTCTATGCATAGCCATGGAAACGTTTTGTTATCTTCTTGTCTAGAGTCAAATTTCTTTTTCTTTTTTATTTTTTATTTTTTTGATTTGATTATACGAGTGTTATATTCCTCTTTTCCGACTGATTTTGCTACATTGAAATTTCTCTACTCTTTTTTTTTTCTTCTTTTTTGCTAAATAAATTTCTCTACTCTTTAGCAATAACAACTCTTGCTATGATGCTATCTAAACACATCTGCTAAACTTTTCCCAGAAAATCCAAGGCAAAAAGAACTATAAATTTTTCGACGCAAGAAATTACCCATCTTAAAGTTTAGTTGATCTTTTATATATATATAAAAGAAAAGTTTAGTTGATCTTAAGCCAATTAAGCAGTTTTGGAATAAAGCCGAAGTTGGATAGTAAATATTCAACTTGGTAAGAGTGATTATCTAATGGAAAAGAAAATGTGACGGATGAATATGCTTGCAAAGCCTCTAGTTTTATCCATCCAGAAAAGTGTACAAAGTTTTGTGAGAAACAGATTGTTTTGAGAAATGATAGGTCATCACTCTCCATGTCACTACACTGTTGTTGGCTTGGAAAACAGTTTGATGTATGACCGGATTAGTTGTGTGTTGTTAACTGTAAACTTTAATATGGAATTTAAAGATTAGACTGCTAATAGATTTAATCCAATGACTGAAAAAATTCCTACTGGTGATGCTTAATGAAGGAGAGGAAGGAAATTGAATGAGAGATAAAGAGGGAAAATGAATCTTGGGAAAAAAGAGATTTTATAAATTTTTAGTTCTTCTAACTTTAGAAAGAGAAAAAAAGGGAAATTTTTTTTTTTTTTTTGACAAAAATATATGTAGTAAAATAACTATTTTGATGTCAATCTCTCTCTCTTTTTCATCATCTTTTTATTTATATAGATATAACTTTAAAATTCATTAAATTAGACATTTTATTTTCTCATTTCTTTCCCTCATGCAAACAACATAATAGTAAAGGATTAAAACAAAATTCTCTCTGAATTATAACACTCCTAACACTTTTTCACCTAATTTTAAAACGTAACACCCATCAATTCTGAAACATTCCCTCCCCCCCCAAGTTTTTTGATGAAAAAATGTCACATGATAAATAAATTTAGGGCACTTTAGTAAAACCCAAAAGCAGGTTTTTCTTTAGTAAAAAACTCTACCATTAGTTTTTGATTTTATTATAATAGTCAATTTATTATTTAACACTACACAGTTAACTCTCGAAAGCAAAATTATTATGATTTTAAAGTTGAAAAAATGGTTCTACATTTTAAAATTTGAGAATAAGGGTCGGTTTTTGGCACTAACTTCAAAAGACAAAACACAATCTGGATTTTAAAATCTCAACTTTACATGAAATTTCTCCGCCCTTTCATTTTTAATAAATTCAAAATTTAAAAATCCATAATTTTCTAATTTCAAATCGAAATAAGATGATTTTAATATCAAAATACTAGTAATGACGAGACAAACAAGATAATATCTATTTTGTAATTTTTTTTTTCCGAATACTTCTCAAATTTTTGCTCTGTTTTCTATATCATAAAATTTTTTCAAAATTTTTTCCTCCAAACACACATTTCCAACCTAACATTCAAAACTCCATCTCCATATATTCTCTAAACGGACGTTAAAGTATTTAGAGGAGATATATCATCCATCTTACTTGTGGGTAATTTCCCATCCTTTCTATTTGTCATCCAACTTACCAAACATTTCAGCAAAAAAAAAAAAAAAAAACTTACCAAACATTACATAAATATATGATTATAGGGAGAGACTGTGGTAGAGCTCTATTGAGAGTAACTACCGTAGAGTTCGTTTTTTAAACCATTTACATGTAATCTATTGGTTGAAATTGTACATGTGTATGGTAACTACGGTACAGTCTAGCTCATTGTATCATAGACTAAAAAATTAAAAAAAAAATCTAAAAAAGGCCATTGTTTACTCGTTCTTTTTGATAAGGACATGACTAACACAAGAGCATGGAATGTGGATCATATTCAAGTTCCTATTGGATCAATTACAAGAGCACGGGCCATGAAATTCTAAAATGCATTAAATGGGATGATTCGAGGGATTTGGGCTCAAGCATGCACGTGGAAGCCTATTGAGGGAGATGAACCAGTTGACCAGCCCTTAACAAGCATAATTCAAGTTCAAGAAAGTCAATATTAGAATATGTGCTTACTTTCCTTTTCTAGCATCTCTTCCGGTTTCAAACTACAACAAAAGGAAAGAGATTTGTCAATCAATGCTGAATTATTATTCACTTTCCTTATTTGGATTTGGGCGCATCTGTTGGGAAGGAAATTTGATTTTGGCGCATTGGCTACTTTCCACTTTACTATTTTAGTTCTTTGACTGTTTTCCTTTTTCTTATTGGCATGTAATAAGCTGAAAATTAAGGGATTAAAGTCAGAATTGTTTCCCTTTAATTGAGGTTGAAATTAGGAGGTTATTTCAACTTTTCTTTTTCTATTTTAGGAACTTTCTTTGTAATATCCAGCCTATTAATAGACGTCTAAGTAGTAGTAAAAATTTAGATCATTATTCAGTAATTGTGGGAGTATTCTCTCTTTGATTCTTTGAAGAACTATTCAAACTTATCGGAATTTTTCGTGGCGTTCACCAATGACTTATCAATCAATCATTCCATAATTGATTGTGGCATCTTCACCATACCAATGTTCTTACCTCCACATAGGTAACGGGTCGCAGTTTTTCCAATCGAACTTGAACGTAGAGATGATCTTGTAGACTTCTTAGATTACGGGTTTCGTCACAAGTTGGCGGGGTTCGTATCATTTGGTATCAGTGTAACGCCCCAAATGCTATCTAACTTTAACGTTAGAAAATTAACATTAGAATTAACATAGATATGTGATGAGATAGCAATTTCTTAATTCTAATGTTATGTTGAGTTATTTTTCACAGGTGACGCGACGAGGACTCGATGTGCTAGAACAAGTTCATGCCAAATTGATGAATTTTTTTTTATGATGACTTGATAATTTTGTGTGATGGTTTATATATATATATATGGTATGTAGTATTTGTGATGATGTTAATGTTTAAAAAAAAAAAAAAAGGGAAAGTATGTTATCCGAAAAAGGCATATTTTATATGATGTTAATTTCCAACTCAATTATGAATCTTTGAATGTCGAAAATTATATTGTAATTTAAATAAACTTATAGAGATTTTCATAAGCTTTCCAACGCCTACTCATTTGTGCAAATCCGATATCAGAGGAAGAAGTTATGACTAGTATACTATCCGGATATGTACTAGAAACCAACCAGTTTACCATGTGCAATTTTAAGTGCGAAAATTCTAAAAGTTAACCTAGTTGTTTCCTTTTCCTCCCACACGTTTTCAGACCTTAATGACAGCTATTCCACAGCAATTCAAAGACAATTAAACCAAAGAATTTAATCTCAATTAATTCCAAAATTTATTTGGAATTAAATTACTCACAAATTTGGTTATAATTTTGAATGTTTCTCTTTTTACATGCTCTCTCTCTCTCTCTCCTTTCCCTAGCCTCATTTTCCCTTCTTTCCCATTCTTGTTGTCTGCTCTCTCAGCCCTCTCCCACGCACAAACACAGAGGAAAAAAAAAAAATCTGTCAAACCTCCAAATTCCTCCAAACCGAAAATCAAATGATTTCAAGGTATGTATCATATTGTTTGATGAGGATGACTTTATTATTTGTTTTGGTATAGGGATTGGATAATTTTATGTGTTAGAAAGATGTCTTAGGGCTGTTTTGTGTGTGTGTGTGTATGAATCATATACATTGTGATGATATTTTTTTTTATATATACTTTTAATGATTTTCGGATTTGACCACTGTTATTGGGATTTCCAGATTTTATGATAAGTTTCGAAACTATTTTTGGGAATCCAAACGGTCTCCGTTTTTAACAAATTTGATATTGTTGGAAAGCCCTAGATGTCTATTTTCATTTGAAATCAGTTTCATATCTTTTGGAGTTATTTGTGAAATTTTATGATTTTTCAAATAGGCAGAGGTCGGACTGTCAAGTTCGGTAAAATTTTAATGATCAGATTTCAAAACTGATTTTGGGAATCTAAACGGTCTCCGTTTTTAACAAATTTGATATTGTTGGAAAGCCCTAGATGTTTATTTTCGTTTGAAATCAGTTTCATATCTTTTGGAATTATTTGTGAGTTTTTATGATTTTTCAAATAGGCAGAGGTCGGACTGCCAAGTTTGGTAAAATTTTAATGATCAGATTTCAAAACTGTTTATGAGAATGCAAACGGTCTCTGTTTTTAACAAATTTGATATTGTTAGAAAGCTATAGATGTCTATTTTCATTTGGAATCATTTTTATATCATTTGGAGATATCTGTAAATTTTTGTGATTTTTCAAACCGGTAAAGGTCCGGCTGCCAGTTTCAGAAAAAGTTTAGAAATCAATTTCAAAACTATTTTTGAGGGTCCAAACGGTCTTTATTTTTTATGAATTGGATACCATTAGAAAGATCTGGATGTCTACTTTCATTTAAAATTAGTTTCAGATTATTTGGAGCTTTGTATGAATTGTTATGAATTTTTGAAGGGACAAAAGTCTGATTGGCAGATTCTATTAAAATTTGAAATTTCATGAAATTGTTCAATTTTTGTGTTTTGATGTAATTAAATGATGAAATAGGGCTTGTAGGTGCTGCTATGATATGGTGGATGTGTTTGATGAATTATTATGAGCTTTTGTTGATTTTATTATATTTATTATTCATGGCATGAACGGTTCTAAAGACGAGCACCCGAGACCTCAATCGCGCGTCACCATCGAAAAATTCAAAAAGGTTGAGTAAGGCGTTTATGTAAGTACACTCTCACCTGCAACATGAATTAAAGATTTGAGAAGTATATATTTTGATGTTGATGATGATGTTATGATGTTCTTAAATAATACTTCTCCTATGATGACGTTTTGATGAAACGTTTTGATGAAAAGTATATATATGGTATGTATATGTATCTTTATGTTTTAAAATGGCGTTGTACACCCTTGATGATGATGTTGTCCGGTGAGCGGACTTTTGTCACCGTTGGGTTGGGATTTGCTACCCCAACCCTTCCGTGACTAGCGCGCTATGATGGTACAACGCCGGGCCCAATATATGACGGTTTTAAAAGTAAAAAGTTTTTAAATGATGTTTATATTTATGATGATAAAAGAAAAATGTTTATTTACATTTGTGAGATTTAAGTGTCTTACTAAGCCCTTGCTTATATAAGTTAATTCATGTTGCAGATAAAGGAAAGGGTAAGTCATAGTGTTGGAGGAGCTTGGAGCGGAAAGCGGGACGATATGTGATAGGAAAACGGGAGGAACGATCATAAGATGGACATTTTTGATTTTAAATGAAGTTTTGAGATTTTAATTTATTATTATTTGATTGGATGTTTCATAAGGACTTAAATTTTATTTCATGAGTTGGGTTTTAGAAAAATATATATATATACTTATATTAATTATGAAGTATAATTTTGATATAGTTTAAAAAAAAAAATTTATAGAGTTTTCTAAAATTATCTAAGTAAAGTTTTCTATTATGTAATTATTTTTATTTCAAGCTTAATATTTTCCGCAATTTATAAGAAATGAATGATTAAATAAGAAGTCAACTGTAATGGTCCGTGAGGGGTCGTTACAATCAGAGGGAAATTTGCCAACTAAAGTTTGGAAAGAGGCATGTGATGAGTGAAGATGCCACAATCAGGAACTGAAATTTAAAACTACAGCAAGGAAAAGAAAAAAAAAAATTGATCAAAAAGAAGAGGGAAATTCGGCCAACTAAAGTTTGGAAAGATATTTGAATACTAGGCTGAAAACAAAAGGGAAACTAGGTAAAAAAAAAACAAATGGGATAGGCAAACCTGAGACTAGAACCGAAGCTCTGATACCGAACAATAGCATAGTCAGAAAACTCAATGGCTGCAACTTTTACCTTCTTCATCTCGGAGTAGTTGTGGCAATCAAAAACTAGCTCCATCTTTTTTTCCCACTCTAGATAAGCCTCAGGATTATTATTGCCTTGAAACGAAGGCACCTTTATCTTAATGCTGCCCAAATTATTATCCTCCACATTCCTATCACTTCCAACACGTCCATGCCTCCTATTACTAATAACCGAATCTCGATCATCTTCTTCATCAAAACCGACCCCATGATACTCTTCATCTTCAACCCTCACTTCCCTCGGTTGAAATCTTTCCCTTCTACGCACATTAGGAGCGTGTTGTGGCTGCTCCACATGTGTATTCTCCATCCGGTCTATCCGTTCGTGAACCTGCTCCAACTCCACCCTCATCACATGCTTCATCTCACTCATCATGGCCTCCAAAAACAATTTCGGATAAGCCAATTCCGTAGCGCCATCAGCATTGCTTTTGTGAGACATGATTGTTGCAAAACAAAGTTAGAAAGATAGGACCTCACAATTCTCTCCCTTACGTGTTTACACTCAAAAATGTGAATCACTCTACACTCGTGTTTTCACTCAATAATACGTGGCTTTTAACCCTATAATGTTCTCACCACTTTTGCCTTTTTCCACTCAATAATTATCTTTCAGTTCTTTTGAAACTAAACAAACAATACTCAAAATTCCCAGCAACAATTCACCAAGAACTCATCAAAGAAATTCAGGATTTAAAAGCTAGAATATAAGGAGCACGGCTGATTAAAATTTCTACGAAAAAATTCTGGTTTTTGGGGTAAGGTGATTTTTGGACTTATTGGGACCAAAATTAATGAAAACAAACAATTTTTTTTTTTTTTTTTTTTTTGGTTCCTTTCTGTTTTCTTCTTCTTCTTCTTCTTTATTTATTTATTTATTTATTTATTTTATTTTATGCCACAAACATGAATTACAACTAGAACCATAAATTACAAATTATAAATAAATTCGGAAACACATTTTTTTTTTTTTGCAGTTACGAATAGAAACAGATTAGAGCAAGGAAACAAATATAAATTCGAATTGGAAGAAAGATGAAAAGTTCGGCCTAGGTATGTTTTTTTTTTTTCTTAAACAAATTTAGACTTTTTTTTTTAAAACTAATTTGGTCACACATAATCGGCCAGGAAAGGAACTAAATTAAATTGGATAGGCAAACCTGAGACTAGAACCGAAGCTCTGATACCAAATGATACGAACTCCACCAACTTGTGACGAAACCCATAATCTAAGAAGTCTCCAAGATCGTCTCTACGTTCAGGTTCGATTGGAAGAACCGTGACCCGTTACCTATGTGGAGGTAAGAACCTTGGTATGGTAAAGACGCCACAATCAATTATGGAAAGATTGATTGATAAGTTTTTAGTAAACACAACGAAAAATTCCGATAAGTTCGAATAGTTCTTCAAAGAATCAAAGAGAAAATACTCTCACAATTACTAAATAATGATATGAATTTTTACTCCTACTTAGATGCCTATTAATAGGATGGATATTACAAAGAAAGTTCCTAAAATAGAAAAAGGAAAGTTGAAATAACCTCCTAATTTCAGCCTCAATTAAAGGGAAATAATTCTGACTTTAATCCCTTAATTTTCAGCTTATTACATGCCAATAAAAAAAAAGGAAACAGTCAAAGAACTAAAATAATAAAGTGGAAAGTAGTCAATGCGTCAAAATCAAATTTCCTTCCTAGCAAATGAGCCCAAATCCAAATAAGGAAAGTGAATAATAATTCAGCCTTGATTGACAAATCTCTTCCTTTAGTTGTAGCTTGAAACCGGAAGAGATGCCGGAAAAGGAAAGTAAGTACATATTCTCCTATTGACTTTCTTGAACTTGAATTATGCTTGTTAAGGGCTGGTCAATTGGTTCATCTCCCTCAATAGGCTTCCTCGTGCATGCTTGAGCCCAAATCCCTCGAATCAGCCCATTTAACGCATTTTGGAATTTCTTGACCCGTGCTCTTGTAACTGGTTCGATAGGAACTTGAATAGGATCTGCATTCCATGCTCTTGTGCTAGCCATGTCCTCATCATTTTTTCCCCTCCCTCCTCGACCTTCCACCGTGTAGCAAGAGGTCTGTCGCCCACGTAATCAACAGAGCCACTTCTCTGGCGACGAGGAGAGAGGAACTTGACATCACGAGCAACTTTGCAAGCAACCGTCGAGATATCCGTTCTCCGACTGCGTCTTCGTCTTCTCTGGTGAGATCTCCATCGTCTCCGGCACCATAGTACGATCGTGATCTCCATGATGAAGATGACCTCACGCGATAGTAGAATTGAGAGGAAATCACAATCACGATTCATATTGCCTCTGATCTCATGTTATTGGGCACCCCGAGCTCGTTGTCGTCTTCGACGGCAGCCTCCTTTGTGACATGTTTGGGTAAGGAAGTCCTTCGGCCACCAAATCGCTTGTTGAAGAGTGCCCGGCGAGATCGTGATCATTCTTGTGAGAACCACCTCCCTGAGGAACCGTCGGAGAAATGCTCACCATGGTCGTCGGGGAGGAGAGAGATTTGTGCTCAGGAGAGAGGAAAAAAAAAAAAGGTCGGCAAGGAGAAAGTTGGTATGAGGAGAAAGAAAAAAAAAAAAGTAAATTATCAAATTACCTTAATATCCAGATCATATACTTCCCATCACAAAATAACAACTTTATCTCACCATCCATAACAAATAAACATCAATTATCAACTATTAAATAGAAACCTATTAATAGTTACTCTGAAAAGAGTCTTTACAACGTATTCTCCGGTGATTTAATATCTTCCAATAATAAGAGAATAATAGGGACCAGCTAAACTACTAGTTTTGAGTTTTTGGTCCGAACAAGCTAAGCTAACACACAGCTCGAACTTCAGTTTCTGTCTCTCCCTCTCAACAACTTTTTTTTTTTGGGGGGGGGGGGGGTTGTGAAAGAAAGTGAGAATGAATTTGAGCAGAGGTTGTAGTTCAAGAAGCTTCTGGGTTTCTTCAATTTCACCAATCATCACTAATACAACTACAACAAGCATACTCTCACCAACGAAATTCTCTTTCCCATTCTTCCGATACCCGTTTCGTCATTCTGTTGTTGAGAAATCCCGTTTAGCCCGTGCCCATGCCCGCAAGAGACCCTCAGATTCCGACCAACCCAATCCCATCATCAGCCCCATCATCCTTCAACAAGTTTCGGACGACGACGACCTTCTCTTTGACGAACTGGAAGATGATGATGGTATGTTTAATCCAACTCCTCTTTTATTTTTTCTTCGTGTTTCCTTATCGTGTTTTGCTCATGTTTTTTCCCCTTTCCATTGGGGGGTCTGAGGAAAATATGGCCATGGATTTTCCTTGTTTTTTTTTTGTTTGGTTTTTGTGAAAAGGTAGAAGGGAAAAGTGGAAAAAGAGATACAGGGATGAGTGAATTTTTTTTTTTTCTTTTTTAACTTGGGGATTCAGACTCTACGTCTTGTGGTGGAGTCGGGTGAAATTGTTATGCCTACAATCACGAGGGATGAGTGATTTTATATCCTTAAGAAAATCTTAATTTTAAACAAACACAACGAGAGAAAGCTCCTTCCCTTCCTCTACATTTTCCTTAAGTTATTTTTATGTTAGATTATCCTTCCATCCCAAAAGCTTTTTAGTACATTAGATTTATATTCTAAAAAAATGTACAATTCATTCCCTGTAGTTTCGTTTTCTTAGTAGTAAGCATAGTCAAAGAGCTTGTTTGGTAAGAGGGAAAAGTGGAAGAAAGAGAGCAGTGGAAGGATTTCATTAGGAGGAATAAAAGAGAGAGAGAGAGAGAGAGGGAATGTATTGGGTGCAAAGTTTCAAATATGAAGGAGGGAATTCATACCAAATACAATAAAAGAAAGTCTTTCTCTTGCTTTATTTTCTTCACCTAGGTTATATATATGTGTGTGTGTGTGTGTGTGTGTGTGTGTGTTTGTATTCCTATTTTCTTTCCTTCTTACCAAGCACTACCTAAAAGTATCCTCTACAAGCAATCCAAATGGGTCCCAAGTGGTCTATCGTTGTTTGTCTTTTCTTTAATTACTTTTATGTAGAATTTTGCCAATTTGAGCATTTTCACGTGTAGTTATGTTAAAACCAAATGATATATTAACTTTTTTGCACATAATTGACTGCTAATGACAATAAGTTTGAGATTTTGAACAAAAGTTTTGAGCCCTTCATTTTTTAATGAAATTCTCAATTGTGTAGAAGATTTTGTAGATGATGATGACGATGATTATGCTGAAGATGAGGATGAGGAAGATGATGCTGAAACCTATGTAAGTTTTGTTTCTTGAGGAAGTTATTCAAACCGAAAGTGCTAATTTTTTGGGGGAAAATGAATTGAAGGATTAATAATATGCTGTGGTTCTTTCCTTCGTCTTTGGAAGGTTGGGGATGGAGGTGCAGGGGGTGGAATTTCTCTTGCAGGGACATGGTGGGATAAAAAGGCATTAGAAATAGCCGAAGAAGTTTCTCTTTCTTTTGATGGTGACTTGAACATATATGCATTCAAGACATTGTCAAATTCCACCATTCGAGTGCGCATTGAGAACCTTACTAAGAAGTAAGCATCTTTTGGAATTATTCTTTGATGTCATAATATGAAGATTGTAGGGTTTGTGACTGATCCTATACTCTAACAGTGAAAGTAGGAAATGAAACATGGAATTTATTACATGTAACAATTACTTTAGAAAGATGTAACACTAGTCTTCGATAAGAAAATTCCTGGTGTTACATCTTCCAAAGTCATTGCTATATAGAATATATGACATTTTACCCCTCTAGTTTCTGCATGTTACAAATAGGAACGGTCCTTTATGAAGGACAAAGGTCTTTTGCCTAGATTGTATCTTAAGTAAACAACATGGATGAGGCAAGCTTATGTTACGCCCTTTATGATGCTCGATGGAGCATTTCTCAATACCACCGAGTAGCAAGTAGCAACTACCTTATGACCTGATTAGTTATCCCTCGATATTTTATCTTGAGCAAAAAGTTTGTTGTTGTGCACTATAGAGTTCTTCTTGTGATTCTTCTTCTATAATTAAGTCTTGTTTCCCTTCCTCTCTTAAAGGCTCGCTGTCATAAAACAACTCCAATTGCCCATCTCTCTTTTGCGGCTCCTCAAAGTGGTATTCATCTGTGTTAACAATTGGAACAGCCATGGTAGGAATGGTGCACTCAATTCTTTGATGTTTTCCACCATTGTCTCCGTGCTTATGGTTGCACATGATTCCTCATGAAATTCCTTCATCCACTCAAGATTTTGATTCATCCTCTCCATATAGTAAGCAAATAGGGCTTGAAAATTCGGAGGATGTCTCCATATCTTGAGATTGGGTGTCAATCCATGGCTCCATAAGGTTTGAATTGTTTTCCCAACCGTGGTTGTTCATTGAACAATTTAAATTCCAATAATCAAACTCGGCCGTGTCTTCCAATATATAGTAGGCTTCGTCAATGGATTGTTGGTAGAAAGAGGTGGTACAATCTCCCTTTTCAACCCAATTCCTAGATATGGCATGCAAGCCATTAAGGAAGAGTTGACTCTGATATTCCTTACAGAAACCATGATATGAAAACCACTTAGCAAATCTTTAAATCTCCACCAAGCACTACACAATGGCTCTGAATCATGTTGAACAAAATTCACGGGGAGTTGTTGATGAAACATCTTAAAGTACCTCAAATGAGATTTAAAAAAAAAAAAAAATTAAAAAAAAAAGGGAAAAATATTCAAATTAAAACTAGAGCTAATTGGTATCTACATTAGTAAAACAAAATAGTCCCCGACGGCGCCAAAAACTTAAATTACAAAAATAAAAAGATAAGAAAATTGGAAGTAGTACATGAAGATTCAAGTAAAACAATGGAAGAAAAATCCAATGGAAGCTAATTGGTGTCGGTATAATTACTAATATCAACACCAATTTTCCCTCAACACTTCATTTGCATCGCTCTACTCTTCCCTTGATAACTTAACCAATTTGAATTGTTAACCAAAAGCCTAAATTATCTAAAAGCCTCTCCCGATTGTCATGTGAAATATTCTCCTTAAATAACTCACTGTATTCCTATGAGAATTAAATTAAGATGAAATTCATAAGTATGCACTCTTTTAATGGTCACACATGATATGTAAGTATATTCTTATCTTACACAAACTCACGGCTTCCGCACATTGATCATATGTCACCCTATCAAAGGCTAAACACAAAATTCACTTTTCCAAGTTAATTAGTGTTTCCCAAATCAATCTAATTAGTGATAATTAACTAGAAGCGTTAGACACAAGATAGAATGAACAATTCAATAGTTGATTAATAAAAATCAAGAGAGAGAAAATTAATTCAAACTATATTTGCAATCCTAGAAAAGAAAATTAGGTCATCATGGATTGAAAAGTGCCATTAAATAGTGGATCATCATCATTGAAATTACAAGAGAATTTAAAGAGAAGAAAGATCGAGAGAAAAAACTAGTGAAGTAATCCCCGAATCTTCGACTCTTCTTGTTCGCCTTGAATCTCCCTTAATGACTCTCTCTAATTTCTAAAGTTTAATACTGAAAAGAATAATGAAAAACCAGCTCCTAAACTAACCCTAATCTCTACTATTTATAGCTTTGTTCCAAAGAAGGCAACTTTGAATCGGCAAATTCCATAAAACGGGAAAGTTTGCGTATTGGCGCTGCAGCCATGAGATCTGCGCACTGCAGCGCCCGTTGCTTTGGGCCTGTTTGTTCTTGTTCCAGCGCTGCAACCTCCCCTGTTCTGGCACCCCGTTTGGTCCGGCGCCAGTGCTGCAACACTCTCTGGCCAGCGCTGCATTGCTGGCTGCTTCCGTCCAGTTCCATTTTGGCACTGCAGCCCTCCAACTCGCGGCTGCAGCGCCTGCAATCTGTGTAGGCTGACTCCTGAGGCTCGTTTGGGCACTGCAGCCTTGGTTTCTGGCGCTGCAGCGCCCACACTCTGTCTTCTCTTCTAAGTTTCCATTTCCAAACAAATTCCTTCCAAGTTCACCATTAGACGATTGATTACCTAACCTGTATAAACACAACTAAAACAACTAGAAAGACATTAAAATAACTCTTAAACTAACAAAACATCATGAGGAAAGCACCAAATTACTGGTATGGTACGAAGTACAAGTTGTAATGGCGGTATTGAGTTTAAACATTCTGCCTTCTTAGGTCCAATGAGAAATGTATAGCTCGGATAATTGGGCAGACATTTTAAGGGGATGCCCTTAGAAACATATTTTCCTTTTTCAAACCTTTTAAACAAGTTTCAACTATTTTCTTTTCATGCTAAATATTATCCTGGATATTTCTTTGACTTGGTGGTCCCTCCTATGAATCAAACTACCACTGTTGGATATATTAACCACGTTACATATGCTTTAAGCATGGTAGTTTGTTTATATAGTTACTTAGTAACATTGTGCTGGAAATTCGGTTCATCTCTCTCTGCAATGCAGAACTTTGACAATCGGATTTTGTTGGACACTTTGTATACACTCAGAAATATAATCATAAAAATTCTACCAAAATTTGTTGTATTGTATGATATGAGGTTTCCAGGAAGATGATCATATATTGTGTCAAAATCTCTACCTTTGGAAAAGTAAATAGAGTTAATTATCCAAAGAAATTGAAGTAATGCTAGGGATCCCAACTTTTTGAAACCAAGTCACATGGCCGTGAGTTGTTATCTTTCATGGGTAGATGCAATCTTTTAATATTATTTACCATGACAATTTTTTAAACACCTACTTATAAAAAAATGACCGCTTAACATGCCACGCGAGTTGCTGTTAAGAAGTTGGGATCCTAAGGATGACTGGATAGGCTTTAAAATTTTGATCATATATTTTGGCCTTATGATTTATTTTTTTTGTAATTTCATATGATATTTTTTATGATACATTCTACATGAGTTGGTATCAGGACGAATGGGTACGGTTTTGTAGGACTTTTTCTGTCTAGATGAAGTTTTCCCGTCATTATTTGTGAGGTGCCCATATATATGCCTTTGTAACCATAAGCAATGATATGCCACAGGTCTGGTTCCCCCAGTATGGAAGATATAGAAGCTTTTTCTACAACATATCGAGCATGGTTAGACGAAGCAGAGCTTGCTAAATCCATACCTGAGAATATATATCTGGAGGTAAATTCACCCTTTTTTTTTTGTTTTTTTTCATCGTCTCCTCTCTCCATTCTAGTTTATTTAGCAATTTGTGACAAGACATCAAACTAAGTTAAGACTACGAATAGCAAATGACGGTTTTTTTTTTTTTTTGTCCCCCTTAAATATGAGGCATAAACCTTAACTTAAGCTCAATCGTCAGTAGACATGGCTGCTTTCTGTAGTTTCTGGAGCTCACTCGGCTAAGTAGGTTTAGCACCAATTTATTTTGACTAAGCACTTGAAGATGAAATTTGAGTCTAATTATCTACCTCATTATCTGTACATTTTACCAATCAAGCAAAATGAATGTAAGGGTTCTCACATCCATGGCAGGTTTCATCACCGGGTGTTGAAAGGGTAGTTCGGACTCCACAAGACTTGGGCCGGTTCAAAGAACGGCCTATGTATGTGAAATATGATAACGAGATAGCCGCAAGAGGTTCATCTTCGGAAAGTGATGGTGTTTTTAGGCTCATTTCTTTCGACTTGGAGACAAAGAGTTGCACTTGGGGTTTAGCAGACGTGAGAATAAACAGAGAGAAAGCTGGGAAAGGGAGACCACTCAGCAAAAAGCAACGAGAGTGGCGTTTAGAAACACCCTTCGATTCCTTGCGCTTGGTCCGGTTTTATTCTAAAACTTGATCATTTTATTTCTAATATGTTTCTCCCTCTAAAGCCATGTCTGTAGAAGAAACTTAACATGTAGCATTTTTTATAAAAGAAACTAGTACATAAAAGAGATAAAGCAGCAACTCTTCTTTTTATTTATTTATTTATTTTTATATATATATATATTTATTTTATTTTAAATCTTGTACGATGTAAAGGATATTCTTTACTTGAAAATCCTAGTTTATAACTTACAATGTATAAAACAAGTAATGGTACATTTTTCATCTAATAGGATTACTCTGTAGGAAACACAAGATTCCCAAGGTTTCATTTGGAAATTTTGTCTTTCAAAGTTTGATTATTTAGCACTAATGTCCCTTAAATTTATCATCATTTGACAACCCAACCCCCCCACCACCCCCCACCCCCCACCCCCCCCCCCCCCCCCCAAAAAAAACCCAATTTAATAAAGAGTAATTGGCCTAAATTGTCCTTGAACTCTTTATAAAGTGATGATTTGATCCCTATTATATTTTTTTTAGCCGAGATGACTCTAAACTCTTAAAATATTGGTTATTGTAGTTCTTTCCGTTCAAAACCGTTAAATTTCTAACGAAATGAGTCACGTACAATGTATATGATCTAATTTGAGAGGATATTTAATTTAACAAAAACAAAAAAAAAACTAAAATTCATCTATCTTTTCTCTCTCCTCTCTCTCTCTCTGTTCATGCCTTGAGCAGTTTGGTGGGTGGGGGGTCCAAGCTTGGCGGCGGCGGCGGCGGCGGCGGCGGTGGCGGCAAATGGACCCAAATCTTAGTTTTTGGGTTTTGGGAGGGGGGGCTTGAGCTTGACGATGGAGAAGACGGTGGTGGAGGCGGTCGAGGCTGAGAACGCGGCAGCGACGGAGATCTAGCATGGCTGTGGAACCTGGGTTTCGGCGCCGGGGGGAGGGGAACTGTAGTGGGGGAGATCTAGATCAAATTGGGTTGGGGGGGGGGGGGGGGGGGGGGGGGGGGGCATCAAATTGTTTGGGGAAGGGGGAGATTAAATTGTTTGGGGGGAGGGGGAAAACTGACGGGGTGGGGGGACACCTAGATCTAGAGAGAAAGATGGTATTTTAGTCTTTTTACTATAAAAATGATCATTTGAATAAGAGTCTGTTAGATATTTAATGGAGAATGACAAAAATGATTGTAATAGTCAAGAAAATAGAAGTTCAGGGTCATCTCGGCAAAAATAAATAAATAAATAAATTAAACAGGGACTAAACCGTCACATTATAAAGAATTTAAGGATCATTTAGGTCAATTACTCTTTTTTAATTTCAACAATTTATCCCATGAACTTTCATAATTGTTGCAATATATCCCATTTAGTTAATTTTACATTAAATTGAAGATTTAAATTTGGAAGATCTGCATTATGGTTTGTACTAGACTTGGAAATTTTTGATCAGAAATAGGGTTTTACTTCATCACATGAGGTGAACATGGGCTTTTTATGACTAATTTAATGGAAAATTAAGCCATATGAGGTACATTGTAATAATTTATCAAGTTTAAGGGATAAATTATCAAAATTAAAAGTTTGGGGTAAGTTGTCAAAAGATGACAAATTTAGAGGAAATTTCACAAATGACTTCATTAAAAAATGCTGAGTTCGAATCCTCCGTTCACAAGTTTAAAAAAAATAAAAATTAAAAACTTGTTTACTTCATTCTTTTTTTAATGGAACAAAATTTTTATAAAGAATAAAAAATAGAGTAAAAAAATTCAATTTAACTTTTTAAAAAAAAATCTACTTATCTAGAAAATTTAACAATTTGGATTGGCTACTTGCTTCCCACTAATACAATAATACTTGGGGGGAGTAAAAAAAAAAAAAAAAAAAAAACGATAGGATGCGATAAGGATTGAAAGGGAAAAAAAAAAAAAGGAAATCAAATTAAGCATTTGAAAGTTCGAAAGCTTAGGGGCTGTAAACTGGTAAATAACATTACTACTAGTCTACTACTAATACTTCAATTTTCGAATATATTATTATCTAGATTTACTTTCTTTTGCTGATAGATAAGAGAATTTCTTTTCATTTTTATTTTTTATTTTTTGAAGAAAAAGACCTAAAGGGGGACAGGGGACCAAATCACCAATGGAGCATTTGTTTCAGTCATTTTATCAAATAGGATATATTACATTTAAATGGTTCTTTAAAATATATGTTTAAATTTTCACATTTCAAATACTTCATTTGGATTCTCCATTTTGAAATGTGGTCCAAATAAAATGAATCACATCTCAACTAGACAAATACATATCACATTTAAAATAATGTTATATATCGTCTAGATGTCCATTTGGAATAATATTATCATATTGAAATATAAATGATTTTTCAGTCAAATCCCAGTTTTAAAAATTTTCTCATTTCAAATTATAATTTTCAACAATTATCTAAATATGAATCTAAATGATACATCTAAATATTTATTCAAATAATAATCTAAATATTTCTATCCTAATTATTTCCATCTAAATAATTTCATTCAAATATGAAAATCTAAATAGCTTCCCTGAACGCACCACAAATTATCATGGTTATGCTTTGTACTTGTGTTGGACCAATTGATTCCTAAACATGATCTTGGATAACAGTGAATACCCAGCTGGTACGGTTTTTGTTTTGTTTTGTTTTGTTTTGTTTTGTTTTTTTGGTGAATATATCCAGCTGGTACGTTGTCCCAAATAGATTTTTTTTTTCTTTTCTTTTTCCTTGTCCAAAAAAAAAAAAAAAGGGGTACCTTCTTGTTTTATCTCATGGCGTCATCGTCTTGACAGTTCCTTCTTCCTATGCATGCCAATTTTGACTTTTGAGTAATTGAACATGGAGGGCAATGTACAAATACTATGTCACATTATTCACACACTTTTTTTTTTTTTTTTTAAGTCAGTTAACTAAAGATTGAAAAATCAGCATTTTCACTAATATTTTCATAGAAATTTCCATATTATAAAGTATCGATATGAAAACAGGAATGTCGTATCTATTCCGTAGAATATCTATGAAATTTTTATAGAAATTTTCGTAAATATCAATTTTTTTTTTATGAAAATATTGATATCCGTGAAAAGTGTAATAGTTAATGAACAAAATATCGTAGAAATTTACGGAAATAACGACAAAATATATATAATATATCAATCATAATATTATTTTTTTCCTTTTAATATAATAAAATTCATGATTTTTTTTTAATTCAAGCATAATTTTTTTAATATATAAATATACAGTAGAGATTGAGAAACATATGGCAGATCTAAAATTATATAAAATAAATACTCAAATGTCATATCTTGGTATTGATATTGTTTACACTAATAAGATATTGCAAATACTATCTAACATTCTAAGCGTCCATTTGATTCGACGGTTGGAGTTGAAATTTTTAAGTTGGAGTTGGATGACTTTTTAAAAACTACTTATAATTTTTGTTGACTTTTCAAAAAAAGATAAAAAATGATATGAAAAATTTGAGTTGGAACTAAGATACCAAACAAAGTCTAAAAGTTCTTTTAATATTAATGTTTTCTTATCATGTAAAAAAAATGAATGTAATTTACCTATATTATATTGTATTTCAATAATTTTACTTAAATGGTGAACCTCAACTTATCGTTTACTGTATTATGCTTCAATCTTACCATGCAATTTGTCATATACTTGGTATTTAAACGAGAGTTTCATTAAGCATAATATATATATATATATATTAATAGATAGTAGAGATTGAGAAACATATGGCATATCCAAAATTATATAAATAAATACTCAAATGTCATATCTTGGTATCGAAGTTGTTTACATTAATAAGATATTGCAAATACTTTCTAACATTCTAAAAGCTCTTTTAATATTAATGTTTTCTTACCATGTAAAAAACAATGAATGTAATTTACCTATATTATGTTGTATTTCAATGATTTTACTTAATTGGCGAACCTCAACTTATCATTTACTGTATTATACTCCATTCTTACCATACAATCTGTCATATACTTAGTATTTAAATGAGAGTTTCATTTAGTTTCTATATTATTAACTATTTTAAACTTTTATATAGTTTTATTTAAAAATTTAGTATTTGAAAATGAATTTCTATATTTTACATAAATTTTCACTGATATCGATATTTCCATAAAATTTAACTATCGATATCTCTGCAAATATCAATAATTTCATCCTTGAGTAGAACTCATCCTAAAAAAACTAATTTAAGAAGAAGAGAGAGTCCAATCAACATGTAACACCACAACAAACCTAGTAATTTAGCGATGTGAAATAAATTCACAATCTAATACCATCCCTATGTGTTAGCATATCTTGCAAATGAGTCAGGGTCCAAATTCATCATCCCCTGCACCTGCAAAACGTATTTATGATACCGTGTGAGAAAGGGACCAAATGCAAAAAAGAGAAAAGAGAGAAAAGAAAAGAAGAAAGAAGAGGAGATAAATTTACAACCTAACAATTCCATCGTTAACATTGCATATGTATAGCATTATCATATAATAAAATATAAAAGTGAAAAATCTGTATTATCATGTGACAACACAATGTGGTTTCTTATTTTTATTCTTATTTTTCGATGTCAAGAATTGTTTTATCCTTTTTTTTTTTTTAATTTAGATTATGCATATCATGATTTTTTTTTTTTTGGCGATGAAAATTGGGGATAGAGAATTATAATTCTTCACTTTTTGATGAATTCAAATGTGAAATTACCACTAGGTCATTCCTATAACAATTACGTATGTCATGTTTTAATCAACTACTTGTGTAATTGTTATTTCTCTAATATCTTTAGAATAATAAGTGCTCAATCAAAATATTTAAGACCAAAAGTAGTACAAATTTACAATTTTTTTTTAATAGAAAAGTCATCTATGTAATGTTATGTGCAAAAAGATAGGATTTTATGCTTTAGCTTAGGTACATGTACTCAAAAGTACAATTACTTTAACGTTTCGTTTTGTTTTCTTATAATAATTGCCACACTTAGGTGACCTTTTGATTTAGCCTTTTTCTGCTCACTGTGCTTATGTCTACTCTTAACAGTTCAAAAACAAAAGGCTGATTAATCCTCAGTTCCAAAATCTGTTTGGAAGATTTTTTTTTTGGGTGAATTGGAAGATTTAATTGTACTTTTAGATTTTCCACTTTCCTATTTTCCATTTCAAATCATCAAAATAAAACTTCATTGTCAAATGTCAAGTGAGGAAAAGGAGCATTTGAAGAGCGATGACTCTGTTAAAGAATAGTAAGGGCCCGTTTGTTAAGAATTTTTGCTTTTGTTTTTAATCGATAAAAGAAAGGAAGCAAAAATTATCGACTTTTATGAAATCAAAATAATCTTTAAATTTTTTTAATAAAATAATAAAAATATTTAAATGACGTTTATAATATATAACTTCAACTTTGTTATATGTTTGTAAATCCACTTAGAAGAGTTTTACCGGAAGTCACATATATATTTTTGTCTTTTATAAGAATCACTTCTTGAAACTGGAAGTTTTTCTAATAGATTATACACTTATATAAATTACTTTTGAACCTAAAAATAGCTTTAGATTAAATGATATACTTTTGAACCTAAAAAATAGTTTGTTGAAATGCTTTCAAGGCTTGAAAGAGTTTTCAAAGTTAACTTCTTTTTATTTGTTTTTTTTTTTTTCCCTTTTTGTTTGGACTGAAATTTTAAAGTGAACTTATATCCTGTTAGGATAAGCTACTGAAATTGTATTCAAATCTATGCAATAGGCATTTGGTTAGATCACTATTGGATAAAACAGAACAAAACATAAACATAAACAAAAAAAATTATAAAATTCTGAAAAATGAATGAATCCATGTAAATACACATATTCTCAGTTCATTATCTAGATTTACATAAACAAATAAATCTAAAAATACCTGAAGAAATTCTGAAAAATGAAGAAATCCATGTAAATAAACATATTCTAAAGGAAATATTTGGATTTACAAAAACAGACAAGTCAAAAAATTCTGAAAATAATCTGAAAAATGAACAACTCCCTATAACTACACAAATCCACAGTGCAATATTTAAATTTATATAAACAAGGAAAATAATAATAAAAAATCTGAGAAATGAAGAAAGATTGGGTTTGGGGGGGGGGGAGGTTGACCACCCTCCAAAAATTCTTGAACCATGTCAACTTCAATCTTAAGAAACTCAAAAATACAACAACAACAACATAAAATAGAACCAAACAAGCTCTAAATTTACATGAAATAAAGCAAAAATTCAAAAACAGTATCAATGACATGACAGAACAATACAAAATCAATAACAAAACCTTAATGAAACAGGACAAAACATAAAAATAAACAAACAAATCAAAAAATTCTGAAAAAAAAAATTGAAGGAATCCATGTAAATACACGTATTCTCAGTTCAATATCTAAGGGCCTGTTTTGTCCATAAGTTTAACTCAAGTTAAACTGTACTTTTTTTTTATCTTTTTCTGAAAAAAAATTTTCATTTTTTTTGAAATTTTTTTTTATCTTTTCTAAAAAATCAATAAAAATTACTATTGAAACTTAAAATTTTCAACTCAAACTCATTTACCAAACAAACCCTAGATTCACATAAACAAATAAATATAAAAATACTGGAAAAAATTCTGAAATATGAAGAAATCCATGTAAATAAACATATTCTAAAGGAAATATTTGGATTTACAAAAACAGACAAGTCAAAAATTCTGAAATAGTCTGAAAAATGAATGATTGCCTGTAAGTACATAAATCCGCAGTGCAATATCTGAATTTACAAAAAACACAACCAAACAATCTCTGAATTTACATGGAAGTGCCACACAAACAACAAAAACAAATATCAAAAACATTATAGAGCAATACAAAATCACCGACCTATCAATTATAAAAAAAAAAAAAAAAAAACCAGCATTTATACAAAATCAAAATAGAACCAACTGTATATATCAATCATCTATCAACAGTACATAATCAAACATAAAATCAAATTAAAATCAAGCCAAAAGGATAACAATCAAAATCGATTCAAACTTAAACAGTCAAGAAATCTTCAAATCTAATTTATCACAAATTCAACATCAAAAGACCAACAAAAAAACAACAGATTCTTACCACATATAAAATCGCAAACAAATAGAGAAAAAACACAAAAATAAAAACAAAAATCACAACCAGAAAAGATTGATAGAATCCTCAAAACTTAATTAATGCCAATTCGATATCAAAAATCAAGCAAAAGCATCAGATTATCAAGCAACTACCAAAAATCACAAACTGCACATAAAAAAGATGAAAAAATGAAATAAAATTCATAATTAGAAAAATAACGACAAACAGCTTCAAACTTGTCGCAAAATCTAACATGATAATCTCCAAATTCACGACCGAATTCAGCAGAATCAATAAATTTACAAGCACGAATAGCAAAATCGACCAAAATTGATCACCAGAAATCATCAACTCACCAAAAAAATCATCGTGATGCTTAGAGCATCAACAATGGAGAGCACAATGGAAAAGTGGGAGAAAGGAAACTCAAAACATAAACGAGAAAGAAAAAGAAATAGAGGAGAGAAACGAAAATGTAAAGAAAAATGAGAAAGAAAGAAAAGAGAGGAGATATAGTGACCAATATAACTATCAAGGATAAAAAAGTAAATCAACAAATTCAAATTTATTAAATCTGTTATAATTTTACACTAACAAATAAATATACTATATATTCAAATTATGCCTTTATTATATGCTATATAGTATAAATTCCCTTTGATACATCAATAATTAACTGAATTGACTAATTGATTAATTTTTTTGAATGTCATTTTTCAACTTTATAAAGCTCAAACATGATTTAAAAAAAAAAAAACTTCGAAAATTATTAAAAAAATTATTAGAAAAAGATCATTTATCCATAAATCCAAATGATTTTAAAGAGGGAGAGAGAGAGAGAGAAATTTTATTTTATTTTTTAATGTATTACCGACACAAAAAAGTAGTGGGAGTCAAAGGTCACTTTTGTCTTGAGATAAAAACAGGCACTATATCATGGTTGGGGACCAAACAGGGGCCATGCCATTGGAGCAAATAATACCCGCGCGTGCAGTTCAATGAAAATGATTCCCCATTATTTACTTATTTTATTTTTTTCCTTTTGTGAAATTTATTTATAAGGAAAGACTACGGTAAATATTATTTTGTATATCCTATCAGTAGAGTTCATTCTTAAACTATTAAAATGTAATTAAACAACCAAGATTTTACTTATATATGATAGTTATAATGCACCTTACCTTATTATAGTATATGACTAAGAAATTAAAAAATAATAAAAAAAGAATAAAAAAAAAACCCACCTTCATCGGTGGAGGGGGGCGGGGGGAGGTTTCCGTCGCCAGGTTGAGGGGGGCCGATGGCTCGAAGTCGGTTGGAGATCAAACAGGATGGAGGGGGCTTCTCGTCGGAGGTCACGTTTACTGGAGATCGCAGGGGAGGGGGCTTCTCGTAGGAGGTCACGAGGAAGAGGGAGGCCTTCTCGCTTCTCGTCGGAGGTCGTCGGGAATGGGGGCTTCTTGCCAGAGGTCGCGCGTCGGGTGGCGGGCGATTTCGTTGGCGTGGGTGATTCGCAAGTGGGTGATCGTGTGGGGGTGGGATGGCCAAACCCATATCGCGAATGGGTGAAGGGTGATCGAGGGGTGATGGGAAGCTTGGGAGAAGGTGATTTCCATCGGGGGTAGGTCGCGGGTCCGCGGCCGGTGGGTGCTAGGAGGTGGCAGGGGGGGGGGGGGTGGAATGGGGACGACGGTGGTAAGTGGGTGCCTTCTCCAAAATTTTTTTTTTCACTTTCTCTATAATACTATATGACAGTACATACAACAACTCATATACACCCCTAACTTCTATGCCACCGCATAAAATTTCAATAGTCTAAAAAGGAGCTCTACCATAATGACTGGTAGTGACTCTCAAAGAGTCTCTACAACAACCTTACCCTTATTTATTTTAATTTTATTTTACGTTGGTGAAGTCCGCCATTTTTGTCGTCTTTCCATGCCAAATTGCCAATTCACTGCATTTACTAATAAAAGACACACACACACTCTCTCTCTCTCTCTCGAGCTTTTTTTCATTGATTGGATTGCAACTTAAAATAGAGTAACATTAATATCTATATTTAAATTTAAAGTTAAAATTTAATATTCAAACTAATATACGTTTGGATAATTTATTTTTGTTAAATATAATGTTTGAATAGCGTAAATGATGTGGTTACATAAATAGTCTAAGTAATAACTTCGCATCCTACTCCATCTAAAGGTTAGAGTTTGAATTTCTTAAAAAGTAAAAGTTTGAATTTTTATTTGATTTTTTTTTTTTGTTGAAATTTTTTAATTTGAGTTGACTTATTGTGAAATAATTTAAATATTCAAAATGTTTTTGAAAGTTTTACTACCAACCAAACACATTTTAAATTGATGAAGTTACGAAGTCCCATAAATTCAGGCGGCCCGGCTCGGCTAGACCCTAACAGGCAAAAGGAAAAAATGGGCCGGGCCAAACTCGGCCTGATTATTTGGTGGGCCAGGTCGAGCCTGTCAAATTGTAAAAACATAAGCCCGGCGAGCAAATGGGCTTTTGAAGAGAGAGAGAGAGAGAGAGAGATAAATAGATATAGGAAATTAGGAGTAGAGTAGAGTGAAATATAATTAACAAAAAGAAAAAAAAATGATATCAACTTTCAAATACCAACTTAAAATTATTTTTTTTTCCATGAACTGTTTCAAAAAAAAAAAAAAAAAAGGAAAAATAATCCATCATCACTATATAATATGATTTATATAGTCGTTGCACAACCATATTAAAAAAAAAAAACATAGTCATATATTCTAATAATCTTAAACCTTAATATTTATATTATATATAATTTCGTCATAATGGTAAACAAATGTTGTTCTTAAAAAAATGAATAAATAATTAAATCTGAACATACCGGGCTTAGGGCGGCCCACTGGGCCAAACTAAACGCGCCGGGCCTTCGGGCTCAAAGGTAAGGCCCAGCCTAGCCCGACCCTTATGCTTGCATTGGGATGAGCTCGGGCCTACCCTTGGGCCAAAATTGCGGGGAACGGACTAGCCCGCTTAGCCCGACACATATTTAAAGTTCTAGAGATGATAGCTTTTCTTAATGGATAATATGGTTGTTTACGCCAACATCAATATGAGGTGATAAAAAGGGGGGAGGAGGGAAATATGCCAAAACCTTTAATAATAAAAACAAATAGTATAAAATTTTATGAGTGATGGTAAATAACATATGTATTGTAATTGGTTAATTTATGAAGCATATTCACAACAAAAATTATGTTAAAAATATTATTGACAAAATAAATGTAGTAATTGTCATATTTATGATAAATAATTTATTTATGAAGTATCTTAACGATAAAATTATCTTAAATTTTTTTTGTAAATAAACAATTTATCGTAAAATTACTATTTATCTCAATTATTCGTAAATAGTACTATATTTAAAAAAAAATGATATATTTGATGTAATTTTTTTTTTACAAAAAATAATAATAATCATACAAGTTTAAATGTACTCTCATCCATCACTACTAACAATAAACAGCAGTTTTATAAAGAAAAGAAAAGAAAAGAAAAGAAAAGGAAAAAAAAAAAACAATAAACAGCAGTCGTCGTTACTTTTGCATGTATTGTCACAAAATTCGGAAAATGCCAAGTGAGATTTTTCCATATTTTAGCATAAAAAAGAAAAAGAAAAGTGCAATAATATTACTAGATCGAATCGGATGATGATGTTTCTCTCGAATTGGATGATCACACCAACCGATAAGTTGCCTTTTTTAACAGAAAAAGAAAATTACTCGCCATGCCGTTTCCGAACATCTCTCTTTTGAGATTTTGCAGCTCAAGCTAGCCACTATACCTGCTCAGTAATATCAAAATTTACCTTTTCTTAAGAAAAAAATAATAATAATAATAATTATAATAATAAACAAAAATAAATAAATCTAACCCTTCCCCAGTTGCATCCTGGAATTTGCCAACGTCTCTCTCTCTCTCTTTCTCACTCCATTTATTGGGGCCATACCAATCCACATCACAAAATTCTTCGAAGTCTGATTTAATTCAAAATATATTGTATTTTAAATTATTTGCTCTTTTTAAAAAAGAAAAAGAAAAGAAAAAGAGAAGATCATATCCTGAGCTTCATTCAATATTTCGAAGTACCCTTTTTGGCTAAAGCCACCCAGAATTCACGTGCCTTTTGAAACAGAAAATTTGTTTCATGAAAAATTAAAAAAAGATAATGATAAAGGTATAATAAAATTTATTTTAATTATTCATATATATATATATATATATAGGTGTTGTAAGGAATGATGGATGATTAGAATTAGAAGGTTTGCTTGTTTGTTTGTTTTTTTTTTTTTTTGAGAAGAGTATAAAGTTGGGATTGGGTGACAAAATGGGTAAGCAGAGCTGCTGGTTTTCGGCAGTGGTGGTGGTGGTGGGATGTGTGTTTTGGGTAATGGTTGCGGGAGTTGGGGGTTACCCAGAAGAGAATCTGGTGGAGAGATTGCCTGGACAACCAGAGGTTGAGTTCAGCCAATATGCTGGCTATGTTGATGTTGATCTCAATGCTGGTAGGAGCTTGTTTTACTACTTTGTTGAAGCTGATTCTCACCCTCACAACAAGTCCCTCACTCTCTGGCTCAATGGAGGTTTGCTTTCTTTCTTCTTATTTATTTATTTATTATTATATATTTTATTTTTTTCTGAAGTTGAACCAATTGGAAATTCTGATTGGTTTCTGCCCTTTTTATGTTGGGTGGTGGGTTTCACTTCCCTTTCTATTTTGTCCATTCTTGTTAAGAATTTCTTCTTTTTGGTATTTGAAAACATAGTTTTTCAGGTTTTCTTAAGAAAATGGTGTGATTTTTTCGGGTTTTTTTTGTTTTTTGTTTTTTTTTTGGACTTTGTTGAGAAATGGGTTCGCTTGATTCTTTTATGGAGTTGGTAAAAAAATTTTACTTTCCACTTAAGATTCACCTTCTCATTCATCATCTTCTTCTTCTTCTTCTTGGTTCTAACTTCTAATTTCTTTCTGAGATGTTCATTTTCCCAATGTATTTTTTATTATTTCTTTATGAGTAACTGTTCTGTGTATTTTGGTTTTTTTTTTTTTTTTTTTTTTTAAGTTTTTGTATTTTGATAAGCAACTGTTCTCTGTATTTTGTTTTAAAGTATGTGCCTCTTTTTTTTTCATCTCAAGTACACTGATCTCTTTATTTTATTCAAAACTGCATCTCAAAGAATCTGAGAGTCTCAGTCAAACTGTTTGAATTTTGAATAATGAACTAAATGGGTTTTCTTTTACATGAAGTGACAAAAGTATATACCATTTGACACCCAAAATAGAATTAAAAAATTTTGAATTCCCCTTTGATTTTGAAAGGTTCATGTGCTTTTTCTTTTAATATATTTCCACTTTAGTCAAGCATATGAGCAAATTTTTCTTTCTAGATAGTAATGTTGTGCATTATTTCAATTCCTCGTATGAAAATCTACTAGAAATCCACCAAAAATCTGTTACCATGTGTTTCCAAAAATCACAACGTATCCGGACAAGAATAATTTGATAAGGTATAAAAGATACCCTAGTGGTATTTCATAAATCGGTACCGTTATATTTTCATCAAGTTCCATTTAGCATATTGACAAGACATGATTTTTGTATTCTACCATAAAATTCTTTGTATTTAAGAGTTCTATTCCACTCAACTTTTCATAGTCACTTCTGTTGAAGTAGCTCTTATTTGAAACTGAATGTTTTTCATTAGAGGAATTAGATAGTTAAATGTGATCACAGTATCCCTAACATTGAGATTTCTAAGCACAAGTAGTGACGTATGGTTAATTCCATATGCAGGTCCGGGATGTTCCTCTGTTGGCGGAGGTGCCTTTACAGAACTGGGTCCATTTTATCCGACTGGTGACGGTCGAGGCCTTCGTAGAAATTTGATGTCATGGAACAGAGGTATGCGAATAAAGATTGAAGTTTTGGACATATTTAGGAAACAAAAGAAACAATGAATTTTTTTTTTTTTTTTTTTCCAGCATCAAATCTCCTCTTTGTTGAATCTCCTGCTGGTGTTGGGTGGTCGTACTCAAACACCACTTCTGATTATAAAACTGGGGATGCTGCCGCGGGTAAAGCCAACATCTTACTAGCCTTGACTATTATCAACTGTTCAATTAATCTTTAGCATATGCTACTTACTTTCTGCGGAGTCTGGTTAATTGAATTTCAAAGTACTAATTTTTTGCTTTTGACAGCCAATGATATGCGCGAGTTCCTGCTGAAATGGTTTGAGAAATTTCCTTCTTACAAGTCTAGAGACTTGTTTCTCACAGGAGAAAGCTATGCAGGTTTGGCACCTAGATTCCAAATTTTCTAATTTTATGTTTTCTCCAGTACTTTCTTAATTGATGAATCTAGTGTGATTTCATTTTCATTTATTGGCTCGGAAATGATGAATGGAAGAAAGAAATATTTCTTGTTTTTAGACACTATTGTGATCTTTTTTTTCTTCTCTTCTTTTCTGTAGTCCTTGTTCTTAATATGTAGTCATGATTTTGTCAGGGCACTATATACCACAATTGGCTATCGCTTTATTGGATTACAATGAACACTCAGCTGGTTTCAAGTTCAATCTAAAAGGAGTTGCTGTAAGACATCCTTGAATGCCCTAAGCTTCCACATCTAGTTTTTGAAGTTTCTTTTCTTTTTTATTTTCGTTAACATCGTCCTCGTATTTGCACACACAAAAAAAAAAAAATATATATATATATATATATATTTCCTGTGGTTAGATTGGGAATCCGCTGCTAAGACTTGACCGGGATATTCCTGCTACATACGAATACTTTTGGTCACATGGAATGATTTCTGATGAGATTGGACTTACCATCATGAACGAATGCGATTTTGATGATTATTCCATTGCAAGTCCACACAATGTAACCGAGAAATGCAACAACGCCATATCTGAAGCAAACCAAATAGTAGGTGAATACATAGACAACTATGATGTGATCCTTGATGTTTGTTATCCGTCAATTGTGGAGCAAGAGCTGAGGCTGCGAAAACTGGTAATAATATCCTCTGTTATTCTTTTCACTAACTGCATTTTCCTGCCGTAGTATCATCTCTATCGTCGTCATAGCAATTACGTTTTACATCTTCTGCAGGCTACTAAGATAAGTGTTGGTGTTGATGTGTGTATGAGTTACGAAAGGCGTTTCTATTTCAACCTTCCTGAGGTTCAGCAAGCTCTTCATGCAAATCGAACGAAGTTACCTTATCCTTGGCACATGTGCAGTGGGTAAGTGATTCTCTCATCTAACTTACAAAATGTACTGGTAAAGAAAAAAAAAAGTTGACAATCTTTATGTTTTATAAGTTCCTTGGAATAATGCTATCTGCTTAAAGTCGATAAATTGATATTCCGATTATAAACAATCTTTCACCATTTGCATGTATTGGACAGTGTTTTGAATTACAGTGCCACTGATGGTAACATAAACATCCTGCCCTTGCTCAAAAGGATAGTTCAAAATCACATACCAGTTTGGGTTTTCAGGTACTTTTTTCTTTGGTTCGGTGTCGGAAAAAAAAGAAAAAAGAAAAAAGAAAAAAAAGGACATCTCAACAGTTCCTCCAATTTACTATTTGTACCCACTACTGACATGATCTGATATAAACCAATCACAGCGGAGATCAAGATTCCGTTGTGCCGTTGCTGGGATCCCGGACACTCATACGCGAACTAGCCCATGATCTAAATTTCAAGATCACTGTCCCATATGGAACTTGGTTTCACAAAGGCCAGGTACCTGGAAACCATTTCTTATCTCTGTTCTATGCTTAAAAAAAAGAAAAGTTTGTTTCACATTGAAGCTTAACCTTATTAATATAGCACCGCTCATTCATCACTATTGGTTGATGCGTTACCACATGTGTGGCAGTGAAACCATTAGGTCCCACATTGCTCTATGACAGTGTGAGACATAAGTGATTATTGCATCGCCAATGATGATTAAACATTTTGCTAATTGATATGCTTGCAATTAATGTGTCGGTTTTTCATTTTTCAATAGGTGGGAGGTTGGGTTACCGAATATGGAAACCTTCTGACTTTTGCCACAGTGAGGGGTGCATCTCATATGGTGCCGTATGCACAACCTTCAAGAGCATTGCATCTGTTCAGCTCCTTTGTGCACGGCCGGCGGTTGCCAAACAACACACGTCGTTCGATTGATGATTGACAGAGATTTTAGAGGCACGTATACAAATTTAGTTGGTAGGGCTTTTAGGAGGGGTTTTTTTTTTTTTTTTTTTGGTGAGAAGGTAGGGTTTTTTTTTTAGCTTGTTTCAAAGATACAGAAATTTGCTTTTTCATGGCTCAATGAGGAATATGATTGTTGCTGCTCGTTTTCAGGAAATCTGATGAGATGAAAATTGGAAAGCACTAGCCAATTTATATCCTGCAAAGCAGGTAGTTTGATTTAGGAATTTCCATTCTTTAGGTTTGCAGACACCATATTTTGTTACGAGCTCTTTGACGTTCTAAACTTCACAAGTTTATATATTTCTCTGTGTTCATAAACTTCATGTAACTTGTTGGTGTGCTTAACACCCCATGAATGTGAAGAGTCTAGATCTGTTATTCAAAATTTTCTATTTCATTGTTTGTCCCTCTAACAGTGTTGTGTTATATCATTTAGTTTAAGAATTTAGTCACATATTTAATGCTAAATATCGTGGTTTGTAGATATAATCAAGCGGTAATATTATACTTAACTTTACTTAAATGTGTAGAGTTCGAATCCCTCACTCCAATTTCAACCAAAAAAAAAAAAAAAAGTTTAACAAATAGATGAGTTGTGAAAATAATATTGCAATGACAACTATTGAAAAAAAAAAAAAAAAAAAAAAAAAAAAACAACATAGGAGGGATGAAAAAATGAAAGGAAAGGACGAGTAAAATCCTTAGGTGATGGAAATAGAAATGGAAATGGAAAGTGAAGAGGGAGGTTTTCTATCATATTGTTTAGTAGAAGAAAAGAAAACATGAAAGAAAATGTCTAATCAAATGTATTTTATAATTATTTTGGTATCGGAGACTAATCAGTTCTTGGTTGGTCATATATATATATATATATGTATGTGTGTGTGTGTGTGTGTATACATTTCTGAAAACTGCTTCTGCTACACCATGCACCACGTTTGTCAATACAATGACGACAAGACATTGGGAACAACCATTTCCAACGATGCATGAAATTGATAAGACACTTGGCCGCTCAAGTTAGCTGTAAGGACATAATTTCTTACCTTTATGATCTTCTGCACAAGTTTGTAGACGAATGTCGTGAATCTAAAAAAGAAGCAACAAGTACCAAAAAATCCACTGCCGATAAAAAGCAAGAAGCTCTTGAAAATTGATTGTCAGTGCACTACCTGTTCAGCCACAAGCGCCACATGTGCAAGCAATTTTGGCACCTTCACCACCTCCAATTGATGTTTCATCACAATGATTGTAAGCTTCCTCGGATAGGTGTACAATCTAATTCGCCTACCTCCCCACGAGTCTGCCGAGCCAATCATCATCAAGTAATGGTTTGTGGAAATTTTTAGTTTCCGTTATGATCAAAACCGTCGAGAATTTTTTTTTTTTCCCTTACTACAAGTATATTTCTACAATCACATCTCAAGTTCTGGAGGCTTTGATCGACATCGAATTTTGCGATTGAGGATTTTTTTTTTTTTTTTTTTTCGTTTCAATAAAGATAACAATAATGACAAAGATTGATCAAGAAATCATTCTCCATTAGGAATTAAAAAAGGTACAAGGAGGGAAATAGTATGATTAGATGAACAAACTAGCATAATAGGAAGGATAAATTTAGTATAATTAGGGAAATTGAACATTTTTCTTTGAATGCTTTAACATATATTGATAGTAACTTAAAATTGAAAATGAGGACTGAGGTTACACCCCTAACTTAAATTAAAAAAAAAAAAAAAAAGTGAAAATCAGAAATAAATTTCAATACGATCAAGTCTTACAGAAACGAAAGGGTTCATGCGACATAGATGGGTAAGTTAAATGTTCAAACTCATAATGCTTTTCAGCCAAAAAAAAAAAAAAAATCGTGGCAATGCTAATCTTTCTTATTTTGAATGCTAAATTTGCAAAAAAATTTGATTTTTTTTCCCCTCTTCCCCCCCCCCCCCCCTCCCGAAATTGAGGGTGGGGGTATTTAAATTATACACCTTAAGAGGGAGCCATGTGTGAAATTACTACTAGACTATACCTGTAACCATAAAATTTTGACATTTTTGGTTTTCTAGAAAATGAGATCCTTTCTCAAAAAAAAAAAAAAAATAAAAAAAAAAAATAAAGATCCGGATTTAACTATTAAATTTTTTATGGCACATATATTCCCCAAATTCATAACAAACTTATGTTATTATTATTTTTTTTTTCTTTTTTGAGAAAAAAACTTTGTAGTTTAAAAGGGAGAAGTTTTGGGAAAATGTTTCTTTTTTCTTTTCTTCTCTTTTTTTTTTTTTTATAAGTGAGTTAAAAGGTAATTAATTGAGTATTCTAGTTAAATTAATTAATAAATAAATAAGGTTTTGTGTGTTGTCAACACAATTCGTACGTTGGTGGTACTTATTTGTTTTTTCTATTGGTTCTTATTTTTTAAGTTGTCTAAACGTAGGTTAACAAACGTCAATATTATTAATCTATCAACCATTGACCAACAATTTGGAATAGTTCAAATGCACAAGAAAGCATAATTGAAGAAGGGTCCACTTACTGTCCCTTAACGAGGAGTGCGTCAACTCAACTATATTGACAGTAAGGATATATAGAGACATGATCCTAGACGCTCTTTATGAAGTACTAAGTAGGTAGAAAACAAGCATTCATATTTAAGACCTTCAAGAGGGTTATCCAGCACTCGAACCTTTGATCACTAGTCCATTATAATAATCCATTACAGTTAGACCACCACACTGGGTGATATTCTTGAAATCATTTGGTAGAACAGAAGAAAGCATTACCACTCTAGCTTTGTGTTGAGAGCTTCCGCCATGAAATGCTCGAGAGAGCCTTTGATTCGCTTACAGCTGAGTGTCTTGCTATTTGTGAAGGGTCGTTGTTTGCAATGGAGAGTGGTCTTAATGATCTTGTTATTGAAAGCGGCTCCATCAATGAAATTAGTCGAATTCGAGCAAAGAATTCATTAGCTACAGTAGGCTCAATTGTTGATGATATTGTGTTATTGTTAGATAGAACCGATGGTGGTTCTTGTTGTCATGTTCTTTGGTCCCGGATTGCATTTTTCTTGATAAATCGAGGTGATGGAGGCCTTGTTACGTATTTTGAATGTTATTTTAGTTGAGTTTATTGGATCCATTTCAATAAAATTCTAGTTTCCACTTAAAAAAAAAAAAAAAAAAAAAAGGTGTGCAAGAGAGGGGCGTTTTCTAATTTGAAATTAGTAGGGAATTTACTAAAAATTCCAGTTTCGTTAAAAAAGTAGGGTTATTTTGCACATAGTCGGGAGTTTTCAAATTTCAATGTTAAAAAGACGCTGTACTGTTTTTCTCTTAGGTCTTCCCTAATAACACCAAGCTCCAAATTTTACGTTTTAAAGACGTTATACCATTTTTGGTTTTATTTATTGAAGTTGAGATCCGGATTGAAAAGTCTCAAATATTTAATGGGACTCCGTTACAAAAATTCACAGCAGACTTTTTTTTTTTTTTTTTTTTTTTTTTGGTAATTTAATGAAAGAGAGCTTTAACACCTGAAAGTTTGCAGTTTTTAATAAACCATTAAAAAGGAAAAATTAGATTGAGTAGTTTATTTTGGTTACCCAATCTAAGTGAACTTTTTTTTTTTTTTTTTTTTTGTAAAATGACTATTTCCTATTTTTTCTAGATTTAATCATAAGTGATTAACTTGAAAATTAAATATTTATATTATGATCAATCAATGATTGACAATAATCTATCGATCACTGATTGATCAAATCAATAATATTATATGATCATCACTGATTGAATATTTAAAAAATTGATTAATAATTTTAAAAAAATTTAACTAATTTTAAAAAACTTTCACCATTTATTAAAAAAAAAACTATTTCCTTATGAATTCCTTACAAAAATTGATTGCTAGTGATAGCAAAATAAATTGATTAATATATAAAGGTATTGTGACTGATACTGGTCAATACAATTCGTACGCAGGTGGTACTCATTTTATAATTTTATTTGTTGTTACTTTTTTGTGGTCTAAAACGCAGGTTAACGTTAATGTTATTCTATCAAATCATTGACCAACAATTTGTAATTGTCCACACACACAGAAAGCATTATCAAAGAAGGGGTCCTCTTAATCTTTGGAAATCATTTGCTAAAACAGAATTTTCTATTCTCAAATATTTACCAAAAAAAAAAAAAAAAAAAATCTATTCTCACAAATTTTATATTAATGGGGTGTTTGGTGTTTGGATTTGAGTTAAAATTTTTAAGTTTCAATAGTAAATTTTGTTGATTTTTTAGAAAAGACGAAATTTTTTTTCAAAAAAAGATCAAAATTAAAAAAAAAAAAAAATTAAGATGAAAAATTATAATTTAATTTGAATTAAGAATGAATGTCAAACACCTCCTAAAATTAATAAAACAGAGATATGTGGGTTCGTTTGGTGCACCAGTTCAGTTTGAGTTGAGTTGAGATTTTTAAGTTTGTATAGTAAATTTTGTTGACTTTTTCAGAGAAGACAAAAAACTTTTTCAGAAAAGATAAAAAACATGATGAAAAAAGTACAGTTTAATTTAAAACGAGATGGTGAAGCAAACGAAGCCATGATTTGTTTTTAATATTGTAATAATTTGTTTTTAATATTGTTGGTTGGATCTCATTCGCAAACTGAATATTGTTGGTCTGATCCCATGCTGCTGCAACAAAGTTTTCTACGAAATGATTGGTTCTTGGCAAAGTACACGTAAGATATTACAAGACTTTTCATAGATTACAACCAATGATCTTCCCACACGTAGTTTTAACTGCAGAGTCTACGGTTGTCTTGTCACAGAGAATCCCAACTCATAATAGTTCACCGACAAGAGTAGTGGCAAATAACAGCTAAACTGAACCCAAAAAAAAAAAAAAAAAGCTAAACTGAAACTGTTTATATAAAACCAAAATTTTCAGTTGGGAAGTCATGTTCTTCAGATGTTTCAGCCAACCCAAGAACATATACTGAATCTGATTAATGACGAATATGCCCTCATCCTTCTCCTGTATTTACCCTGCAAGGCCACCAACTTCCTGAGGTGAAATCCGTAAGAATCACCCTTTACTTTGAAAACACGTTTTGTTATAGATTTGTTGATTTTGGTGGATCTTTTTTGAAAATGCTTAATTTGCAAGTTTTGGATTAAGTATATGAACATGATTTTGGTGGGTTTTAATGCACGCAAGTAATGGAGATAGTGAGGAACTTCAATCACGACTCATTTGGAAAATTGAGGATTTTCTACCCTAGGGTTTTGAGCCTTGGGAATGGAATATTTAAGAGACATTGTAATTTTTTAGCTTCTCATTCTCTCAATGTTGTTGTTGGGATCGGATCATTGTTGTCCTTCGTTTTCGCGGTGGTGGCGGTGGTGGTTGTGTATCTCTGTTTGTTTCCCGGTGTTGATCCTGTTTTTCAGAGTTATCAGATTGTTTCGGACCCTAAAAATAGTTCTATTCCGATCGAGAAGTGCAATGTCTTTGAAGGGAAATGGGTTCCGGATGTGACGTATCCTTTGTACAGTGCCTCACAATGTCCCTTTGCGGAGCGTGGATTTAGTTGCTTGGCCAATGGTAGGAGAGATGGAGGTTACACAAAATGGAGGTGGAAGCCGAATAACTGTGATGTTCCGAGGCTTAATGCGAGAAAGGTTCTCGAAAAGCTTTATGGGAAGAGGGTGGTTTTTGTTGGTGATTCGTTGAGCAGAACTCAGTGGGAGTCTTTAATATGTATGCTTATGAGTGGTGTGGATGATAAGATGAGTGTTTATGAAGTGAATGGAAATAAAATCACCAAGCAGATTAGATTTTTGGGAGTACGGTTTAGCACATATAATCTTAGGATCGACTTTTACCGGTCGGTTTTCTTGGTGAGGCCTAGTTCAGTGCCTAAGCGTGCGCCGAAGAGGGTGAAATCGACTCTTAGACTTGACCTCATGGATGACATTAGCAAAGAATGGATTGATTCTGATGTTTTGGTGTTCAATTCAGGGCACTGGTGGACACCAACTAAGCTTTTCGAAATGTGAGTTATCTACCTTTCTGAGTATAATTTTTCATAGGCTATGGCGTTTTTTAGCTTTTGTCTTAGTTATAGGATTTTTTTTTTTCTTTTTTTCATTTAGACTACATGTCATTCTTGATTCTGTGTTTCATTTAGACTTTCAATATGTAGGATATTCCACAGGCTAAAGTACTAAAATATGTCTCAAGGCCACTGCATTTCGGGATTAAGTGAAGCCTTCAAGTCTTTCATTTTAATGAAAAGATTTAAAAGGAAAACAAAATCCCTATGTTTTGGGGGTGACTTAGTTGCCAATTTTTCACGTTTGAAACTCTGAAAAACTTGGCGCTTCTTGACAAAATACGCATACATGAACTATCATAAGCAAAAAACTTTTATGATTGGAATTACTCTTGGGTAACAATATGCTTTCTTTCTGCGCGTTTTTCTTAAAGTGTTGCACTTCTGTGTGCTATTTGTTGCGTCGTTACCGAACTTCCAAGGGAAGCACTAGTAGTTAGAATGTAGTTCAAGAAAAATGGAGCTTTTGGTTGCTATTATTCTCTATTCCCCCACTTCATGAAAAGTATTTCAGTAACTTGCTTATTGGCAATTGAGATTTTAGAATGCCATCTTTGTCATCATGTTGATCCCCAGTCCTTGCAAAAGTTGTTCTGAGAATATGAAATTATCGCCTTTCAAATCACATATGTTAGGACAAGGATTTTCTGGAGTTCTTCTAACTTACTGCTTTTAGACAGGGGTTCGTACTTTCAGGTGGGAAAATCACTGAAGCTTGGAATGCCAATCAACACTGCCTTCAGAAAAGCACTTGGCACTTGGGCCTCTTGGGTTGAGACGACGGTCAACACAAACAGAACAAGTGTGTTCTTTCGAACGTTTGAGTCATCACACTGGGGGTAGATTCTGCAAACTTTGAGATTGATTTACTTATTAACTTCTGGCTAGTTTAGTCAAATATCCGTGGCTCATTTTTTTCTCTTTTATTTTTGGTGTATAAATGGTTGTTACCCCTTTAGCGTCGGGCTAAGTTTAGGATTGTTGTGTTTCAAGAAAGAAGTTTTAGTTTATCATAGCGAAAGCGGAAGTAGCAACAGATGTCAAAAGTTAGTAAAGAAATCTAGCTTCTCAGAAATAACCATAAAAATGCATCGGTGTTTGTGCAAAGTACTTTTATGTGGTTTTACTGGACACACAACTTTTATCGTGTTATATGCAAAGTGCTTTTTGGCTCTTGAAAAGTAATACAAACTGGTCCTCGGTCCGATTTTCAGATGAGAGTTATTTGGCTTGTTGAATTACAGGATGAAGAAGACATTTGTAAACTTTTGTTCGGCATGAAATAAATAAATGAACAAAATACAAAGATGACGAGTTAATTGTTTGAGTTAATCATGCATAACTTTAATTTCCCGAGTAAATGCACAATTAGCGTATTCAAACAATAATTTATGCTTGTACATTTACCAGGGGAAAGAAACGAAATACTTGCAAAGTGACTCGACATCCTTGGTCCAAGACCAACGGTCGGGAGAAGAGCTCGATTTCAGATAACATAGTGAAGGTCATAAAGCAAATGAAAGTATCTGTTGACCTTCTTCATGTCACGCGGATGGGGGCGTTTCGGAGTGACGGTCATGTGGGCACTTGGGGTGATAATCCATCTGTGCCGGATTGTAGCCATTGGTGTCTACCTGGTGTGCCTGATATGTGGAATGAGATTCTCTTGTCACGTCTTCTGCCCACAGTTTAAGTTCCTACCAAGAAGGCTATCAAATGGAGTGAGGCTAACTTGGAAGGAAATCTCCTCACGATCCATGTCTTGTGGAATAATTATTTGCACAGAGGAAAACATGCTTTGAAGTCATTCTTACCCGAAGCCATTCTTCGAAGAAAATAAAAAATAAGCGAAGGCACATATTCGTCTTGATGGTAAAGGTGAAACAGCAGAGATTGCTCTGCAATTCGACTTGCGTATTGTTTTAATGGTGCAATCAGTATATCTGTAAATACATGTAATGTGTATAGTCGACCTCATAAGTATCTATACGTTCGTTATCGTTTCCAATTTTGCGATCCATTAATCCAACTTGTAGAATATTATAAATGGAACAATTGTTTTGGATTTTTTTTTTTTTTCTTTCTTTCTTTCTAGAAATCGTGAATAGATGGAATTTCGATAGGATCTATTTTGCTGAAGGGGTTTATCGCTTAAGTTGGCCCTGTTTTTTACTTTGAATTGTAGCAAAGATGTTAAAAATTTTGATTCAAATTGTTACATCGATATGGATGAAAAGTGACCTTCCTATCATGTTTGAAGGAAAATATACGTCATGACTAAAAGAAGGCAGCTTGGAGAAGTGTTTTCCAATTCAAATAACCTGCAAGAAATCTTATCTTAGCATGAGAGTCAAGTTACTAAAAACATGGTTCAAATATAAATAATAAACTCAAAGATTGACCTAAAAATTTCCTTTAAATAGGCAGCCAAATCTCTCCCCTTTTGCACATCAAATTGTAAAGTCATATCAACTTCTCTTTTTTGTAAGTTAGGAGACCCAAAATGGCCACTCTGGATCATCCAACGGTTATTGTCATCGTGGTTATCTTCGTCGGCTGCGTTATCTTCGTCACGTTCCTTGCAGCCGCTCTTTTCTGCTTTCTTAAGAAGAGGAAGAAGTCTGTACAAGAAACTGGAATGGTTCACCTCGACGAGCATAAGAAGATAAAGGAGGCCATTGTGGAAGGCCCTCACGGAATAGACACTCTGGTGTTGTCGGTCGAGGATGACATCCATATTGACGGAGATATAAAAAAGAGCGAGAGGGTTGGTGAAGGTTTGCATGCCAAATCTGTGGAAGGCAATGCTTCAACAACATCAGGGCCTTCTCATGGTTCTCTGTCATCAGCACAATCTTGAACACAAGGCTTGATTATGATCTCTCGCTCCTTTCGTTCAAAGAGTTTAAAAAAAAAAAAACAAACAAACAAACAAACAACTGAAGTAAAGTGTCCAACAGAAAACCATATATACATTTATATAACCTTACAATTATAAAACCATATCTTTTAAGTGTTTTATTTGTCATCCCCAATATATATATATATATATATATATATTTTCCTGGCTTGAATCATGTGTTGTTCATTTGGGTGTGTATACAATTAATAAAATCTTATTTGATGAAACCATCACATTGATCTGCTTGCCATGTAACTTGGTGACAAATTGCAGTACAGATAGATCCGTGTTCCCAAAATTGATGGACCAAAACTGAAATCAATCAGATAGTTAATCGTGTCATTAAACCTGATAACTTCTGTTCAAATTTCGAGTCGTTTAAGTTGTCATATTATGACCTAAATTATTGTTTCTATATATTGGTTATTCTTAAATTTTGGGGCTTATTTTTTTATGTTTTGATTAGGGGATTTTCTTTCGGGGGAAAAAAAAAAGTCGAACAAAATTTAAAGTTATCAATATTTAACAATTCTATTCAAAAATTGTATCCAATCAAAATCCTCGATCTGCTGCTGACAAGCAGCAAAAGTTGACCAGAGTATATTTGATTAATTTTTAAATAAACAAATGGTTAATATGTAACTCAATTCTATATCTTCCTAGCTAGTTCCTCATATATTGGAAGTGCTCGATGACAAACTTTATTTTTTACGAAAGAAAACAAAAGACAAATAACTCTCAATGCAAACTAATACATGAAATGAAAGGAGTATAGGATGAGAACAAAATCACAATATTAAAGAAACAACCAAATCTTTTAGTCCCACTTTCTTATCACAACATCAATTGCACATAACAAATTTGAAACAAATTATTTTGTGAGGTAAAAACAGAACTATTAATTTGTAGATCTTCGAAAGAAAATGAGAGACACATACAACAGATCGGTTTAATTTCACCGATCTAATAACATCCGTACTAGGTACGTACATACAACATTAGAGGATGTTGCAACCCAGTCTATCATCGTAGGGTGCATAGCTAACTGCTGCAACAAGCCGGCAATCTTTACAACACGGAGGAAGAACGGTGCAGTGCACCGGGGAGCAGTTCCTCGGTTCCCGAGGCTTTGGAGGTCCGACACTGACAATCTCGACGCATTTTCCAATCTTCCTAACCTGTTTGACAATCAACACTGGGTCAACATCCCCAATTACTGTTAACATCCCCTTCTCAACGTTCACTGATACTTGATTAATGCCTGCTCATTTACACGTACCGAGGATATTTATCAAATTTTGGCTACCATATGAAATTAATATATACATGTATATATATATATATATATATAAATAAATTAAATACCACTAAGCTTGGTGACCGCTTTTAGTACATCCTTCTTGCACCTATCGCAATTGATGCCAACTTTCAGCTCAGTTTTCTGTACATGTATAACACACACACACACACAAGAAAGTTATATAGTGACGAGAGAATATATTGTTTGTATGTTGATGGAATTGGAATTTGTTTACCTTAATCTTGGACATACTTTTTTAATACGAGAATTGCTTTAAGACAAATTATCCGCTTGTTGAAAGCGTCGGGGAAAGGAAAGAAAAGCGCGACGATTACTACATATGATTTGCAGAGAATTTGAGGAGGTGATATATATATATATATATATATATGTATATTTCTTAGAAGCAATATAAAAAACAACTACTTGGGATCATACCTTGGAACCATTCGTCTATGATGAGCACAATCTGTATATGTGTATATATATATATATATGGGATCATACCTTGGAACCATTCGTCTATGATGAGCACAATCTGTATGTGTGTGTGTGTGTGTATATATGCATATTTATATGTGCATAGGACTTTGACCAAGTATAATCTTTTTTATTCCCCCCCCCCCCCCCCCCCCCAAAGTTAACTAGATATTATAATATTATGATGTAGCGTTGACATTCCGTATGACGTAGACCTCAAGAAATCTCAGGACCTATTTGGAGTAACATCTGAAGATGATATTTTAGAAATTGAGTTAGAAATATGTATTTGAAAGGAAAACTTTTGAAAAAGTTCTGTAACATAGAAAATAATACAAAAATTTAAAATGTGCTCGGAAAAAAATATATGAAATGGATCTTGTCTTGTTCGTCTTGTCATTATGAGTATTTTGATTTAAAAAAACATCTCACTCTGATTTGAAATGAGAAAGTTACGGACTTTTAAAGTTTGAGTTTTTTGAAAATGAAAGAGATAAATAGTTTGATGTAGAGTTAGAAATTTAAAATCCAGATGACAAAATGTCATCTCCAGATAGTACCCCAAACAACCTCTCAAGTTTAAGATAACATATATAAATAGGTAATGCCTCGTATCTACCCTTCACTTTAACCCTGTTTCATTTCGTTTTCGTGTTTTTTTTTTTTTTATAATAATGATGTGGTGATTTGAATTCTGCACTTTCAAGTAAAGTCATATATAATATTATCATTTGAATAAGCATACAACCACATTTTTTTAAATATTCATTTTGTGTTTTTTCTTTGTGCTTTGGTGTATTTTTGTTAAATCTTCTTCCACTTTATTTTAAAGTTTAAAAAATTAAAAAAAAAAACTTTTTTTTTCCTTGCAATCATTAATCTTTTATTTTAAAGTGTGTACACCAAATATTTTTTTTTTTCCTTCTCTTTTGTCCTTATTATGTAATGAAGTTTTTCCAAATAAAATAATTTTTTTTAATATAATATAATTAAAAAAAAGAAGATAATATGTGTAAGGTAGCACTTTGCTCTTTTAATATAATATAATAAAGAGCAAAGATAAAGAAAATTTTTTTTTAAGTAAAATATTCTTATATATTGTCTTACATCTTTTGAAATATTATCTTATCGAAGGTGATTTTTCTAGCTATCGTTTTTTTTTTCTTTCTAATTACCTTATTAAGTGTGTACATGAGTGGGTCTAATTGCTTTATAGTATTGTGACATAAAAGTAATTTTTGAACCAGTTTCATTGGCAAAATATTCTCAAAATGATTAGCACGAAATGCAATTAACTTTCCACTCCAGTTTTGACAGTTTAAAATTTGATTTAAAATAATTTAAATCAAACTATTTAAGAGCATTAAAAAAATACTTTTATTTTTTATTTTTACAGAGTCATTGTTGACCCAACACCCAAGTGGGGAGAGTGACATTTTGTTTACAGAGTCGAATACTTTTTCCACAATATTGTATGGTAAAGGAAAAAGATATTACAACTAGCTAGCTCGATTGGAAGAGATCGAAAAGTCACATATAGACTTCTAGGGATTGTTATTTGAATTATTGTTATATATATATATATATATATATATGTTTTTAAGAAATAACCAAATGTATTAATCAATTAGTCAACAAGATTGTTTGAGTGTGAATCTCAATTTAGGGGAGCAAATGTAACTGAGTAACTGGCAATCTGCAAGTCGCGACCAATTATGATTTCTTTCTTTAGTTTATTTTTAAAGAACAGAGTAATACTTAGATATACAATTTTTTAATGATACTATTATCAGGATATATATATTTTTTAATTAGTTACATTTAAAATCTTTTTTGGTGAATTAAGAACACTTAAATTGTTCCCATTAGGTGATCCATCTTTCATAATCAAATAACAAACTTTTTTTTAACTAGTATCAAATAACTAACTTACTAATCTAGCCAATGACATGCAAAGACGTAGGCTAGTCTACTATTTGGGTGGTTTTTGACCCTAAAAAAAATAAAGGAAAAAAAAAAAAAAAAAAACAATTGGCTCAACTTTTAAGTAGTCAAGGTCAAGCCAATCCAGGATACCGCTTAGCTGGGAAATCTGTAGGAGCTGGAATGGTAGTATTCCCACCGGGCCGGGGTCCCACGGAGATCAACATGAAAAAAGCAAGGATGAGAGCTTAGGAATGCTTTTGGGGTCTACAAAAGTCATTTTCACAAACTACGATTTAAATATTTTGTTTGATAAAATATTCAAAAGTCATATGCACAAATACTAATGCATTTTAATAGTTATGTGGAGAAACTAAAATTTTTAATTTTTATTTTTAGCTTTTATTTTTGATTTTACTAGAAGTAAAACTAGAAATTATGACAAAAACATAACAATCCCAAAAATATATAAAATCTTCGTTAGAGGGAGACGGATTGGGTGAAAGTCTAGTCGCTGAGCAGAAAGCGGGACGGGAATGAAGGAGGCAGTCCCCATCCTGCCCCCGATTTCTTTTTGTATATAAAATTGATATGTTAGATATTTTTAGTCCTTTTAAGACTTTTCATTCTTTTTTTTTTTTTTTAAAGAAAGAATGGATGGTTATATTAATGATTCAAATCAATTGCAACAACATTAGAAATACAATAGGGTATTTCTTCTAGAAAAAAAACGCTCAACATCTTGAGTTAGAGCATACCGAGCTAGTGCGTGGGCAACACCATTTGCTTTGCGAGATATGGTCTAACAAGAACCACCACCAAGTTCGTTTAAAACAGAAATAACTTTTTCAATAACTGGTCCTGCGGGAGCTAGTACCTCCAGGTGATTGAAGCAGTTCACAGCTTGAGAAGAATCACTCTTAATTTGCTGGACTCGAAGACAACAATCAGCCATCTCTGATGCATGGCAATTTACCCAGCCATAAAGGCAGTACACACTTTTAATTCTTTTGTTGAGATTTAATAGGCATATATTTTAGAATTTGATTTGAATTGTGAAACCTTTAGGTCTCGTTTAACATTATTTTCAAAACGTTTTGGAAGAAATCTTGTAAGAGAGATTGTAATATGTCTCTCATTTGATATAAGATCAAAAGACATAATAGTATAATTTTTATGATCAGTTGGGCTTGGGAGACATCAGTGCGCTGCACGTTCATGCAAGAAGAGGCAAGTACCCCTCTTATTGCAGCCCTCCTAGCAAGGCCGAAAGGACGGTGCGGCCGCACCTCGAGAAGACTGCGTGTCCCGAAGGCGTGGCATGGCCGAGCAAGTCAGGCACATGGCTGCACAATTCGTGCTGATATAAGATGTTTGAATGTGTCTTTTGAGTTGTTTCGAACCGTTGTGTCTGTTGGTTGTATATCTTCATACAAAACTGAATTATTATCAATAACTGATATATCAGTTATGATAATTGAATAGATACTCAAAGAGATGTCTTTGTAATGAAAATGAGCCACTTGGAAAATGTTACATGGATTACCATGGTTGTAACGGTTCATTAAAAGACACCTATGCGCTTTTAAAATTTTCAGAAATTTACAGATTTCATATCTTTATTATGGAATACAATATTATTACTAGATATTGTGTTCAAGGGGGTAATTTGTCATTAAACTCTTTAGCAAACTTAGTATTGAGGGCAAATAAAACCTTAAAGGAAAGTATTCTCAATACGCCTCAAACTCATCTTTGTTTTCAGTTTTCTTTATCTCCATTGTTCTTGTTCTCTCTTATTCACCTGCTGGAAAGGAAAATTGTTCTTCCTACTCACCACCTCAAGATAGCCCATGTTCTTGACCCAAAGTTGGAGCCACTTCCGGAACCAAAGGAGGACGATTCCGACATAGTGAAGGCTGCAAGGAAGAAGCGTGAAGATGATGAAGTGATGTGCCAGGGTCACATTTTCAACACACTTTCCAATAAGATCTATGATCTCTACAATTCAATGGAATCTCCAGTAGAGAAATGTAATGTTCTTGAATACAAGTACAAAACGGAGAAAGAAGGTACGAAAAAATTCCTAATTTTGAAATATCTTGAGTTTGTCATGGTTGATGTTAAGTCCATCCTTGATCAAATACATGAATTACAAGTTATTGTTACTATGCTTCGAGAATTGAAAGTAGAAATTTCTGAACAATTTCAAATGGGGGCTATTATTTCTAAATTACCCCAAAGCTGGAATAGTTACAGAAAGAAACTCCTTCATAGGAGAGATGACATAACTTTAGAGGAATTACAAAAGCACTTGAGGATTGATGAATATACTAAGTCTCGTGATCCCAAGAACAAGATTATGGATTTCTCTAAAGTTCATGTCACCAAAGCAAGTAAGTTTCAAAAGAACTTCAAAGTCAACAATGACAAAAAGTTCAAGAAGTCTGGCAATGACCACAAGAAGTATTCTGGAAAATGCTTCTTTTGTGGAAAGATAGGTCATTGCCAAAATGACTGCAGATATAAGAAGAAAAAGGAAGAAGTTAACATCAACAAAGCCAATGTTGTTGAAGAGAAAATCGAAGAGATATGTACTATGGTCTCGGAGATGGAAATTGGCATGATTACCGAAACCAATATAGCTGAAGCAAAGTCCTGCGATTGGTGGCTCGATTTTGGTGCCACCATTCAAGTTTGTAATGACAAGAAATTATTCTCGTCATATCAAGTGGAAATGGAAGGACAAACGGTTCTCATGGGAAAACATAATGTAGCGTTGGTTGCCGGGAAAGGAATGATGGAGATTAACTTTTCTTTCGGGAAGAAAATGACCTTGAACAATATCTTCCATTTCCTGATATTAGAAAGAATGTTGTATTTGCTAGTCTTATGTGTAAGAACAGGCTTAAGGTTGTACTTGATGGCAACACATATATTGTATCTAAGAATGGGGGTTTTGTGGGAAAATATTATTCTAGTGAGGGTGATAAGTGCATAATTTCACATTAATTTATGTCAATTTTCCTATACTTAACGTTAGTTTCTTTTTTGGAGTATTTATTTGTGTTTTGTGTTTTGTAGGTATTTTGGATGCCAAGGAATGATTCAAAGTTAAACGGATATAATTGAACAAGTTTGGACACTTCAATTTTGAACATTGGGCACAAAGGCTAAAAAAAAAAAAAAAAAAAAAAAGAAAATAAAAGAAAAGAAAAGAGGGGAAAAAAAAAGGGATTAATATACAACCCACGACCAATTGGCCGTGGGCTTGGCGCTGCAGCACCCACAGGGTCCATAGTTTGGGAACCGCAGCTCCTAGCGTAAATTTTCCATAATGTCACGGCATTATGATTGTGATTTTTATGTTTAAAATTTCAAATTTAAAGCCTGAACTTTTCCCTTTTGAACCCAACTTTGAGAGCCTATAACTAGATTCATCTAGGGTTTATTTGGGAGTCTTTTTAACCATTCTTTAGCAGAGCCATTCATGGAGATGAAAAAGAAGAGATTTTTTGGTGGTTCAAGAAGATAAGAAGATTGTCTGCGTAGAGATTTTCAAGACCATAATCATTCTTCCTCCTTTTATTATCTTCTATTCCATGTTCTTAGTTTTTATTTTCTTGTTCTTTTCAATTATGTTTAATTAAGCTTGTATTTGGTTAAGGGAGATTTCAAAACCCTAGACAAATGATTTATTAATTGAATTATTAGATTTTATTTTCCAATTTTTCAATTGAGATTGTTTATGTTCTTCCATATTTATTGTTGATGATTATTTTCTTACTTTGTTTGAGTGCGCAACTAAATAGGACTTGAGAATTTTTTTATTGCTAAATTAGGAATCTTGATCCATAATTGTCTTGATTTCATTATCATTAGTAGTGAATTGTGATATTTGATTATGGGATATTGATATAGTAATTTTATCAATCTTTATTCTTAGGCATTTTATTGGTTTTTGAGCACTTTTATTAGTGTTTTTATTATGTTAATATTGTTTTTATAGGTAAAATGCAAGAACGAGCAAAAAGGCACCAAAAAGAGGAATAAAAGAAGTATGAAGTGGGCTGTAGTGTACCAAACATCCGCTGTAGCGCACGCTTAAACTCCCAAGCCATAGAACTTGTTTCTGCAGGCTATAGCACACAAAACATCCATTGTAGCTCGCCCCTACCCTGTTTCGGGCGCGCTGCAGCCCCCTCTATATCCACTGCAGTGCGACTCTTGAGAAGCCCTAACCGCCATATGCGCGCTACAGTCCCCTTTTCATCTGTTGTAGTGTCCGCACACGTGGATGACTGAATTTAAGGCGAAAATGAGCTGATTTTTGAAGGGTATAAAAGAGAATTGTACGAAAACAAGAGGGTGCTCTTTGGAGACCCACATTTTAGACAAAGAAGAAAGAAAACTTAAAGGTTTTTGAGGGCTTTTCTTGGCAATTCAAGGAGGTTGAAGATTTGGGAGCTTGTTCTTCAACTAGTTCTTCTTCCTTCTACCTTCCTCTCTCTTTGTAACCATTGAACTTGTATTTACTCTTTGAATTGGTGCTTGAATATGGGTTTGATGTTTGTTTTGAATTTGGTTGTGGATTTGAGAACTTTGATGTCTAGCTAAACTTTCTAAGCTAGTGGGTGTTGGGGTTAGACTTCGTCTTCCCATTAATAACGTTAGCTTTAACAGTTTATCTAACGAACGATGAACTCCCGATTCTAACGCCATTGTATTTGGGCCGGACCCAACTCATTGTATAAGTCAATAACGAACGTACATCGCTCGCATAATTGGGCCGGACTCAATGACTAAATATGATTCGTTCAAAGTTAAACATCGAACATCGAACCAACAGATCGAACATGATCTTTCGCACATTGACTCTACAGGCCACGAACGATAGATCACTGGGACAATGCCTTCTTTTCGACCCATCGTTCGTTATTTATGCCCAACAAAGCTTATAGGGTATACTCTTCATAACCGTCGAACCCAATGTCGACGATGATGTGTCATGCCATTATGAAAACTGACAAGTTCATAACTGACGATGACATCACATTCATAACTGCAAAGATCATGGTCTGAAATCAAGGATCACTTCGGTAACCGTTCAACCTAGATCACAAATAACGTTCTTACACGTGTCCCTAAGGACAGCAAAAAGAAACTGCTCATTGATAGTTGCGGGCACAGTCCCATCTTCCTCTATAAATAGAGGAAGACCCCTTCCTTTCAGGGGCCTTGCCTTTTTTTCTCTAATTTACATGCTGTTACTCTGCCGAAACATATCCAGAAATCATTTTGTACTAGAAAATATCCACACTCAGTGAATACATTGCACTCACAGAGGACGTAGCACAATTGGCGAACCTCTCTACATCTTGGTGTTAATGAATCTCTCTCTTCCTCTCTTTTACTTTATTTTCGATTATTTTCATATTATTTTGCTTTATGAGTTTCAATAACGATTTCCAGGGGCCCAATCAACTGATTGTTTCATCACTGTCATTAATTTACGTTAAATTTTGACTGTAGAAAACCAGCATTTACAGTGGGTATGATGTAGCTTGATGATGACTATGTTTTGATGAATTTATTGCTTGTTGATTGAATCCCATTTGGAATCATTTGTGTTTCTCTATGTTTTTTCCTAATTTGATTTTTCATTAAATTAGAGTAATTAGATGCATGAAATTGGACTCGGGAGAGTTAATTTTATATGTTGAGACTTGATAAACACAACCTATAGTAATATTAAGTTCGGGCGGCTAATATGACTTGGGTAATCACTAGAGTAGGGTTACGTAATGAGTGCTTAATTGGTTGAGTTAATAGGGATATTAATTTGTTTAATTTTGCATATTATTTTACTCGGCACTCGGGAGAGTGAGTGAAATTAAAATGGACGGCTACGATTAATGATTTGAATGAATTCGATTAACAAGCCTTGAATTGGATAAGCACAGTTTAGTCAAGTGAAATCAAAACCCCCTAGCCTTACATATAATCGAGTTCCCTTCAATCCATATCTTCAATTGTTTTTATTTTGTTAATCCTCAGTTTAATTTAATTGCTTAATTTTGTTGCTTAATTCATTTCCTTTTAATTTTGATTGCTCAAATAAAATTGAGTCATTTTAATTGCAGTATTTAGTTAGTTTCTTAATTTCAATCTCTGTGGACGATACTCGACATTTTGTCACTTTTATTACTTTTGGTGATTCGTTCACTTGCGAGCACTCACGAAAAAAGACATGCAACATATATTTTTTTATGATTGCATGTGGAACATAGCCTAGGAGAAATGAATCGAGCTTGTATAGTTGTTTCTTAGATCAACCTATCTTTTTTATCTTAATGCTTCTGTTGGATTAAATCTAGAGAGCTTGTTCTAGGTTGTTTAATGGGAAGGGAATTTGGTGAAGAGCTTGTTTTGCCTAATGACGAATTAAGGAAAGATTATTATAATAAAGATCATCATTATCTATGGTTGGTAGTTTCAATAGAAAGTTGGAGATAATTCTTACTTCAATTATAGTTCTATGTCTGGCAGTAAAAAATGTTTCATTAACCAATCTTTTATAATTCTTGAGTCTTTCTTTAATTTCTTTTATATTTTTGTTTATTTAGTTTAAATATCAAAAGCCCTCTCTATTTAGTATCTACTTTTAGTGTGTATTAGGTTTTAGAGACGATAACTATTTAATTAGAACAAATTCTCTACGGGAACAACCCTTGCTCACTTAATACTCAATAACGATACAATTATAGCATGATTTTAATTTGTTACTCCTTTGGAACTCACCAGAGGACATGTACAAGCTCAGTATAATAAAGATATGAATTCTATTTATATTGTTTACTCTTTTGATGTTTGGCATGCTCGGTTAGCACACTTAATTTTAGATCTTTGAAATACATGTCTAAACGTGGTTTGATTAATTGCAAAGACATAAAACATTTTAAGTGTGAGATTTGCATACAAGTAAAAATGACTAAGAAACATTTTCCTAAAGCCGAACGCAATACTTAAATATTGGATATAATTCACACCGATATTTGTAAGTATAATTATATTTTGACTAGAAGAGAGAAAATATACTTTATCACTTTTATCAATGATTGTACTAGATACACTTGTTCTAGATACACTTATGTATACCTAATTAGAACAAAGGATGAAGCCTTTGATAAGTTTAAACTTTTCAAGGCTGAAGTTGAGAACCAAAAAGATAGAAAGATCAAAATGGTTCAAAGTGATAGAGGTGGTGAATTTTTTCAAATGAGATTGATGCCTTTTGTGAAGTGCATGGTATTATTCACCAAAAGTCGGCCCCATTTACTCCTCAACAAAACGGTTTGGTTGAAAGAAAGAATAGGATTTTAACGGATATGATTAACTCTATGCTTCTTAATGCTAAATTACCAAATAATTTATGGAGGGAAGCTTTACTTACTGCAAGTCATATTCATAATAGAATTACTTCTATGAAAACACATGTTTCTTTATAGGAAATATGAAAAGGAAGAAAACAAAACTTGATGTATTTAAGGGTGTGTGGCTGTTTAGCTTTCTATAGATTGCATAACCCTGAATAATCAAAGTTAGGTGCAAGAGGAATTAAAAGTGTTTTTGTATGATATGCTGAAAATTCCAAGGCATATAAATTATTGAATCTAGATTCTAATGTAATTGTGGAATCATGAGATGCTAAATTTATTGAAAATATATTTAGTCTTGATTTTCCACTAAATTATAATCTCATATTGATCAAACACGTGATTTTGCTCCGGTACCTCCACTTATAACAAAAGGTAAGAGTCTATGACATCTTTCAAACCAATGAGAAGTCAAAGTGAAAGAAAAGATAAATGTTTAGCACCGGATTTTATTTCATTTCAAGCTTTAGCCTTCTTGGTTGAAGGAGATAGAAAGTGCTAAAAAAAAACACCATTGTTGCTAAATGTTGAAGAAGATCCTAAGACTTTTAATAAAGCCATGTCATAGAAATGCTTCCTTTTAGAAAGAGGCTGTAAACGATGAAATGGATTCAATTATGTCTAATCAAACATGGATCTTGGTTGATCTCCCTCAGGACCAAAACTGATAAGCAACAAATGGGTGTTTAGAAGAAAGTACTATAACGATGGGTCTATATAAACTTTCAAGGCTAAATTGGTAGCCAATGGTTTTAAACAAATTTGTGGTATAGACTACTTTGATTCATATGCTCCGATAGCTAAATTAATATCTATTAGAGTGTTATTAGCAATTGCTTCAATATATAATTTGCATGTGCACCAAATGGATATAAAGACAACTTTTCTAAATGGTGATTTAGATGAAGAAATTTATATGGAAATGAGAAAAAGGTTTGCTTGGAAATGAGAAAAAGGTTTGCAAGTTAGTCAAGTCGTTTTATAGATTAAAGCAAGCATCAAAATAGTGGTATGAGAAATTTGATTCAGTTATTTTATCTCATGGTTTTAAGCATAATAATGCTAATAAATGTAAATATTCTAAATTTACAAATGATTTTGGTGTGATTTTATGTTTGTATGTTGACGACTTGCTTATTTTTGGAACAAATATGTAAGATACTAAGAGGTATCTAACATCACAATTTTGGATGAAAGATCTTGGTGAGGTAGATATTATCTTGGGTGTAAAGGTTAGGAAACATAGTGGGGGTTATTCATTGTGTCAATCTCATTATATTGAAAAAGTGCTTCTTAAATCCAATTATTTGAAGTTTAAAGAAGCTAATACCACGTATGATTCTAGTATTAAATTACTAGAAAATTCAGGCTGAAAGGTAGCACAGCTAGAGTATGCTAGTGCGATTGGTAGCTTGATGTATGCTATGCATTGTAAAAGGCCGGAAATAGTATTTGTGGTATGCAAAATGTTAAGGTTTATGAGTAACCAAAATTAGTGCGATTGGTAACTTGATGTATGCTATGCATTGTAAAAGGCCGGACATAGTATTTGTGGTATGCAAAATGTCAAGGTTTATGAGTAACCAAAGTGCTAAGCATTGGAATGATATTGGAAGGATACTTGGTTATTTTAAAAGAACTATTAATATGGGTTTGTTTTACAATGATTATCTACCAGTACTTGAAGGGTATTTTGATGCAAGTTGGATAATTAGTGTGACGGATAACAAATCCATAGTGGGATGGATATTCACTATTGGTGGATGAGCTGTATCTTGGGCATCCAATAAATAGACTTGCATAATTCACTCAATAATAGAGTATGAGTTTATAGCACTAGCAGTGGTAGGAAAATAAGTTGAATGGCCGAGAAACATATTATTTGATATTGAGTTGTGGCCACAACCGATGCCATCTATTTCTTTGTACTGTGATAGTAAAGCTACATTATCTAGAGCATATAATAAAGTGTATAATGGAAAATCTAGATATATTAGCTTGAGACATAAATATGTGAAACAATTAATAACATATGGTATTATTAATGTTGTTTACGTTAAGACAAATAAAAACCTAGCGGATCCCTTGACAAAAGGTCTTTCGAGAGACTAAGTCAAGAAAACATCTAGTGGAATGGAACTGAAACCTTTCTTTGAAAGAGTCACCAGTGATGGTAACCCAACTCTGTAATAGTTGTACCGCTATTTCGTAGTTAAATAGGTAAGAACAAATCATTGTTATGTGAATAGTAAGCACCAAAAAATTTATTAGTCCCTTTAAGGATGCTCGGTGTAAGTATCTACGTGGTTGAGGGTGAGTGCATACTCGTAATGAAGTTTAAGTCTCAAAGTAGTTAGAGACGTGATTTGAAACTTCACCTAAGTAAACATAAGAAATGGTGCCGTTTCTAACAAGATCATTGTTTAGTCTTGTAAATGTTCCTGAATCCAAGATAGAGCACAAGGCCGGAATAGTGCTAAATGATTGGAACATAATGTTGAAATTTGGAATAGCTCGTATGTAATATGTTTATGGTATTTACTTAAGAGACAAAGTTTAATGCTAAGCACACTATTGTCTTGTGAATACTTTGAAGTATTTTTACTAATTGAAAGTTAAAATCGAAAGATACCTTCTTGTATGTATGAGTTTATTATTGTTGATTTTCGAAGAAATATTACAATTTAGTGGGGGATTGTAAGAGAGATTGTATTATGTCTTTCATTTGATATAAGATCAAAAGGCACAATAGTATAATTTTTATCAGTTGGACTTGGGAGACAATAGTGCGCTGCACCTTCATGCAAGAGGAGGCAAGTGCCCCTTCTTACTGCAGCCCTCCCAACAAGGCTGAAAGGGTAGCGCGGCTACGCCTTGTGGAGCTTGTGTGTCCCGAGGACATGGCACGGCCACGCAAGTTAGGCGTGCGGCCACACAATTCGTGCTGATATAAGATGTTTGAATGTGTCTTTTGAGTTGTTTCGAACCGTTGTGTCTATTGATTGTATATTTTCATACAAAACTGAATTATTATCAATAATTGATATATCAGTTATAATAATTGAATAGATACTCAAAAGATGTATTTGTAATGAAGAGGAACCTCATAGAATTGGTTACATGGTTTACTATGGTTGTAATGGTTCATAAAAAGGCACCTCTATGCTTTTAGAAACTTCAGAAATTTACAGATTTCATAATTATTGCTAGATATTGTGTTCAAGGGTTTGTTGTATTTTGGGGCTAATTTGCCATTAAACTCTTTAGCAAACTTAGTAGTGAGGGCAAATAAAACCTTAAAGGAAAGTATTCTCAATATGCCTCAAATCCATATTTGTTTTCAGTTTTCTTTGCCTTCATTATTCTTGTTCTCTCTCATTCACCAACAAATCTCATGGTTTCAAATAAAGTTGTTTTGGAAATGGTTCTGAAATAACATTTGTTTTACACAAAGTCAAAAAACAGAAACAAAAACAAAAAATTGTTTTCATTTTTTGTTAAGAAATGAGAAAATAAAATAAAGTAGTTCTTCCTTTTCTGTTTTCATTTTCTAAAGTGTATTCACACCCAACAAATAGTTTCAAAAACATACCTAAACATAATTTACTTTTTTCTTGTACTCAAATCAATTTCTCTAGAAACACAATCATGCAAACATAGTTTCAAAAAATATCAGAAAGTCTTTTTTAAAATATTCCCATTTTTATTTCATACTCAAAACGCTCCCAAACGACCCTTATTTTTTTGACTAAACATATGATAACTTTTTACTTTATTTTCGGTTTTAGGTTTTGAATTTTTATATGCATAGCTATAAGATATGGAGAGTGAACCGGATTAAGAAAGACTCTCCCAGCGTAAAATCTTGCGCCAATCCCGTCTCTCTATAAGCGGTAATAAAGATGCTTTCAAAATGTAAAATATGGAGATGAGAAAGCATTCTTCATAGGAATAAAAATATGTATATATATATATTTTTTTTTGGGTGAATGGAAACAAAAATATAATGCAGTTTTTAAAATTGTATTTCTTATTACATACTAAAAAATATGACCACCATATTTAGAAACTAACATAGAAACACAGCCTTGTACACGTCACATAATTAAACTTGCACGTTATTTATAACTAGTACATGTGGTAGAAGGAAACCCAGACCCCTTGATTATTGGTTTTAATTTTTTCAGAATGAAAAAAATAAATTGTGTAAAATATAACAATAACATTTATTAATCATTTTAAATAAATAAATATAAATTTTCTACTTCAAAATACATTACATGGCTGTTCAAGAACTGAACTATGACTAGAGAATTAAAATTGTACTATAGAATTAAATTGTACTATAGAATTAAATGATGACACACGTATGTGTAGTGGGCGCACTCATCACTAAGAGCAAGGGGGTAATTTTCCTGCCGTGTCACACTATCAGATGTAACACTATAAAAGTACACATAAAGGTGTCACCTAAGTCAGATTTTATTTTATTATTTATTTATTTATTTATTTATTTATTTTATTTGCAGCTATCTCGGTTTTCTTATCTCTTCCCTTTAAAGAAAAAGAAAAGGGCAAAAAAATAAAAATAAAAATAAAATAAAAAAAGTGATAGGCATTAGAGGTTAGAAGGAAATAATTGAATACTGCTGAGAATTAAGTAGTTCTCACGCACCAGTTATTCTGAGGAGAAGAAAACAGCTTGAAATACTAAAGGCTGAGAAGCCTTGATTCATTTACGACGTTACGAGGATTGTTCTTAATATGAAAAGCCGAAGTATTCTGAAGATCATTGAATTACTAATAGGTAATTAATGTTTTTAATTAAATATTTTTGGTAATAAATATTTACCATAGGTTATGGTTAAATTTTTTTAAAATTCATTCGGGAGTTTGACTCTTCCTTTCAACTCAAGTTAAATTATATTTTTTTTGGTCTTTTTCTGAAAAAGTTTTTTGTCTTTTCTGAAAAAATCAACAAAAATTACTATTTAAACTTAAAAATCTCAACTCAAACCACTACACCAAGCACCCTAGTAACATTTATAGTAAAGGTGGTTCTATTAACATACATATCTTAACTCTTTATATGCAATTCTAAACACACTCACCTCTTAAATTCAAAATGATTAAATTTTACTTTATACACACCCCTTTCATTTCATAATTACCCCTAATTACAATAAAATAAAAATTAATCTACCACTTCAAATTCTTTTCACACCCACCTTTTTTTTTTTGTATTTTTTTTTATATATATACTTAATGAAAGAACGACGATATATAAAACCGAAAAAATTAAAGAAAAAATCGACGAACAATGATATTGAACCAAAAAAAGAAAAAAGAAAAAAAAAAGCCAATAAACAATACATAAAAGGAAATACATATACAAAAAAAAAAAAAAAAAAAAAAAAAAAAAGAAAAAGAAAAAGAAAAAGAAAAAAAGAAAATCAACTGCGGCAAAAGAAAGTATAGAATGAAAAAAAAATTTGCTAGATTTAAAATACCTCAAGTTTTTATTGTGAAAATTATGGTTTTTATTGTAGGTTTCAAAGTAGTAATATTTATAAGTTATTTATTTAGGAATTAAATATAGAGTTGTGTGTGAGAAGAAAAAAGAAAAATAATTGAGTTTCCTTTATTATGATAGAATTTAATTCATGTAATTAAAGTGTATTATTGTTGTCTTTCTATGTCATTTTGTTTGAGGGATTTTTTTTTTTTTTTAATTAAAGAATTTAATTAAGGGGGTCTATTGCCACCCTTGTCCAGTTTTTACACACCCTGATGTAATGAATTATGTTATTCCTTAATTATCTACAATTAAATAACTTTTAAGTACAAAAAGATGGTTAAAGATATACTTTTCATACACCTCATTTAAAGATTAAAATATAAAATTTGAAATATCCTTTTTTAAATATAATACAAAATGCTCAACCCTAATCAACGATGAATAAAAGAAGAATGACCTACAATAAAAAGGAAATAGTAAGCCTTTGTTTGGCTCACCAGTTTGAACTCAAATTTTTGAGTTCAAACTCAACTAAAGTAGTTTGGAAATGGAGTTTTACTCCAACTTACCACTGAATCGTTGCACAGTAAACCAAACTTTAGTTTAATTTGTTTTTTTCCATTTTTCCATTCACAACCTACAATGGCATGTTAACCTCTGTTTGGTAACTTAGTTGGAGATTAAATTTTTAAGTTGGAGTTGGTGACTTTTTAAAAATTAATTATAATTTTTTTAAATATATAAGAAAAAGACAAAAACTGAGATGAAAATTTTGACTTGGAACCTAAGTTACAAACACAACTTTTATCAAGTTAAACTTTTTAACTCAAACTTCTTACATCCAAACACTCAACTCAAGTTCAAACTTTTTACATCTAAACTCCCAACTCAAGTTAAACTATTCAACTTAAACTTTTTACTAAATGCACAACTCTAATTCTCAACTTAACTTAAAAATCTTAACTCAAACTATTTTGTCAAACGAAGACTAAGTTTCCTTTTGTTTTTTTTCCTCCCAACTTTCATCTTTTTTTTTTCTTTTTGTTGTTGATGGTGATTGAATTTTTGTATATGAATTAACAATTGTTTGTACTATTGTTATATTGATTTTTTTAACTTTTTTTTTTTCGTTTATAATTGTCTACTGCACCTTATTATTATTATTATTATTATTATTATTATTTTTTTTTTTAAAAACACAAAAGACAAACATATTATACATGCAATTTTCAGTTATAAACTAATATATGTTGTGTTTCTGGAAAAACAAATTCTAATGCTATTTGAAAATCTAAATTATATGAAAACTATATAGAACATATGTATATATATGATCCCAAAAAAAAAAAAAAAAAAAAAAAAGGAAAGGAACGTGGAGTAGAATAAAAGCAGTTAAAAGAGAGAGAGAGTGTGTTTTGATTTGTGGGCGGGTGAAATAAGTAGAAAAATGTACAATTTAATTTTAATGCTTTTTTGTAATGTTAAGAGGTGTGTAGAAAGTAATAGGTAAATTTTCTAAATTTTAGCTGTGGGTGGTTTAAGTAGGTGTGAAAAAAGTATACAAAGAGGTGCCAATATACCCACCATTTAATTAATAAAAGGTGTGAAGAGTAAAGATAAGTGCGTCAATAGAACCACCTTTATAGTAAACATTATAACCAACACAAACCATAAATGATGATTTGAGATTTAATTTATTATTCAATATTAAATAAAATTGGAGCACTCTCACCCAAGTAACCCAAATTAATACTTTGAGTATAACGAAGTTTTGAATTCTATATATATATATATATAAAGTAGTTTTATCCTCACTTCTTGCACGATATTTCCAAAATACCGAGTTTTTCATTTTCATGTTACTCTCAAGTGTTGGTAGATTATATTAAAAGACAAGCTGCATAAGTTTACTAGTCACTTAAGATTAAAGTCGATCAATAAGTTGGTCATAATAATGGATCGTTAATTCTTAAACTGAATATTAATAAGTTTTTAGATGATTATCAGCTTAATCTATAAAAGAACATATAATGTCTAACATTGTTCAGTGCAATACCTCCATTGACACCTTTTCTTTTATTTTAAACTCACCATTATCATGACCCAAGATAAAATCACCCGCCTACTTAAGAGTAGACTCAGACTCAGTCACACAATCTTATTATCAAAATAAAATATCCAACATTATTTATTGACTGTGACCTACATACCAAGCCTTTAATTATATCTTCTATTGTTCAAGGATTACTCTAATTCTTTTCATCTTTGATTCTATCCAAATCCCATTTCCTCCTACTCTTTCCATCCTTCATCCGTCTTCTCCATCCTCAACCAAACGGACCCCAAGGCTACAATTTCTTATCGGACTCATTTAGTTTTACAAAAAGAAATCCGCCAAGACTTTATTACGAAAATACAAACTTTATTATAAATGGCAACGGGGAAGTCAAAAATTACCAAGAAAACAAATAGAAACAAAACAAACTTAAACCGCACTGATAAAGTTGTTATTTTTGAAACAATACCAGAAAATGCATAAACATATCGAACTTATTCTCTGTCAAAGTAAGATTTGACATGACCCCATCCAAATACATTTTACAACATACACACACACACACACACACACACACACACACACACACACATATATATATATATATATTAAAGATGATCCATAGCTGGGAAACACCCTATTCTTCCATGCGGATGATGCACCGGATAGACTGCCCCTTCAACATGTAGTCAAAGGCCTTGTTGATCTCCGAGAAAGGGACTGAGTGAGTGATGAATTTCTCAAGTTCTAATTCCTACAATAAAAAAGAGGGGGGTAAGAAAATATTACTATTTAGCCCAAAACTAAACTTATTTTCACACTTAACAAAAAAAAAATTATCTTAACACAAAACGTAGCTAACAAACCAAGCACTGCCTTCTTCGTGAAAGGCATTTCTTTTTACAAGCAATAAAATTCTATTTTATGGAGGCTTGTTCTCATTTCACAAGCTAATGTGTCATAAGAAACATCATACTCAAAATTTCTAGCTAATTTCATTTCAGCCCCAAAATTCCGGTTCAAGTTAGCAAAAACAACGCCTCATCTATGATATGCAAAGATTAAAAATGAGCGAAAAGTTCAGCTTTAGGTATTCAAGTTGAAGTTACCTTGTTCATGTACTTTTCTACCACAGAAGGGAGGTCAGTCCGGGGTTTGTAGTTGCCATAGAAGGTACCCTTGAGAGTCCTCTCATTTAAGAAATTCATCGGATGCGTTTTGAATGCATCGTCTTTATTTGGAACACCGACCAGCACAGCAACACCCCAACCCTAGGAAAAACGGCCAATTACTCAGTTTCTAAAGGAAAAATTCAGTTCATTGCGTTATGAAGAAAGCAAGAAGCAAATGAGGTTCGACATGTACTTACATCATGAACACATTCAAATGCAGAGATCATTGCTTGGATACTTCCTGTACATTCGACACTCCGGTCCACTCCTCCATCAGTCATCTCCGCAATAACCTGTTGAAGAACAGCACACAAATGCTTGACATATATCGAACAAGAAATATTCAAAGTTAAATCGTCTTTTAATTGATGCTACATAAAGTATTATGAACCTACCTCTTGAACAGGTTTGTCATGATCTTTTGGATTTACGAACTCATTCACGCCAAACTTCTTGGCTGTCAGTAAGAATAAGTAGAAAAAGTTATTACCACAATCCATCGTCCTTGAATGTACTTAACATGGTCGTATCAAACTAACCTTCTTCAAATCGACTCGGGTTCAGATCAACACCGATGATTCTAGCAGCTCCTGCAATTCTAGCACCTTCAGCAGCCTAGGAATGTAAAAGAAGATATCAATACAAGCATTTCAATATTGTAGCTCGGAGCGCAAAATAACAAAGAACTAACAGCAATCACTTACAGAAAGGCCAACGGCACCCAGTCCAAAGATGGCGACAGATGAACCAATTTTTGGTTTTGCAACATTTAGAGTGGCACCAAGGCCTTCAAGAAACAGGACAAATGGATCAAACGAAAAGTATAACCCAATAGATTATTATAATAATTCTCAAAAGCAAAATTTTGATTTGTGCGTTATGATTCATCAATTGCATCGCATACAATTTATTACAGCATACCTGTGCATATTCCGCAGCTAAGGATGCAGACTTTGTCGAGTGGGGCTGCAGGGTTGATCTTCGCAACACATCCAACATGGACAACAGTGTATTCACTGAAGGTAGAGGTCCCAACAAAATGGTAAATGGGCTGTCCATTCTTAGAGAACCTCGTCTTCCCGTCGTTGATCATGTGTCCCCTGTCAGTATTGATCCTTAAGAGATCACACATGTTGCTCTCCTCTGACTTGCAGTGGCGGCATTCGCCACACTCTCCGGTGAACACTGGGAGGACATGATCTCCCGGTTGAAGTTCGGTTACACCCTCGCCAACACTCTCAACAATTCTGCAGCAAATAGCAAGTACCTTGTTACTATGGTCTTTTTCTACGAAAAAGAAGAACAACAAGTACAGTAATAAAAAAACTGGTATAGAGAAAATAAATTGAATTTGACAAATAGAATGAAATTAGCATTTAGAAAAATATATACCCTCCAGCTTCATGGCCAAAAATGCGGGGAAATAGCGGTGTTTGTCCCTGCAAAACAAAAAATTTCAGATTTAACCCTTCTCGCAACAAAAAATTGTGTTTAATCGCATACATACAGATACACATATTAATGCAAGAGAATAATATTCTTGCTTAGGCTAAATCAAACAACGATCGATATTCGGTAATCAATAATAGAATTCGTTACAATTATGCGTATTTAAAAAGGGAAACAGACTCAGGATTGATTACTCTAAAGGGCAAAGCGGTAGCTAGTTATATATATAGAGTTTTAATAGGAATGTATATATGTGCAGTGAAAAATTGAGTTTTAACAATAAAGAAAAAATCAGTTACCTTGGCTTCCCAGAAATAGACATCAGTGTGGCAAAGAGCAGTGAAGAGAATCTTCAAGCGGACTTCATGAGCCTGTGGCGGTGCCACCTCCACTTCCTCAATCACCAGTGGCTTCCCTGCTTCCCAAGCCACCGCAGCTACACAACCAACTCCAACTACTTTAATCACACAGCTACACACACACACACACACGCACACACACGCACAGATAGCCAATGCACAAGGCTAAGTAAATTCTCTTTTATTTTCCTTGCAAACATATATGTCAGTTTCATAAGTACTACATAGTTGTTGAAAAGAAGAGCATCTACAAACCAAAGTATGTAAGGCACCAATTTAAGAAAATTATTCACTAAAAAAATAAAAATAAAAACTAATTAAATCAAATTAGTGTGGAGTTGAGGTTGCAAGCCTGACAGTAATACCACACGTAACTTTCTTTGACCAGAGTTGGAATCCCCGACCCCAAATTAAATAATAATAATAATAATAATAATAATAATGTGGAGTATCCAATTACTAGAAAGGGAAAATAGTGTTTTAAAAGCTAAGAGATAAGTTGATAACAGTAAAATTGTACAAATAAAAACAAACATTGATCAGATCATCCTCAATATAACGATCAAATCGCTCGCAACAATTCATTCAGCGAAAACAACATAACAAAAAGAAAAAAGTAAAAAAATATCAGAAAAATTCGCAGCAGTCAAAAAAAAAAAAAAAAACCGAAGAAATGCACGTATTTATATTTAAAAGAGTAAAAGAATAAAGAAACCCAAGCAGACCTATCTTTAAGAGGGGGGGGGGGGGGGGGGAGAATCAACAAAAGAGTAATCTGTAAATTAAAAAAAAAACAAAAAAAAAAAACAAAAAACAAAGAAGAAGAAAGAATGAGAGCTATAAATGGCATACCTCTGCACTTGATGACCTGACCAGCCGTGGAAGACATGATAGACTTATATATGAAATCCTTAAAAATTTGATGATTTTATTGATATGTATTATAAGTTGATTGAAGAGAAGAGTTGGGCAAGAGGAATATTTATAGCGTCCGAAATAGACTATTAGAAAAAAGGTCACAATGCAAAACCATATTTCATGGGTTTGAATGTAAAACCATTGACTGTTTAGCCAATTTCAATCAAACCCACTGAAGTCTGCACTGGATTTATATATATTCTTTTTTTTTTTTTTTCCCCCGGGTTTGCCACCTTTACTAATTACCAGCGGCGCCTTTGGTTCTGTTCTGCATGCACGCGGCGCTGCCACGTGTACTTATAAATGATTTTTTATTTTCTCTTTCTTTATTTATTTCTCTTTTTTCTTTTGTGGAAACTTCTTTGATTGGCACGTGTTCTCAAATAATAGGCGGTGACCGTGATGTTATGGCATCCCTTCATTGCGACTAATCTCTTATGCATTGGTGTGAAGTTTGAATTTTTCTATCTTAATTAAAAAAAAAAAAACGACGACAACGGTAAGCAAGACATCTGTACGTGAGAATCTGACATCTGTATTTAGTTTACTATTCTACGTGTTATTCGGTTCGTAGAATATACGTGGGCGCCTTTGTTACAAGTTTTTTTTTTTTTTTTTTCTTGCGTTTTGCTCTTCCGTTAGAAACTCCTCGAATATTTAGATACTAGTTTGTGCCCTTAGTATTCTATTTTATAGAAATATTATTTAAAATTACAATATTTATATGTTCAAATATAGAGCTGAAAAAAATATTGCAATGATTACTTACCTGTAATATCATATCTGATTGAATTGATTTCATGAAAAAATAGAGAATTTTAAAAATATATATAGAGATAAATATACCTAATATGTAATTACTTATATACTCAATTGCAATATCATAACTATTTGAACAAAAATCAACAAGTTAATATTATAAAAAATGATGTTAAACACAAACAAAAAAGAAAGAAAAAATAATAAGCATATGCATTTTTTTTTTAAATATTGTAGGAATAGATACGTATTACTATATAACATAAAGATTCACAAGTTGAAGTATCTATGGCAACTGTGAGTCATTATTTAATCACCACTTTATCCTTAAAATCTGAAAGGAAGTATGTACAAAGTACTTCAACCACCCCTGTTTATCAATACTTAAATAATCTACGACATATTACAAAAATCAAAACATGAATTTTGGATGACATACTTAAATACTACTATAAGCTTTCCAAAAATACTTTCAATAAATTTGAGAAAAATTATTTTAACATGATAATTAGGGAAAAAAAGTATTTATTTATGGTGTGTATGAGAAATTAATATGTTAAAAGATTAGATAAAAAATATTTAATTATGGACATGTTTAAGAATAATTATTTTTAAAGAAATTATCTCAGAAAAAAATATTTAAAGGATAAATCCTAAAAAAAAAAGAAAAGAAAAGAAATGGGAAACATTAAAAAATATGGAAGAATTATTATTTTTAAAAAAATAAAGCAAGTAAACATGTGTTCATTGTAAAAAATTGAAGTAAAAGGGCTAATTGTATTTTAACGTAAAACTTACAAATATGACAAGAATATGATTTTAAAAAAATGAGCACATTGAAGAAAAATTATTTCTATGGGAGCAATTAGTTAAAGAATATATTTATATAAGATAATTTATTAAAGAAAGTATTCATTAAAACTATATTTTCAAAAGAGCAGTTTAGAGGCGATATAAAAATATTCAAAGAGCACATATTAAAAAGAATTTAGAACACAAATATATTTCTTTATTTAAAATGCAAGATTAAAAAAGAAAAAGAAAAAGAAAAAGAAAATCAATCTAGTAAATACGCTATATACCAAAAATATAAATATATATATATATATAATTTCCCAAAAAAAACAAAAAAACAAAAAAGTTGAGGTATGATGTTTCTAATTGTAAAAGACAAAAATAGAGCGATGTGTAAAATGCCAACAAAAGAAATAGCCATGTAGATTAATAAAATCCATCTATAAAACAAAATGACAAAGATAATAAAGTTCTAAACCCAAAAAAAAAAAAAAGATTAAAAAAATATATTATATAGATATACAGTAGAGATTTTACAAAATAAAAATAAAAAAATCCATCTTAACTGATTGGATTAGAAGAAAAAGTATATATTATTTACTATGTGATTATTTTAAGCTATGTCCCTAATTTTAGGATCACTCTCATTTCGTACCTTAATTTTAAAAACTTCTAGCATCTTTTTAGTACAATCATTTGAAAACATTTAAGGAATTACATTTTAATGATCATTCCAAATATGCGTTTGTTAGAAACATTTGGAAAAGGAACATTATAATTTGTGTTTTTGTTAAATGGAAAAAAAAAAAAATCATCTTCAAAATTTACCTATATCTTGATATTTATTCTACAATGATTTTTTTTTTAATGTCATTTTCTCATCTCCTTAATATCTTTTCAGATAGCTACTTTCAAATGTGTATTTAAATGTTTCCGTTCAAATGTTTTGCCTCGAATTTTAACATCCAAACATTAGTTATTAGGATGATAATTCAAATGTCTCTTCAAAAATTTTCATTCAAATGTTTTTATCACTAATGTTTCCATTCGAATGCTTCCCCCAAACGAACTACTTATTTGCTGTCTGAATTTTGAATTTAATCTTATTTTTACTCATTCTATTAGAATTTTCAGTTTAAAAATTACAGAAAAATAGGGAATTAGTATTGCTAAGCCTATTCTTTGAGGATTTCTATTCAAAATAACTGGAAAAAAAAAATCATATGACTACACTTAACTCGTTTTTTTTTTTTTGTCATTGGTTTTTAACTAAAATTCTAATAAAAGGGTAAAGTTTTAAATTCACAGTTCAACAGATAAAGTGAAAGTTTTTAAAGTTAAAAATTAAAAAAAACAAAGTGACCTTAAAGTCAAAAAACATAAATGAAAATAATCATTTTGCTATATTTACTCTTACTAAGCACTATGTGAATACAAAATTGTTTTGTTATAAACAAGTAAAAATCTAAAATCTATACCAAATAGTGGATAGCGAAATAACTACTTCGTGACTCGAGTAAAATTAGATAACATTTACCTATCATGATAATTATTATTATTTCATTTTATTTTTTCTCCCTATCTTACAGGTAGATCTCTTGTTTTGGTTTAGAATGATTTAAAGTCGAATTTAAATTTTAATGGAAGGATGTAGTTGAGAAACTAAATTACCCACGTGATGAGTTAATAACAATCCCAACGATTTTGAGCAAAAGAACAAATAACTATTATATAAGAAAATTAGGTGGGGTGATCATAATTAACCATTATAGATGTTCATGAATAATATGGATTAGGAATTAATATATAGTCTAATCTATAACTTTTGAATTGGGATTTCTAAATCCATTAATATTTGTTAGACCTTCAATCCAATTTATAAACGTCAAATTTCATAGAAATCAATCCGTAGTCTTTTCTAGATGATATACAAGACTCAAGAGAGATTGTTGTTATTGGGGTGGCAGTTCTGCAAGAATTATGTATAAGGTGTGATATAAAACTTACCTAGGCTAGAGTTCTCTATCAATCTAAATGGGTTGGCTACAGTCATGGGCCGGGCAGCACGTAGGAGTTGGGTAAGGACAAGTGAAATAGTTTGCAACCTATATATACATCTATATTAAAAATAATTTAGAATATATAAATATATATATATATATATTATATATGCATAGTTAGAATTCACAGATTTTATGAATTAGAAAATCCTCAATCCGTAACCTTCGGATTGAGAAAATCAAAATCCATTATCAATCAGTTAGTCTCATAATTTAGTCCAGTTTAATGGAGTGAATTGGATTAAACAAATTGAGCAAATTCATGAATTTGTTGAACACCCTACCAACCACCTCTTTTAGTTAATGATAGAAGTTTTGTTTTTAGTTAAATGGTCGATGGGCATTGAAAGTAGTAAATCAGATTCGGATGGACAGCCACGTTGTGGAAGGGAACACTTTGGTGAGGAAAGTGACTAGTGGCTAGATCTAGAGCTCGTCAGCACAGAAGAAGACGATAAGGTCATGAAATCTTTTATAACTCAAGTAAATGTATTGAGAGAGGAAAAGAATCCTGGTGGAAGATAACCAGAGAAGAAACTCTCCCAACAGATTCTGTCCTAGTGACAATCTACCAACAGATTCTGTCCTAGTGAAAGAAGAAGAAGAAGAAGAAGAAGACGCGATACATAGAAGGCCAAGAAGGAATCTCCGTCAACTTTGCTGCGGGTGAGAGGAAATTGGGAGGCAGCAGGTAGAGACAGAAAGTGGGAGAAGTGGGAAGAAGACTTAAACTTTTGTTGTATGAAACTGTTTTTTTTAATTAATTTTTTAATGATAATTTAATCACTGATTTATCAATGACCAGTTGGAGATTGATAGGTTAATTATTGATGGATATTGATTAATAAATTATCAACATTAATTTATCATGGTCCGTCACCTATTATCATCGTCAATCAATTATTTATCAAATAATCAATTTACCGATGACCAAACAAAAAACACTATTGTTGGTTTCATGTGAAATATTAGTGTAAATGTAGCAGAATAAAATTTTAAAATTCTTATATAGCCACTAGGAGAATAAAATTATTCTTCCTTCCTTCCTCCTTTCTTTCTTTAACCTTTGAACGCTCTTGTTGAATGTTTAAGTTGCTTAACCTTTCGATCTTCCTTAATTACTACCCACCTCAAAAGGTTTGATCGGTGTTTGGGCATCATGGTCAATTTGGCGTCTTCTCCTTGTTCTCTTTCTTGACTATGGCTTCTCGTTCGCTAAAGGGGAGAGAGAGCTAGAAACCTTGATGCAAGACAGAAAAAGTCTTTAACCCTAGCTAATTCCACTGAGGATCTATTTATAGTATAATGGTTTGATCTTGTTAGATTATATAGTTTTATATTTATTTTATTACTTATTTTCTATTATTATTAGGTTTCATTCTTTTCAACATTTAAGGATATATTAGTTTTTTATATTTTCTAGTTAGTCTATATAAATCTCTTTTGATGTATTATTTTCATTCATTGATTGGAATAAAAAATCATAGCTTTCTCTTATTCCCAAATTGGTTATTGGTTTTCTACATGGTATTAGAGACACCATCTTATAGATTTTGTCAATCTTGGTGAAGAACGTTTGTTTTCTGCAAAAGCTTTCGCAGATCGAACTTCGTGTTGATTTCTGCTTTAGGGTGGGCATGATCGTCCGTACAACCGCCATCCACCACCGTCCCGTTCACATCCGTACACCATCCGTACATCGCACTGGTGCCGTCCATACATGTACTGCCTTATGTACATCGTACTTACAACCGTGTAACGCCACAATTTTTTTTTAGATCATCCGTACAATTGCTCTCTGCTTCTATTTGCTCGCTTCCCCACGTCTTGATTGTTTATTGGTTTGATTTAGCATCGCAGTATTGTTCTTTCTTGTTTGGTGATTATTGATTAGTTTTATTTATTTTCTCATCATGGCTAGACGTAAAGTTGATTCTCTTCAGTCGATCAGTGTGCAATTCGATGAAATAAATTATTTGTAATTGGTCACAGCCTCCTCCTTCATCAAAATTTGGTAATCAACAGTGGACATACAGACCACCTCAGCCAAATACTGCAATGGTTGCACCGTCATTAGATCCAATTATGTTCGAGTAGTTTCAAAAATTTCTTGTCACACAACCACAAGCTATGTCTGCCTTCTCTCATATAGGTTTGTCATCCTCTAGTCCTTCAAGTATTTCTTCTTTCTTGTGGGTCTTAGATTATGGCGCTTCTCATCATATGTCATCTGATCTTTCATCATTTGTTTCTTTATCTCCAAATTCATTTGTGTCAGTTATGATTGCTGATGGCACTCCTATACCATTAGTAGGTGTTGGTTCGATCATCACACCTTATACATCTCTTTCCAATGTTTATCACATTCATAGTCTTACTTATTTCTGTTAGTCAATTGTGTGAGTCAAGACACTTAGTCTCTTTTTCTACTTCCACTTGTCATGTGCAGGATCCGCAATCTCAGAGTAGGTCATAGGCAAGGGGGACTCTATGTTTTGGATGAGCTCAAAGTACTAGAAGTTGCAGCTTCTAGTGTGGACTTATCATTTTTTTGTTTGAGTCGTTCGTCTTCTGATTTTTTTTATGACATTCTCATTTTGATTATGTTTCAGCGTCTCGTTAACAATTTTTAGCTTCTATAGATGCATTAGGAAATTTAAAACCTCATGATATTTCTTATTATAGTGGTTGTAAACTGGCAAAATTTTCAACTTTACCATTTTATAAAAGTATTTCTTTTTCTCTAGCACCATTTGATCTCGTTCATTCTGATGTGTATGTACCTTTTCCCATGCTCACAAAAGGGGGGTTCGATATTATGTTTCATTTATTGATGACTGCACTCGATATTATTGGGTTTATCTTATGAAGTGTCGTTATGATTTCCTTAGTATTTTCAATACTTTCTGAGCTCTTGTAAAAACTCAACATTAGGCTGTCATAAAGTGTTTTCATTGTGATTGGCTGATGAATATACTTCTAATGATTTTTCTAATTTGCTTGCTTTCGATGAAACAATTCACCAAACTTCTTATACAAATACTCTTGGCACCATCATATTATCTTTCGTTTCTTCTTCCATACAAATTGATGACATGTTTAACAAGGCGCTTTCTGCTTCGCATTTCCGTTTCTTATTTGGCAAACTCTTAATCCTACTTGCAGCAGCATCGTGAGTTCGATGGGGAATGTTAGATTATTTAGTTTTATATTTATTTTATTACTTGTTTCAAATTATTATTAGGTTTCATTCTTTTCAACATTTAAGGGTAGATTAGTCTTTTTATTTGTTCTAGTTAGTCTATATGAATCTCTTTTGATGTATTATTTTCAATTATTAATTAGAATAAGAAATCTTAACTTTCTTTGGTTCCCAAATTGGTTCTTGGTTTTCTACAGATCTAACAGAAAGGGAAAATTCCCTGATAAAATTACATTAACTATTAAAATATATAAGATATGTGCAACTGTCCATATAGTAAAATAAAATATATGTGACAGATTACATAAAAACAAGCCACCTAGAATCTCAGATACTATCAGTCAGCGTGACACTCAGTACAGAACTCTGTATCGGGCAATTTTCATATTGTCCTAACGTCTAGGATAATTCCATTAACTTTTTAAGAGATTTGTGAAGCTAGTCAGGGGATCAAATGAACCTAAATAACCGAAACCCCAATAACTATATTTGTCTTGATTAAACCCGCAATCAAATAAGTATAGTTACTAACTTTGATCCGAGCCAAGGGACCAAATGTTGGCTTCAAATAAACCATCGTTGTTGGAGCCGCATCGAAAGGGTTACGGTGGTGGTGGGGCATTCAAAAACACTTATTAAACAAAACAATCGCTAACTTATGTTGTTATATACAATAACAATGTCAAGATCAATCATACCTTTGAAGAATAAATAAGCACTGGCAGAGCTTTATTTTTAGAGTAACCAATTAGCCTTCTTTGCTCTTTTCTTTCCCACAAATGGGGTGTGTGTGGACACTCATTCCATAATTCTTCAATTACCGGTACACTCCTTCCAACCAAAAAAGTGCTAAATAATTAATTACTAAAGAGGAAAAATTCAGTCATCTCTAGAACTCTTGCAGTCTAAAGTATAAATGAGAACTCAAGACCCGTTTTTATGTTAGTGATTGGAGTATTTTAAAGTATATGCAAGAATGCCATAAATTTGGTACCTCATTACATTTATGCTCATCATAACATTAAAGTTGATAATTTTATCATTTCCTAACACTAAAATTATCAACTTTAATGTTAGAGTGGACAAAATTATAAGAAGATACTCAAAACATGGCTTTACACCTAATTTTCTCTAATTTTTTTTTAATGGACTCGATATTATGGGTTTTTTTTTTTTTTTTTTTCCTCACTCCCCATAGAAAATGCCACCATGGGGGCACTAAACCTCACAAAATTTACACTATGGTTTATGAAATACAATTCAATAATATCTAATTAAAGTATTTGGGACATTTTTATCAAAATCATATATTGAATCGAATGATAAATTCAATCGAGATTTAAATTAATTATTTAATTCAAAACCATTTAATTATATGATCGTAATCCCAAGCTAAATTGTTCTCGTAATTATCTACAAACAAGATATAATTTTGATTCAAAATTTAAACTAATAAATTATTTCAAAAAATTAAATATATAATTATTATTTTCAAAATAATTAAAATATTTCTAGAATTGATTATCTACTTATTAAGTATTTTTTATTTGTTTATTTACTTAATTACTTAAGTAATCGATAATTAAAAAAAAAAAATTTGATAAATTCCTTTCCACGCCTATAGTCCGGGAAGGATTGTGCTAGTGCCTAGTCCTACCGGGACTGTGGGTGTGCTTACACCCCTGCCCCTATCGGCCAAGTCCTGGTGCTATTTATGTTAGGTGGGAACGATGGACAGAAACAAGAATGCTGCAGAATATGGTATTTAGAATATTTTTCAAAACAACAAAAAATCGACTCATGTTGTTATATAAAACAATCTATAATTCATTATAATGTATATACCTATTGGGCACAATAGTCTACAGTCTCTTTAGTCTTTAATCTACCAAATCGTCCTTTGAACGATTGACCTTCACTTTGGTCTTTCTTTTTATTATTCTCTTTTAGATTCAACCAATCCATGAAACTGTTAAATTTTTGGTTATGGTAATTTGATTTAACACAGCGAAATAGATTTTTAAAGTTTTTCACCTATGCTCTGATATATTTGTTACATAAAATAATTAATTAGAACGATTAAATATCTATTGACAATAATTATCTTCGGGGCTTTGTCAAATTTTCCAGACAACAAACACCCTCGTCATAATGCAGTAGAACCCCCAAAGCTTCTCAACCCAAGACCTTACACATTATTCTCTTCCCCTTAAGAACAAACGGTGTATGGGCACAGACTAATTCGCAACTTGATCCGTTTTTTCATTCCATTCCTTAATGGCCGAGGTTTTCTTATCTCTAAATGGGAGAGACTAGGAACCCTCTATGGAATCCTGCCTTGTGTTGTGTAGTTTCCTCCTATTATTTTTCACCAAGTATATTGCCATCAAAATTTATATTTATTTATTCCAAATAACTCACATAATTAATTTTCACCAAACTGATAAAAATTAATTATTGGGCAGTATTTATTTTATCCAACAGAATAAATATTTCCCTACACAAATAATATTTATGGTGTTATATAAAATATATATTGTCAACCGGATGTCCTAAACATCTAGTAGGCGTTTTTTCAATAGTACGTAATTATATCATCATTGGTCAATTTTTACAACGTCTCTAAGACATTATGACCAAACAATAAGCTGAGAATATTTAGAGTTAGCATGGGGACCAAGTAGACTTATGTATTTGGTAGATTCAACAATCAGTTATTAATTGATTATTTAAATACCGTTGTTAACTTCACGTCATGATCTGGAAGTCATGATCTGGAACTAAAACTGCACTATAAGAATACAGGTTTTTTTTATAAGAAGCTAATAACAAACAATTAGCTTTGTTCTCCGATATAGTTAATTACCACAAGATGAACCATTCTTATGAAGACCTATAACTGGAGTTAGGTAAAGTAGGCTATTCTAGCCTCTTAAATTGCATCTCAACACAACATGAGAGTGTCATTGACTTTCATGTAGGAACTCATGAATTTCATGTATATTATTGAAGTTCTCTACTACCCAATATGTCACATCTCCAAAACATCGATGTATTAGTCTACAGAATGTCTTCACTCATTGAGTTTGATTAATCTTGGAGTTATTTAAAATTTTTATCTTCCGATGGGCCACCCAGGTGCTATTTCTCCTATAGTCTCTAAAATGCCGAGTTTTTTTTATTTACAAACTAATCTCACACATTGGCATATCAAAAGACATGTATATATGAACATGAGTTCACTAATAATGACTCAAGATTAGCGTATACTCATGAATTGAGCATTCAGTGACAGTGACAGATCATTAGTTCTTAAACTAAACAAACTATTTAATTTCTAGTTGATTAACAGTTTAGGCAGTAAAAGAGCTGAGATCTATCAAGATCCAGTTCAATGCCTCTTTACACACTAGTATTTTACAATTTTGTAATCACTATAACTATGATTGAAGATAAGGTCATCCCACTAGTTAGTAAAAAGGCTCGTACCACAATATTCTTATCAAAACTAAGTGCCCAATTTTTAATTATTGAGTGTGAACTATTATATATATCATACTAAATCCTTAATCGCATCTTCTATGTTTGTGAACTCTTTGCCAACATGCAGTTAAGATGGCTTTTTAGTATTGAAACTTATGATCATGTACTATTATATATTAAAGGGTAAATTGCTCATTTAATTCCTAAACAAAAATCTTGTACAATTTTGGTCTCTAAACTTTTTTTGTAGTTGAAATGCTTCTAAACTTTTTGTAGTTGAGCGCGAGACCTTTCTTTTCACATCTTGTCAGAACAGCTTCTAAGTTGAGAAGGCAAGAGTCAAAGGAATCGCCGAAGACGGTCAAGTCATCCATGAACACTTCCATACATTCCTCGACCATGTCGCTGAAAATGCTCATCATGCACCTCTGAAAGGCGGCTGGCGCATTACATAGTCCGAATAGCATGCGCCGGAAGGCGTAAGTACCAAAAGAACAGGTAAAAGTAGTCTCATCTTAATCCTCCAATGCAATCTCGATCTGATAATAACCTGAGTAGCCATTAAGAAAGCAGTAGAAAGTTGACCAGCCACGCGTTCTAGGATTTGATCGATGAATGGAAACGGAAAATGATCCTTGCGGGTGACGGCGTTCAGCTTTCAGTAGTCAATGCACATGCACCAACCCGTAACAGTCCTTGTGGGGATAAGAGCCCCTTTCTCATTCTCCACCACTGTCACCCCTGATTTCTTGGGCACAACCTGAGTTGGACTAACCCACTTGCTATTAATGACCGGATAGATGATACCTGCATCCAGAAGCTTTAAGACCTCATTCTTCACAACTTCTTTCATCGTTGGGTTTAGTCTCTTTTGGGGATCCCTTCATGGAATAGCCCCGTCTTCCAATTTGATGTGATAGGAGCAAATTAAGGGGCTAATGCCCTTAATGTCAGCAATCGTCCAACCTAACGTAGCTTTGTGCTCTTGCAGCATGTTGACTAACCGCTGCTCTTGTGATGCGTCAAGTTTAGATGAAATGATAATAGGAAAGGTATCACCAGCTCTCAGAAAGACATGTTTCAGACCCTCAGGTAATTGAGCCAGCTTAAGTGTTGGGATCTCTTCGGTGGATGGTTCTGACTTTTCTTTCTCTCAAGGAAGCTCTTCAAAACGTGGTTGCCAAAACTTGGTTCCTCTGCCTTGTGAGTCTTTATAGATGGTAGCGTTGTTGGCCAACTCACAAGGACCGGAACTCTCAGATTCAAAATTGTGGAGGAGATCATCAAGATCATCAGAATTGCTATGCAGTTGAACCTCCTCCGAGACAAGTGTGTCGATCAGAAATGTTTGGTGACACTCGTCATCATCATGTGGCTGCTTCGCAATGTGGAAAACATTCACCTCCAAAGTCATGTTCTCAAAAGATATCTTCATGAGACCATTCCTACAGTTGATAAGAGCATTGACTGCAGCAAGGAAAGGTCTTCCAAGTATAATGGGAATCTTGGACTCCATGCTCACCACAGATTGGGTATCTAGGACAAGGAAATCAACGGGGTAATAAAACTTCTCAACTTGAACCAAAACATCCTCAACTATACCTCGAGGCTTCTTGATCGAACGATCAGCCAGCTACAAAACCACAAATGTAGGCTTAATCTCTCCAAGACCAAGTTGCGAGTAGATAGAGTAAGGCATGAGATTGACACTCGCTCCAAGGTCGAGCAAAGCTTGACTGAATTCCTGAGTCCCAATTTGGCACGAGATGGTGGGACAACCAGCATCTTTGTACTTGGGCGGCGTCTTCTGCTCGATCACCACACTCACTTGTTCTGTCAAGAAAGCAGTCTTCTTAACGTGGTGCTTCCTTTTGACAGTGCACAGATCCTTGATAACTTTGGCATAAGCCGGCACTTGCTTGATCACATGAAGCAAAGAAAGATTAATCTTCACTTGAGTCAAATGCTCTAGGATCTCACTTTGACTGTCCAGCACTTTCCCAGCAGATCGCAGAGCTTGGGGAAAAGGCACATTTACTGGAAGTTCAGTTGGCTCATCTTTCTTGGGGCCAACTTCTTGACTACTTGAAATGACGGTAGTTCTTGATGGTTCATCCAAAATCTTGCCACTACAAGTGGTGATGGCATTGACCTCCTTGATATTTTGACCTTTAGAGTTGGAGGTTTGTACCATGTGTTGCCCCGTGAGGTTGGATTGAGCTTGGGAAGGAATCTTGCCTCGTTCTTGAACAGCCAAGGCACCAGTCAGCTTTGTGATCTGGCTCTTCATCTCTTTACTTTCTTCCACCATTTACGTGAAAAGTGATTCAAACTTTTGGTTCATCCTAGTCTGTGCCTCCATGAAAGATTGCAAAGTATTCTCGAGAGAACTCCTCAGCGGTTGTGCATGATACTAAGGTGCAGAATTCGCCTTTGGTGGTTGTGGCTATTGCTCCGTTTTCCATTGTCCACCTGATGGTTGTGTTTGATTGGAATCTCTCCAATTGAAGTTTGGATGGTTCCTCCAGTCAAGATTGTACGTGTTAGAGAAAGGCTTGTTGTATGCCCTTAAGGCATTACATTGCTCCTCGTAACTCTCTCTTATTTCACTATAAGCAGAGCAATCCTTAGCTAAATGTTCCAACCCTCCACAAACGAAGCATGGCTCTTGTGACTCTGCCCTTGCAACCATGTGGATTCCTCTACCTTCCTTGGTTTTGAGGGCCTCAATCTGTCGTGTCAAAGACTCGATTTGGGCCTTGAGGTTATCCTCTTCCCTTAGTTGGTAGACTCCAGCAAGTCAGGATCGACTGGTGCTATCAGTAGCACTTGGTCCAGTCCATGTGTGGGCTTTCTCGGCTAGCTCGTTGAGATACTCGAAAGCCTCTTCGAGATCCTTCTGGAGAAACTCACCATTGCACATCATTTCCACTAATTAACGCTCTCGAATTGTGAGTCCTTCGTAAAAATAACTGACGAGGCGCCAACTCTCGTAACCATGGTGGGGACATTGATTTAACAAATCTTTAAATCGCTCCCAGACTTGATAGAGAGTTTCATTGTCCTTCTGAGTAAAGGTCGAGATTTGTCGTTTAAGACCATTAGTCTTATGGTGTGGGAAATACTTGTTGAAAAACGCAGTTGTCATCTCTTCCCATGTTCCAATAGACCTAGGTCATAAAGAATACAACCAGCTTTTGGCCTTTTCCTTCAGAGAGAAGGGGAAAAACTTTAATCGCATAGAATCTGCAACCTCAGCTCGGTTGTGGAAAGTGGCCACCACCTCTTCAAACTCCCGAATATGCACGTATGGATTTTCGCTTTCTAACCTGTGAAAGGTCGGCAATAGTTGAATCATACCCGGCTTGAAATCCAAATTCGGCATATTAGGTGGAAACATTATGCATGACGGTGTGGCCGTACGCATAGGGTGAAGGTAGTCGTTCAACGTCTTTTGCTGGACCTCCTTGATTTGAGCTATCGCAAATGGATTTGGAATTGCTAAAGCATTTGGAGATGGAGGAAGGCTAGACGTAGTAGAAGAAACTTCACTAAGGTCTTCAGGTCTTCTTGCAAATCTCCCTAATTCGTTTCTATAACGATTCATTCACCTTGAGCGTTAAATTTTTTTAAAAAAAATTAATTTACAAAAAGAACAATCATGTAGATCTGCGAATCATAACCCCTAAGAGTGCTCCCAGGAAAGATTGGTGGGGCGAGGCCTCCTTAAAAACCAACCTCCTAGACAAAGCAACGTTCCCAAGAAAGATTGGTGGCGTAGAACGCTAACAGTTTCTAATCTCCTAGACAGAACTCCCTTAGTTTATACTTTCCAACGTTTCCACACAATTGCTTGCAAAATTTGTTAAATTTTATGGCATGTTTTATGAAATGTTAGATGTTAGATATTAGTATCCTAAATTAATGTTACACTAAAACCTAAAGTTACACAAATTATGAGACCTAAGTTATTATCTAAATTAGTAACCTGAACAGTTAAAACCTAATATTAATACAAGGAATTAAAACAAGCTAGAAAATGGAAATTAAATGAAAATTAACAAAAACAAAAACAGAAGAAAAAAAAATGAAAGACTAGCAAATTGATAAAAAGGATACTACGAAACTAATTAGCAATAATAATAATAATAATAGGCGGAAAGAAATGAACAGTCAAAAAAAATAAATAATTTTTTTTTTCAAAACGTAAAAAAATTAAACTAATAAAAACTCTAACTATTTATTTATTTATTTATTTTTTAAAACTCTTAACGTTTTATTTTTTTTTAAACTTAACCGAGAAATAATATATATATATATGAAATCAATAAAAAAAAAAAACTAAAAAAAAACTGACAAATGGTCAAAGTAAAAACAATGAACAGTTACTTTTTTTTTTTAAATGCGTAAAAAGAATAAAAATGGAAACTAATGAAAACACTAACCGTAAGTTTTTTTTTTTTTTTTTTTTAAATGAAAACTAACTAAAGAAAATAAAAGACAAATTAAGTAAAAGAAAGACTTCTATTCTGACAAAACAAAATAAAACTAATAAAAATAAAAATAAAAATAAAAACAAAAACAAAAATGTACTTACCTCTTTGGCTTAATATCTACTGATCAATCTTGCTTCTTGGCACCTCCCCGGCAACGGCGTCAAAATTTGATTACGCCCAAACGTGTACAAAAACAAGCTGTCAATTATAGTACAATTAGGACGGTCGATCCCATGAGGAGGTGATAAAAACAAACAAGAAAAAATTAGCGGAACAAAAGCGTTAAAAAAATAAGTAATCAAATAAAGAAAAGGAAGAAATATTTTTGTGATTTTGAAACAAATTTAAAGACAACATAATTTAAAATGGAGTAAATTCAATAATCGAAAGGTGGTAAAGCATCAAGAATAAATTATCTAAAATCGACAATATATCAAATTGACAATATTACAGTAAAAGATCAAATTATAAAATAATTCTAGTTACAAAACATTACATGATCAAGTTTACATAGAAAAAACATGACTGAATCTATATAAAAACTTAGCACATAATATTTTACATTCAAAAAATATTAGAAATTAGAGAAGAATAATTCACTCAAATATATATGCATTATAAAACCAAACAAACAAAACCCCAATTGGAATACTCAACACATGAGTTCATCTCGATCTTCACCAAGAGAAATTAGCCTAACATGCTCAACATTCTCTTAAAAACTCTAAAGAAAATAGGAGAAGAAAAGATAAAAATATGACTATGTTTTGGCTCTAAACTCCACCAAAAATTGGTTAGAAAAACAACACCACGCCCTCTTGAGGAGCCCTCATTATATAGCCATGAATCCAACATGCTAGAGAATTTTCGGTGCAACAAATCCGCCACCCAGACTGGTAAATCAGCCGGAGACTCGTTGGAAACCATCAGGGAGGCTGGATGCAAGGCCCGTGATTTGCGGGCTTAAGTTTCGGCCCACGAACCATGCTGTCAAGCCGGAGACTGGATGCAGTAAACCGGCTGGAGGGAGTTTGGTGGCCTGGGCTGGAGGGAATTGCGTGCGGGCTTGGCTGAGGATTCGGCCTGAAAGTCACGCGGGCTTGGAGTGATCTAGAGCTGGAATCACGGGCTTGAGCTGGCATCTAGAGTCACGGGCTGGAGTGGTGCAGCCCAGAAGTCATGCGGCTGGGATCAAGGGTTGGAATCGCGCGGGTTGGAGTCACGTGGGCTGGGAGGAAATCTTGGCCCAATGTTATCAGGCTGATGCGCACGTGGAGGGGACAGCTGGGGCCCGCGTGTCTGGGAGGCGTGCAAATGGTTGACACGTGGCTAGAAAGAGCTGGGCGGCTCGGCTCGGCTTGGAAGCTAGCTGTCGGCGTGGCACAGTGACTGGGACATTTGGGCTTCATTTCTTAGGCTTTGTTTGACTGATTTTGCTTGTAATTTTGACCCAAATGTCTTATCTCCCTACAAAATAAATTAAATTAAATTTAAAACTAAATATTTTCACACAAAAATATTTTAAATTAAATTCATGAGAAATATTTAATCAAAACTTAATTTATTTGGTAATTATGTACAATAAAAGTACATTTTTGTGTATTTACTAAAGGGGAGAAATCAAGTCATCTCTAGAACTCTTGCAGTCTAAAGTATAAATGAGAATTCGGGACTCGTTTTTATGGTAGTGATTGGAGTATTTTAAAGTATATGCAAGAATGCCATAAATTTGACACCTCCTTATATTTATGCTCACCATAACATTAAAGTTGATAATTTTGTCATTTCCTAACATTATCAACTTTAATGTTAGAGTGGACAAAATTATAAAAAGATACTCAAAACATGGTTCTACACCTAATTTTCTCTATTTTTTTTTTTAAATGGACAGGATATTATGGATTTTTTTTTTTTTCTATCCTCACTCCCTGTAGAAAATGCCACCATGGGGGCACTAAACCTCACAAAATTTACACTATAGTTTATGAAATACAATTTAGTAATTATCTAATAAAAATATTTTGGACATTTTTGTCAAAATAATATATTGAATCGAATGATCAATTCAATCGAGATTTAAATTAATTATTTAATCCAAAACCATTTAATTATATGATCGTAATCCCAAGTTAAATTGTTCTCGTAATTATCTACAAACAAGATATAATTTTGATTCAAAATTTATACTAATAAATTTTTTCAAAAAAATTAAATATATAATTATTATTTTCAAAATAATTAAAATAATGCTAGAATTGATTATCTATTTATTAAGTATTTTTTTATTTGTTTATTTACTTAATTACTTAAGTAATCGATAATTAAAAAAAAAAATTTTTGATAAATTCCTTTCCTCGCCTATAGTCCGGGAAGGATTGTGCTAGTGCCTAGTCCTACCGGGACTGTGGGTGTGCTTACACCCCTGCCCCTATCGGACAAGTCTTGGTGCTATTTATGTCAGGCGGGAACGATGGACAGAAACAAAAATGCTGCAAAATATGGTATTTAGAATTTTTTTCAAAACAACAAAAAATCGACTCATGTTGTTATATAAAACAATCTATAATTCATTATAATGTATATATCTATTGGGCACAATAGTCTACAGTCTCTTTAGTCTTTAATCTACCATAATTGTCCTTTGAACGATTGACCTTCACTTTGGTCTTCCTTTTTATTATTCTCTATTAGATTCAACCAATCCATGAAACTGTTGAATCTTTGGTTATGGTAATTTGATTTAACACAGCGAAATAGATTTTTAAAGTTTTTCACCTAAATCTGATATATTTGTTACATATAATAATTAATTAGAACGATTAAATATCTATTGACAATAATTATCTTCGGGGCTTTGTCAAAATTTTCAGACAACAAACACCCTCATCATAATGCAGTAGAACCCCCAAAGCTTCTCAACCCAAGACCTTACAAGTTATTCTCTTCTACTTAGAACAAACGGTGTATGGGCACAGACTAATTCGCAACTTGATCCGTTTTTTCATTCCAATTCTTAATGGCCGAGGTTTTCTTATCTCTAAATGGGAGAGACTAGGAACCCTCTATGGAATCCTGCCTTGTGTTGTGTAGTTTCCTCCTATTATTTTTCACCAAGTATATTGCCATCAAAATTTATATTTATTTATTCCAAATAATAAGCTGAGAATATTTAGAGTTAGTATGGGGACCAAGTAGACCTATGTATTTGAAAGATTCAACCATCAGTTATTAATTGATTATTTAAATACCGTTGTTAACTTCACGTCACGATCTGGAACTAAAACTGCATTATAAGAATACAGGGTTTTTTGTTTTTTTTTGGTAAGAAGCTAATAACAAACAATAAGCTTTGTTCTCCGATATAGTTAATTACCACAAGATGAACCATTTTTATGAACACCTATATAACTGGAGATAGGTAAAGTAAGCTATTCTAACCTCTTAAATTGCATCTTTGTCCATGAGTACCATTAGTTTTCTAATGAGGGGTTTTTTTTTTTTTTTTTTTTTTTTTTTTGGAATATGTCAAAGATAGAGTTTAGTCCACCTAATGGACATTAGATCTCAATCACTCAAAATTCTTGTATTAACACAGTATGAGTGTCACTGATTTTCATGTACGAACTCATGAATTTCATATATTATATTGAAGTTCTCTACTACCCAAAATGTCAAATCGATGTATTAGTCTACAGAATGTCTTCACTCATTGAGTTTGATTAATCTTGGAGTTATTTAAAATTTTAATCTTCCGATGGGTCACCCAGGTGCTATTTCTCCTATAGTCTCTAAAATGCCGAGTTTTTTATTTACAATTTAATCTCACCCATTGGCATATCAAAAGACATGTATATATGAACATGAGTCCACTAATGATCACTCAAGATTAGCGTATACTCATGAATATTGAGCATCTAGTGACAGTGCCAGATCATTAGTTCCTAAACTAAACAAACTAATAAATTTGTAGTTGTTTAACAGTTTAGGCAGTAAAGAGCTGAGATCTATCAAGATCCAATTCAATACCTCTTTACACACTAGTATTTTACAATTTTGTAATCACTATAACTATGATGGAAGATAAGGCCATCCCACTAGTTAATAAATAGGCTCGCGCCACAGTCTTATCAAAACTAAGTGCCTAATTTTTATTTATTGAGTGTGAATTATTATCTATTTCATACTAAATCCTTAATGGCATCTTCTATGTTTGTGAACCCTTTGCCAACATATGGTTAAGATAGCTATTTAGTATTGAAACTTATGATCATGTACTCTTATATATTAAAGGTTAAATTGCTTATTTAGTCCATAAACAAAAATCTTGTGTTACTTTGGTCCCTGAACTTTTTTTTAGTAGTTGGAATGCTTCTAAACTTTTAAAATGTTCCTATAATAATCTATTATGTTAATTTTTGGAAGACATCTGTTAGTAATTTGATCAAAAAGTGGTGCTAATTATAAATTTCGTCCAAAAACTAATGGAGAGGACTACTGTAATAATTTTTTAATAGTTTACGATCATTCCTGTTATGAAAAAAAAAAAAACAGAGGATGCTTCTAAGCTATTAAAATATTACTGCAATAGTCATTTATGTTAATTTTTAAAACACTGATAACTGGTCCTTGTTTAATGATATTTGATATAATAGCATGAATCCTCATTAATAAGTATTACTAAAGAATGCCCAATCCACAAAATCGTGAAAATATATATTATATATATATGTAAAAAACAAGCCATCACCATAGGAGCATGTGTCTCTAAAATTGCCACATGGAGAACAAACCTCTTAAATAATGGTGTAATTTCTTTATTTTTTTTTATCTGAAGAAAAAAAAAAAAAACCATGTTACAAAATGTATCGTTTGTTTATGAAAATAAATAACAAAGATTATAACGGTAATACAATACTTGACTTACATACTTAATCTAGTTTATTTTTAATATCTATTTCATTATTAAAAAAAAAATCTTAAATTAATAAATTATTTATCACACTGTACGTCCCTAACCGTGATTCCCGGTAGACAAAAGAAATGCCCTAGTAAGTAAATCAACAACTTTCCCGTGGGCATTGTCGACCACAAATCTCCTATATAAGCCCCTACCCCCTTCCTCTCACAATGGGCACGGAATCTGTTTGATAAAAGGCCTGAACAAGAGATAAATTATCATCGGAAAGTGGGGGGAAAAATGATCACAGAAGATGACTTCTACAAGGTCATGTGCGCGATGGTTCCACTCTACTTTGCCATGCTTGTCGCCTACGGCTCGGTGAAGTGGTGGAAGATATTCTCGCCGGAGCAGTGCTCGGGGATCAACCGGTTCGTCGCGGTGTTCGCGGTTCCAGTGCTGTCGTTTCACTTCATCTCTCAAAACAATCCTTACGAGATGGACACAAAATTCATATTGGCCGACACTCTCTCCAAGGCCCTTGTCCTTCTTCTGCTCTCCGTTTGGGCTGTTTTCTGCAAAGGAGGAAGTTTGGAGTGGCTAATCACGATATTCTCGGTTTCCACTTTACCAAACACTTTGGTCATGGGCATTCCTTTGCTTAAGGCCATGTATGGTGATTTCACTCAGAGCCTTATGGTGCAGATCGTTGTGCTTCAATGCATCATATGGTATATGCTCTTTTACAAAAACATTTTCTTTCTTTCTTTCTTTCTTTATTTCTTTCTCTTTGTTTCTTCAAATATTCTAGTCTGTTTTTTGGTCTTGGATCTTAGAAAAAGGTTAGCAAAAAGGAGACATTTTTCTATATCGCACTCTCTTTGCAGTATAACAAGCCGCCCTCAGGTAAAAAGCAAAAATCTTTCTGGGTACTCAGAAAGCTGGGGAACTATAGCTAGAAAAAGGAAGTTGATAAAATTAATACTAGTTCATTATGTGAACAACTAGCTAGGCATACATATAGAAGTCCTGCTTTAGTAAAAGTAGCCAAGTTCAGTTGGATATATTATTTTGCAAAATGAGATTTTTTTTTTTTTTTTTTTTTTTTTGGGGAACAAATAGTTAGAAGAAGGATGAAAGGTATTTTTTTTTTTTTAAAAATAAATAGTGTGGACAGAAATTAATAAGTACACTGAAACATGCCGACTAAGTTGGCATCCCCATTTATTTCTAACTCATAAATATATCCATCATTTAATTAATAGGAGGTGTGAAGTGTCAAGATGAGTGCGCCAAGATAACTACTCTTACAGTAAACACCATAACCAACAGAAATAATAAATGATGATTTGAGATTTAATTTATTATTCAATATTAAATAAAATTGGAGCACTCTCACCAAAGTAACCCAAATTAATACTTTGAGTATAACGAAGTTTTGAATTCCATATATATAAAGTAGTTTTCTCCTCACTTCTTGCACTATATTTCCAAAATACCGAGCTTTTCATTTTCGTATTACTCTAATGTGTTGGTAGATTATATTAAAAGACATGCTACATAAGTTCACTAGTCGCTTAAGATTAAAGTCGATCAACAAGTTAGTCATAATAATGAATCGTTAATTCTTGAACTAAATATTAATAAATTTTTAGTTGATTATCGGCTTAATCTATAAAAGAATATATAATGTAACATTGTTAAGTGCAATACCTCCATTGACACATTTTCTTCTATTTTAAACTCACCATTATCATGACCCAAGATAAAATCACCCAACTACTTAAGAGTAGACTCAGACTCAGTCACACAGTCTTATTATCAAAATAAAATATCCAACATTATTTATTGACTGTGACCTACATACCAAGCCTTTAATTATATCTTCTTATTGTTCAAGGATTACCCTAATTCTTTTCATCTTTTATTCTAACCAAATCCCATTTCCTCCGACTCTTTCCATCCTTCATCCGTCTTCTCCATCCTCAACCAAACGGACCCTAAGGCTACAATTTCTTATTGGACTCATTTAGTTTTACAAAACCAAATCCGCTAATACTTTATTACGATAATACAAACTTTATTATAAATGGCAACGGGGAAGTCAAAAATTACCAAGAAAACAAATAGAAACAAAACAAACTTAAACCGCACTGATAAAGTTGTTATTTTTGAAACAAGACCAGAAAATGCATAAACATATCGAACTTATTCGTCAAAGTAAAGATTTGACATGTCCCTATCCAAACACATTTTACAACATACATACACACACATATTTATATATATACATATATGTAAAAGATGATCCATAGCTGGGAAACACCCTATTCTTCCATGCGGATGATGCACCGGATAGACTGCCCCTTCAACATGTAGTCAAACGCCTTGTTGATCTCCGAGAAAGGGACTGAGTGAGTGATGAATTTCTCAAGTTCTAATTCCTACAATAAAAAGAAGGGGAAGGGGGGATAAGAAAATATTACTATTTAGCCCAAAACTAAACTTATTTTCACACATTAAAAAAAAAATTTATCTAAACACAAAACGTAGCTAACAAACCAAGCAATGCCTTCTTCGTGAAAGGCATTTCTTTTTACAAGAAATAAAATTCTATTTTATGGAGGCTTGTTCTCATTTCACAAGCTAATGTGTCATAAGAAACATCATACTCAAAATTTCTAGCTAATTTCATTTCAGCCCCAAAATCCCAGTTCAAGTTAGCAAAAACAACGCCTCATCTATGATATGCAAAGATTAAAAATGAGCGAAAAGTTCAGCTTTAGGTATTCAAGTTGAAGTTACCTTGTTCATGTACTTTTCTACCACAGAAGGGAGGTCAGTCCGGGGTTTGTAGTTGCCATAGAAGGTACCCTTGAGAGTCCTCTCATTTAAGAAATTCATTGGATGCGTTTTGAATGCAGCGTCTTTATTTGGAACACCGACCAGCACAGCAACACCCCAACCCTAGGAAAAACGGCCAATTACTCAGTTTCTAAAGGAAAAATTTTCAGTTCATTGCGTTATGAAGAAAACAAGAAGCAAATGAGCTTCGACATGTACTTACATCATGAACACATTCAAATGCAGATATCATTGCTTGGATACTTCCTGTACATTCGACACTCCGGTCCACTCCTCCATCAGTCATCTCCGCAATAACCTGTAGAAGAACAGCACTCAAATGCTTGACTTATATCGAACAAGAAATATTCAAAGTTAAATCGTCTTTTAATCGATGCTACATAAAGTGTTATGAACCTACCTCTTGAACAGGTTTGTCATGATCTTTTGGATTTACGAACTCATTCACGCCAAACTTCTTGGCTGTCAGTAAGATTAAGTAGAAAAAGTTATTATCACAATCTATCGTCCTTGACTGTGCTTAACATGGTCGTATCAAACTAACCTTCTTCAAATCGACTCGTGTTCAGATCAACACCGATGATTCTAGCAGCTCCTGCAATTCTAGCACCTTCAGCAGCCTAGGTATGTAAAAGAAGATATCAATACAAGCACTTCAATATTGTAGCTCGGAGCGCAAAATAACAAAGAACTAACAGTAATCACTTACAGCAAGGCCAACGGCACCCAGTCCAAAGATGGCGACAGAGGAACCATTTTTCGGTTTTGCAACATTTAGAGTGGCACCAAGGCCTTCAAGAAACAGGACAAATGGATCAAACGAAAAGTGTAACCCAATAGATTATTATAATAATTCTCAAAAGCAAAATATTTGATTTGTACGTTATGATTCATCAATTGCATCGCATACAATTTATTACAGCATACCTGTGCATATTCCGCAGCTAAGGATGCAGACTTTGTCGAGTGGGGCTGCAGGGTTGATCTTCGCAACACATCCAACATGGACAACAGTGTATTCACTGAAGGTAGAGGTCCCAACAAAATGGTAAATGGGCTGTCCATTCTTAGAGAACCTCGTCTTCCCGTCATTGATCATGTGTCCCCTGTCGGTATTGATCCTTAAGAGATCACACATGTTGCTCTCCTCTGACTTGCAGTGGCGGCATTCGCCACACTCTCCAGTGAACACTGGGAGGACATGATCTCCCGGTTGAAGTTCGGTTACGCCCTCGCCAACACTCTCAACAATTCTGCAGCAAATAGCAAGTACTTTGTTACTATGGTCTTTTTCTATGAAAAAGAAGAACAATTATAGTAATAAAAAAACTGGTATAGAGAAAATAAATTGAATTTGACAAATAGAATGAAATTAGTATTTAGAAAAATGTATACCCTCCAGCTTCATGGCCAAAAATGCGGGGAAACAGCGGTGTTTGTCCCTGCAAAACAAAAAAATTTCAGATTTAACCCTTCTCGCAACAAAAAATTGTGCTCAATCGCATACATACAGATACACATATTAATGCAAGAGAATAATATTCTTGCTTAGGCTAAATCAAACAACGATCGATCGATATTCGGTAATCAATAATAGAATTCGTTACAATTATGCGTATTTAAAAAGGGAAACAAACTCAGGATTGATTACTATAAAGGGGAAAGCGGTAGCTAGTTATATATATAGAGTTTTAAGAGGAATGTATATAATGTGCAGTGAAAATTTGAGTTTTAATAATAAAAAAAAAAAATCGGTTACCTTGGCTTCCCAGAAATGGACATCAGTGCGGCAAAGAGCAGTGAAGAGAATCTTCAAGCGGACTTCATGAGCCTGTGGCGGTGCCACCTCCACTTCCTCAATCACCAGTGGCTTCCCTGCTTCCCAAGCCACCGCAGCTACACAACCAACTCCAACTACTTTAATCACACAACTACACAACTACACACACACACACACACACACACATGTATATAAAAAATAAAATAAAATACATGTACATATACATATACATATATATATACCACACATAACTCTGACCAGAGTTGGAATCCCCCACCCCAAATTCAAAAAAAAATAATTATTATAATGTGGAGTATCCAATTGCTAGAAAGGGAAAATAGTTTTTTAAAAGCTAAGAGATAAGTTGATAACAGTAAAATTGTACAAATAAAACAAACATTGATCAGATCATCCTCAATATAAAGATCAAATCGCTCGCAACAATTCATTCAGCAAAAAACAACATAACAAAAAGAAAAAAGAAAAAAAAATTCAGAACAATTCACAGCAGTCAATAAAAAAAATAAAAAAATAAAAAAACCCAAAGAAATGAACGTATTTATATTTAAAAGAGTAAAAGAAGAAAGAAACCCATGCAGACCTTTTTTTTTTTTTTTTTGGTGTGGGGGGGGGGGGGGGGGGGGGGAGATCAACAAAAGAGTAATCTGTAAATTAGGAAAAAAAAACAAAAAACAAAAAAGAAGAAAGAATGAGAGCTATAAATGGCATACCTCTGCACTTAATGACCTGACCAGCCGTGGAAGACATGATAGACTTATATATGAAATCCTTGAAAATTTGATGATTTTATTGATATGTATTATAAGTTGAGTGAAGAGCAGAGTTGGGCAAGAGGAATACTTGTAGCGTCCCAAATAGACAATTAGAAAAAAGGTCACAGTGGAAAACCATATTTCTGTTTAGCCAAATTCAATCAAACCCACCGACTGCAACTGTGCACTGGATTTATATATATATATATATATATATATATATTGTCTTCCGGTTTTGCCACCTTTACTTATTACCGGCGGCGCTTTTGGTTCTGTTCTGCCTGCAACGCGGTGATGCCCCGTGTACTTAGAAATGAATATTTTATGGGGTGTTTGGTGAATGAGTTTGAGTTGAAATTTATAAGTTTAAATAGTGATTTTAGTTGACTTTTTTAAAAAAGACAAAAAACTTTTAGGAAAAAAGATAAAAATTAAGTTGATAATAAACTCATCACCCAAACACCCCTTTACTTTCTTTTTCTTTATTTATTTCTCTTTTTTCTATTGTGGAAACTTCTTCGATTGGCACTTGTTCTCAAACAATAAAGTGACGGTGATGTTATGGTAAGATTTTAAAAAAGGTAAGGGCTCGTTTAGCGTTTGAGTTCAAATTGTAATTTTTCATCTCAGTTTTTATTTTTTTTAAAAGATTTTTTATTTTTTCTGAAAAGTTAACAAAATTTTTTAACTCAAACTATATTTTTTTGGGAGAATCTGTGGTAGAGATTCTCCCACAGACCCTATCGGTAGAGCTCTTTTTTTAAACCGTTCAATTTAAATCGAACGGTTGACATATCAGGGGTGCAATATATTATCATAAACCTTACCTCATTTAAACTTTCTCACCCCAAGTCTTCTCCATCGTCGGCGGCGGAAATGCCGCCGGCGACCGATGCCGGCGACCCACCTCCGACATTAACTCCGGCTGCCGGCGATCCCCTTTCTCTCTCTTCTCTTCTCTCTCTTCCCCAGCCCGGCCCCCCCAGCCCCGACCACCCCAGCCCTGGCGACCCACCTCCGGCACCAACTCCGGCCGCCGGCGCCCGCCTTTTTTCTCTCTCTTCCCCTCTCTCTCTTCCCCAGCCCAGCCCCCCCAGCCCCAAAGGCCCCGACAACCCAGCCCAGTCCCCCCCCTCGCCGTCGGCCCCCCGACCCCGG